>MU226523.1:2925409-2984756 GCA_018584345.1 Thuja plicata | reverse complement strand
TGCATGCAAAGACTAAACACATTGCCATCAAGTATCATTATTTAAGAGAACAAGTTCAAGAAAAAGAGGTGATACTTGAATATGTGCAATTAAAAGAACAATTGGCTGATATCTTCACCAAGCCACTACCCAAGGATACATTTGAGTACCTAAGAAAGAGAATAGGGGTCAAACCCATGTCTACCAGTTAGTAAAGGACTGAAGGCTGCATCAGCCATATATTATCAGAATATCATTCATTATTGATGCAAGAAAAAGATGAACTTCAATGCTACATCTATATACAGAAAGGTATATATCAGAAACAAGCACCAGAATATATTGTTGTATTGCTGATGGATAAGGGAAATTCAAAGAATATATTATGGATAGAAGAAAATTGTTTGCAATGAATGTCAGATATTTGCAAAATATTTGTTTGGCATTATTGTCAAAGGGAGAGAATGTATCCATATTATCATCAGAAACTATTCATTATTAGATTACTCCAAACATGGAGAGATCATATCCATAGGGAGAGAATTTGTATAAAAGTTGCAAACAAAAAAAAGAGACATCAAATAAAAAGAACAGTCAAAAGAGAGAAATTGACACAAACAAAGGACACAACACATCAGAAGAAGAAACAAAGAAAGCTACACGAATCAAATCTAAGCTAACATAGAGCTTACCAGCGGTCAGACATTTTTATTAGTTATCAAAACAAACTGTTTGGTAATTTGATGAATCTCAACAATTGTATTTCATATTGTATTAGAAATAGTATAGTGTGATAATATAGTATGTTTCCATCAATGCCAAAGGGAGAGATTGATGACATGTAACTGATTGAATGTTTGATAATGTTAAGTTGAAGATGATGCAAGATATTAAAATAGTTAATGGTTTTTATTGTCATTGATGTCAACTTGTTATCATCTGTACGGTCATGTAAATAATGCCAAAGACTTCAGAGAATCAATGGAACAATGATTATGCTTTTAGTAATGCATAAAAGTCAAGTATTCACTAAGTGACATACAACATTGATGGAGTGCACACCATTGGTAAAGGTAGAGAAAAAGTCACAGTGATGACCAACGAGCAGAAGACAGTGTTGCCCGATGAAGCAGAATCATAGGATGCTCGATGAACTAAAAATAGAGTTTCCCGATGGACAGAGATCCCAAAGCTAACTGGAGTTACACCAACGGAACTGGCAGTTGTCATCGACGACAAACTGCAGAATTGATCGACAAAATAGAGAGTTCAGGAAATGAAAAAATATCTAGCTGGAAGAGCTTAAGGATAGAATTAATTGGTTGTTTTATTTGTTTTATTTGACCACAGTTAAGTAATTGATTTAAAGAAGATTTATACAGTTGGCAAGAAGATAACTATGAGATAAATCAGGAGTTAAAGCTGTAAATCAATTTGGCTAGATTATTTTTCATGCCAAGAATCAAGCATATAGAATCATGAATTAAGGAATATCATGTCTACATAAGAGACAAGCATAATTCATTTCCGCAAGCAATCAGATACATGGAAGGGGAGTGAATATAAAGAGGATGCTAAAGAGAAACTGGTGAAGGATAGAATTCATATAGTCCTGATCAATCAAGCTGAGGGAGAGCTAAAGGATTCTACAGGTGCCTACGAATAGTGAAGCACAACATCACAAAGAAGAAAGTGTGGAGCACAAAGAAATTGAATTGATACATTGATCAGAGAGGTATTGTACTTAAATAGATCTAAAAATCTGCAATTCAAAGTTGCAATAGAAATAGGTCATAGTGTTTCAGTTTAACCATTGAAGCATCAAATCTCTTAATACATCAAGACATAACAGTCTTCTATAATTGAGGTATATCCTAACAAATTACCAAAAAGGTTGATTCATGAAAGTAGCATTGAATTTGCATAAAGCCTATTGCTTAAGAAGGAGGTTGACTTAAGGATGGTAGCAAGATTTGCCTAAAGCCTATTGACAGTCTAAGAAGGAGGCTGATTCAAGGATGGTAGCAAAATAGATGCCAGATACTAAGTGACAACCTATATGTATAAAATCCTCAAACAAGGTCGCACTTAACAATGTGTTTGTAACCTTTAACAGGGTTGGCTCCTAACAGGGCTCACTTCAAAAGAGTGAAAATTTTGGGGTACCGATCCGAGTGGTTTTTTCCCTTATCAGGGTTTCCACGTTAAAATCCATGTATTATGTGTGTTGGGTTTATTACTTTATTGTTTTACATTTCACATATGCATTTATAGATTGATTGGTATACTCTACATATTTACTGAGTATCGGTAAATAAGTTTTATTGCTTATTGTTTATCAAGGAGAATAAGGATAGACAAGGTAAACTGACAAATAGTTAAGTATTTCAAGAATTTCAAGGCATGCATCTTGTAGGGACTTAATAATTTGAGGTATATTGATTGGTGGATTAAAGTTTAAAGGATAAATTTTTGAGGCCACTGATTCACCCCCCCTTTCAGTTATTACTAATCGATTCATCTCGCAAAATTCATCCCTCGGTGATGGCCTCTTCCCCGGAGTTTATTATTTCTTCTAATCCGGTCCTCCACCCGTCATACTTCTCTAAGCTCCCTTCCCATAGGAAAATGGCATTGTTTACTTAGCCAAAGAGATTATTGACCAAGTAAAGGTCCATGAGTGACACCTCTAAGAATTTCCTTATGGCCTTGATTTTCTCGGCGATCCACCCATCTACAGCCTGCGCCTTCCTCTTCATGGACCTAAGAGCATCCATGTCACCTTGCAGAAGTGGTGGTCTAGAGATAGAGGCTTCTGGATGGATTTGGGCTAGTGGTTGTGTAAGTTCTTCTAGAAGTCTGAGGAGATTATAATTTTTCTCTCTTTCATTCTTCAACTTTTGTAGCAGGTCTAGCTCACCCTGCTTATCTCTCCTCCCTAGAGGCACCTCTGTGATTGCATAATACTTAACCCTTATTATTGCCGCATCTATATCTAGGGGAGGGGTTGCAACTATTACAACTATTCTTCCTCCTGGATGAGTTCGGAGGGTATGGACTGTCCGGGCCTTTTTGGGCTTCTTAGCCTCTTCATTCTGGGCCATCATCTTGGCCAAAGAGAGGGGAATACCTGCCACCACTGTGGCCTTTCTCTTTCTAGATTCTACCAGCCATTGTGGCAGTTGGGATAGTTTTGTCAATAAGGATTGAGTGTTGGGACCTCCTTTAGAGTCTGGTGGTGCATTCCAGGTATCTACGGTTTCATCAGGCTCTTTTTCTTTTTCCTATTCATGTTCCTGTTCTCCTAAGGCTTTGTCTTCCACCCTGGTGGCATCCTTATCTGTGATGTCAGGGACCTCATCTCCACCAACACCAGCATCACCTGTATCATCAGGGATTTCCCCATTTTTCTCAGCATCTATTGATTCAACATTTATATCCTCGGGGTTCATCCCCTCATCTTGCTGCTATTTTTCACCTTTAGCATTGTTCACTGGGACCTCCTTCTCCTTGGGCACATCTTCTGGAGGAGGAAAAGGTGTCTAGCCAAGGTTTGATTGTGTGGCTACCGAGACCACCTCACCAAATGTCATACTCTGGGGCACTTGATCACCCAAGGTAACTAAAGGTGTTTAGAGCATGGCAATTGGGGGTATGGTTGATCTCGTAGGTCCAATTTCCCCAGCTATCAGTCACTCATCACTTATTTGCCCTAGATTTGTCTCAGAACCCTGGACTGGTGTTTCCTCCATGTCTAGTGGATCCTTTTGTGCCACTTCTTGTTCAGGTTCCCAGACCTCTTGTTCCAGGACCACTTCCTTTTCTGGTGTCTCCCCTTCATTGGGCATCATCTCCACCTCACGTGTGGCTATTTATTCTACCACCTTGTCTATCTCCCCATGTAGGTTCATGAGTTCATTTGTCCCAAAGATTTCATCAAAGTCGTCATTCAGGGGGATGTCTCTGTAAGATCATCCAGTTCGGGGGAGTCTGAACTGACTTCCACTGGGGGAACATTGGGGATGCCAGGGCCCATGTTTATGCTCAGGGGATTGTCTACACTCTACTTTTTCTTTCTTTTCAATGGGGCCTTGGCATCTAGAATTTCTGCAGATTCCACCTCAACAAATGTCTGCCTGCTCATAAGTGTCACCAATGAAGGGGATCCCGCTGGGTGGGCAGATCTTACTAGAGTTGCTAGGAGACCGTGGGAAAGCTTGGCACTTATCTTTTGACTTGTCAGCCTAGATGCCTCCATCTATATCTGGGATTTCTCCATCATGGGGAGCAGGCCTTGGGAAGGCACTTGGTTCAGGGTACTCTCTTTTTCCTTCCCCTTGCTTTTGCTTGGTCCCGCGGCTTCGGAGGTCGAAGCAAACCCCCAAAAGATCAGACCCTCTCAGATGGTCCTCAAACACACCCTCTCAAAATATTTATGACTGTTATCAATGATGCGGTGACTCACATCTTCAATTGTTAAGTTCTGTAGGGTGTCCCAATCGACCGGAGGGAGATCCAACTTGTCGATCTCCTGCTCTTTATATGATGGGTCCTCTAGAGGCCCATCATATGTAAAATATTTTGGGAAGCCAAGAAGGTCAAGGGCCTTCATTAAACCTTTGGACATTTGGGAGTACTGCCAGGCTTAGAGATCAAAACTATCCTGGCAATCCACCCAGAAATCTTCAATGTTAACTTTATGCGGCGTGGATGCCCGGGGCAGTGCCTCTCTTATCTTGTCTACTGGATCAAAGTTGCTTCTAGTAAGGTGGAAATATGCCAATCCCAGTCTCATAAGCTCATTTTTGGCTTCCTTAGCTATCATGAGACTATAAGAATAGTTCCCACAAGTGATCTGGAATGGAATAGATGTGACCTTCTTCAAGGCAAAGAATGCATGGAGTTCTAGGATTTGCCTACAAAACTCCAAAATAATAATCCTATCGCCGCAATGCCTGGGGAGTAGGTAGGGTTTCCCAGAGAAGCCGATAACCTGAATATAAGTATGTTGCTAAAATTGAATAAAATAATTATCGTATGTGCTTACCAATTTCATCGCCTCCTGTGACAACTGGTACCTGGTGTCCCGAGTGAGTGTCAAAATGTTGTGGTAAATGAACGTGTCATTCACCCTACAAAAATTAGGGAAGATGAGTTCCCACTGAGCTTGGGGATAATGCTCCCATGGGACCAATTGGTCGGGCCCATTCCCAAGAATGCCCACTATCTACAAACTACGAAAAGTGGGTCTCTGTTAGGCCAATGCCCACAATACATATGAAGTCATGTAGAACTTTGAATTCCTGAGGACATTCTTCAGCTGAGAGTCTACATAGTTGGCAATGATGGTTTCCTAGTCAAAGGTCTGGTTGTGGCTGGTGATGCAGTAGAGAAAATAATACATGCATGCTGAAAAGTCTCTAGCATGGGGCTCTCTAAATAGCCTCCACAAAAATATGATTCCCATATGAATGCATTCTTTAAAGTCTCTCTGGGGAATTTCCAACTTCATCTTCTTATAGTCCCTTCTCGAGAACTTTAGCCAGTGATTATTCAGATGTTTTCGGGTGAGGAGGGATATTTCCTCGAACTCCTTCAGTGACACAAATTGGGAGATAACAATGGCTCCATTGAACTAGGGGATTCCCAGCCCAGAAGAAAAAGTGGTGACAACTAGATTGACAATGGCTGCTAGGTATTATAGTGGTAGAGGATTAGCAAGAGAAACAACCCAGGTGGGAGCATTGTACAAATTTTCCAATTGAACTATCAGCTTTGGTTCCTGCAACGAGCAAGGGAAACTTGCAGCTTGGATGATGCTAGAGGCGGCCACATTCTTTGCCATATAATCCCCAGCAGGCTTCTATTGGTACATGGTTTGAACAAGGATCTACATTTCATCCCATAGTCTAGGATCAGTATCTATAATCTCCTACAGCTTGGAGTCCACCTGGGACCCCACAAAAACACCCTCCCTCAGGTATTTGGAGGTTAATGGGAGCTTGGCCAATATCTTTTCTGCCTTTTTTTTTGTGGCTGCCCAATTGGAGGTAGTTGGAAGCTCCAGACTTCCAGGAGGAGTTGTTACTTCAGACATGTTGATGGATATCCTACAACCTGCAAGACTAGATAATCATCAATACATATAAAATCATAAAAATTCATTTTATGGACTCTGGGAAATTCACCGCCATCTTGCACTTATTCAGAGAATATTCGTATGCCTCAAAATTCCAGAATATAAAAGTTAGCAAGGATTAGATTCTGATCAACACCTGGAGGCTCCGAGGTGTTAGTTTAGGTGATGAAATTGGGATAAGACCCAGGGACTTCCCAATACTTGGAGTCCAGAGAAACTAGCCGTTATCGACGTGACCGACAGTGAGCGGTACTTGGCTGACATGGGTTGTCATGTGGCCATGCGATAGATGGTGTAAAGAATCTTAATGGCGACAAGCGGGATGACATGAGGGAAATGAATGCCAGATGGGATGTTTTTTGAATTCTCACTCATGGGGAATTAATCCCATCATTAAAAATGACAAAGGAGAGAGAAAACTACCATGGCTCAGATAGGCAAGGTGCTGAGCTCGAGCCAGGCGAACACCATGCAGACGAGCTCCAAATTTGGATTTCAGCATGCAGAGAATGATGAGCTCACCACAGGAAGGGTTACCAAGACAATATACAGACCCAAATATACAGGGGAAAGCCAAAAAAATGATGCAATTTACAAGAACTTCTCTACCATTTATAGCAAGACTATGACACTCTACATAAAGAACTCAAGAATTTACAGTAGGAAGACTACCCATTTACAACAGGTCTGAAACCTATACATAGGGACTCACAAGAAATTATAGTATCTACACTAGAATACATTATTTACAAGGCAGAAAAGTGTGAAGAAGGTGGACAACCTTCCTGCGAAGCCACCCCACCAACGAAGGCAAAAATAGACCTGAAAGTGAAGCAAGCACGAAAGCAAAGACAAAGCGGAAACAAAAATGAACCCAAGCACAAACAAAAACAAAACTAGGAGGAGAGATGAAGGTCCTACCTTAACACATGAAGGAAAATGGAAAGAGGATCACAACCTTGAAATGACCACAAACACACCACTGATGATAATCATTTAAGCACTTTCGAGCACCAAGAGCAACTCACACTTAATCACTGTTTAATCGCCTTAATCGCTCTGGGGTTGCTCTGGGTAATTTGTTCACGGTAAATGTGATAATCATTTGTGAAACTTATTTATATCCTTAGGGTAGAAAAAATTCCTGCTCTTTCCTTCCACAAACCCTGGGAAAGGTAAAATCCTCTGAACTCCAGACCCGGGGATTCTGAATAACTGCACCCTCTAGTGAAAGAGGAAGTGATGAAAGGGAATCTCGGAGTCTGGAAATCTGACCGACTTAGAAGACAAACACTCTAGGGCTGGGCCTCAGAGCAGAGAGAACCAAAAATCTAAGAAAATGACCCTTGTGGAAGCAAAGGCCGAAGAAAGACAAAGAGAAAAAGAAACAAGGTGAAAGCAAAAAGGGGGACCCAACATTTTGCCTACAAAATGTAGGGATGGGTATGCAGGCATAACAAATGGTGACTCACTAGAAAAAATGCCTTAGTGCATTTGAGAACTTCAGAATCTCTAGTTAGCAAAACCATAATTAATCTTTACCTCGAGCATTCTGCTTGCAAGGTGCGGGGTGTCTGAGAAAATCTGACTCATCAATGATTCAATCCTTTGGTCTTTCGTCAGCTGTGAGGTGTGTGCTTTGAAATAAAATTAAGCCGATGACTTTTGGGAGAATTAGAGAGGATGCACTAAATGCATCAAACTAAAGTCATGACATCTTGCACGTTTCCCTTGGGTACCAGATTTCTTTACTCTTCAATTCTTTTCTTTCTTTTCTTTTCTTTTGAAGATGGGAAGATGGTACTTCTTTCACTATGAGCCTTAAGCTTAGCTAATTTTTATGGCGGTACTTCTTTCACCTTGCCATCTAATTTAAATTACTGAATAGGAGAGAATATTCTGGACTGGGATGTTTTTATGATTTTGAAACTTGGCCAACAACTAGTGCAACCAATCTGCCCTCAAGGATCATGTTATTACTTGTTTCTTAGATTTTATGTTAACTGATGTCTAGACTTTTGAGATATGAATCTGATGAAGATTACCCATAACCTTTTACCATACACACAAAACAACTCTAGATTGTGAAAAATTTCACTGTGCTAATAATAGATTCCAAGCTACCAAAATGCATAAGGTACCATTCCAGGGACTAGATGTCAAGCAAAGAATACCTGTCTATAAGAAGAGGGAAACACGCTGGGAACCCGAAAAATAAATGCAAAGAGAAAAAGAAAACCAAAGAAAAAAATAAAAAGGAAAGGGAGGTGGTCTCGGAGGAGGGTTGACAAACTATTTACAAGGCCAAGGTACTCCCAAGGAGCACCGGGAAAGGTATTTACAAGCAAGGAATTTACATATTGTACAACTTTAGATAAACTTACCACTTACCTCATTCAAAATAGTGCTTGAGAAACTATCCATTGATAGGAAATGGGATGACTTCTCTAGTCATAGTACTGAGGCAATAAGTATTTTCCCCGCAGATCTCAGAAATTAGATATGGTCTGAACCAGAGCCTTTGAAACTTGGTGTGCTTTCCATTCTTCTCTTGAACCTTGTCCCACAAAAGGACAAGGTCCAAAATCTGAAAGGCCTTATATTGGGCTCTTTGGTCAACCCATCGTTTAACTACTGCTTGGTGATGCGCAATGTGTTCTAGTGTCACATCTCTTTGTTCCTCCATTCTCACCAAGTTCAGGAGTCAAACCTCCACAATGTTATCCCAGTTTTTGAATTCCTGCATAAACTGTAAGACCAAGATTTTTAAGTTGATAGGGAATACTAGATTCTAACCATAAACCAGATGAAATGGGGAAGTCTCCAGAGCTGCCTTTATTATGATGCAATCTTCCAAGAGAGCGAACCTAAGATTTTGATGCCAGTCCCATCGGTTTTTGTTCTAACAAGTTTTTGATCACCTCCAACAAATTTTTATTAGTGTATTCAGCCACACCACTACCCTGGGGGTAGTAGTTGCTAGAGAACTTTATGGTGATCTTCCTTTCATAGGTCCATTCAAGTAATTGCATCAAAGAAAATTCCAAACCGTTGTCACACACTATAGTGAATGGCATTTTGAAATGGGTGACTATATTTTTTTCCAGGAATTTGATAACTACATCCACTGTGTTGTATTTGAAAGGAATCACTTCAGACCACCGTGTGCAGTAATCGGTAGCAGTCAAAATGTATCGATGGTTGGCACATGAGTTGGGGTTGATTTCCCCAATAAAATCAAATGCCCATTGGGCAAAGGGTCTAACTTTGAAGACGAGCTGCAAAGGCATGGTCAGGTTCTGCTCACGATGTGTTGTCATTTGGTAAGTGTGGCACCTCTTAATGTGAGTGAAGACATCCTTAAAGATGAAGGGCCAATAGTATCTGGCCCACAGAATCTGGTGAGCAATTGCATCAGTTGAGCCATGCCCGATTCCAAACTACCCATGAAATTATTCAATTATTTTAGCAGCTTGGTCCCGATCTATGCACTAGAGGTAAATACCTTCATAGTTCCTATGGAAATGCATTCCATTTTTATCATTAAATGTGCACTTTTCAACCGCAGGGCGCGACATTTATTTGTGAAAATCCCCTTTGTTGAGCAATAGGTACACCAGATTAGTATACCATGGGTCTTGGGTGATGAACTCCACTGTGTAAGTTTGGCATTCGATGTTTGGAGTTCCTTCCGCCATTACTCTACATAGTCCCTGGCCTCAGACTATCTTCATGGGTTGCATTTCTAGATCATACTCTTAGAGGATGGCCATCCATTTCCCTTGGTGTTTTACTAGTTCACTTTGCAGTAGTAGAGATTTTATAGCCTAGTCCAAAATGATAGCATGCACTTTTCTCTGGAGAATATAGTGCCAGAATTTATGCATGGCCCAGACAAGAGAAAATGCTTGCTTTTCTAGAGATGAATATTAGACTTTGACATTTTTGAAGGGGAAGCTCATAAAATAAATTGGTCATTCTTCCCCTTCAACTTTCAGGGTTAGGAATACTACTGCAGAATGCAAGGAAGCAAAGGAGTATATGTGAAATGGGAGGGAATAGTCTGGACTTGCCAGGATTGGTGCCTCCACTATGGTTTGCTTGATTTGAGAAAACACTCACTTTGCTTTAGGGATCCACTCAATTTTTGTGTCTTTTTTCATCATGTCATTGAGTGGTTTTACTATCTTGGTGAATCCAGTAATGAACCGCCCAACAAAGTTTATCTTTCTGAAGAAAGACCTCATTTCTTTCTTGCTGTCGGGCATCTGTAGGTTCAGCAGTGCTTCAACTCTCTCGGGGTCAATGGATATACCCTTCTTGGATATGATATGCCCGAGCATCTTCCCTTCAGTGACCCCCAATATACATTTCTTAGGGTTAATGGAAATTCTATACTAACGACATCTCTCACAAATTTGGGCGAGGTGGGAAGAATGATCACGCCTAGCCTGGGAAAACACTGTCAAATCATCCATGTAGATGATTATGCATCTATTAACTAGGCCTTTGAACGCAATGTCCATAGCCTTTTGAAATGTTTCCCCTACGTTGATAAGGCCAAAGGGCATTCTTTGGCATGGAATCATTCCCCACTTGATGGTGAACACCATTTTGTCTCTATCTTTGTACTTAACCATGACCTGGTTATACCCGGAGTACCCATCCAGGAAGGACATCATTTGGGATCCATTTACGATTTGCAATACCTCATCCAACAAAGGGAGAGGGTGATTATCCTTCTTAAATGCCTTGTTCAAATTGCAAAAATCCACACAAAGGAGGATTTCACCATTCTTCTTCCACACAGGGATGAGGTTGGCAACCCAAGTTGTGTGCTAGATAGGAAAGATAATCCAGGCTGAAAGCCATTTTTGAACCTCTTGATGAATTAGAGGTTCGATCATTAGATTTACCGCCCTCTAATTTTTCTAGAAGGGTGTAGCATTTGGTTTCAGTGGGATGGTATGGGTCATGATGGATGTTTCATAGGTCTTCAGATCCTCATACCCCCCGCGATCACGTCAATGTATTCTAAGAGAACCACGAGAATATTCTCCTTCTCCGCTTGGGAGAAGGAGGTGCCAATGTGTAAAAATTTATCTTCATCATCCTGGCTGATGTTAACCTTTTCAAATTTTCCTCCTTTAGAGGAGGATGATATCTTCTCTCAGCCCCAAGGGTCTGAGTCAAAGATGTGTTCAAGAGCTGCCATCCCCTTTGGAATGGTTTTGGTCGGCAAGTTGATAATCCTATCATCTTCTTCACCCTGCCCGGTATTGCCATGATCTCTTTCTTCCACTATCTGATCCTCGAAGATGCCAACATTAGCCATGAAGGCCATAATATGTTGGTCATTCTCAAAAACCTAAAAATGAGTGATTGTCCAGGATGGATGGGGTGGGGACAATCTCAATAGAAAAATTATGGATCCGGGAGCCAGCCATTGGTTCAAGGGTGCTGGCAGATACAACAAGGGCATTCGGAACATAGTTACATTTTTGGGGAATAATTTCGATGTTGAAAGCATCAAAATATTCAATGAGTCTCCATGCCTGGTTGCGGTATGCGACCAACCTTTTGTCATGACAAGTATATTAAATCCAGACTTGCTTAACAATCAACTCTGAATCACCCATCGCTTGGAGGTGGGTGATCCCTTTTCTTAGTGAAAATAGGAGTTCAAGGACCAAGGCCTCGTACTCCATGAAATTGTTCGTGGAGTTAAATTACAGCATGTAAGATGTGAGGAAGGATTTCCCCTATGGGTTGATCAGTTCCACTCTGACCCCACATCCTTGTTTAGACTAGGACCCATCAAACTTTAGGGTCCACAAGTCATTGTTCATTTTCTAGGGCTGGGAAGGCGAAGTGGTATTTGGATTGATTTTTAGAGGGTTGGGAGGAGTTTCCTTCCGTGTTGATGGAACATGGGTGAGATTTTCCTCTGGAGAAGTCTTTGGTTGGGATTCTTGGACAAATGACACCTTAGGTGTATCACTGGAATGATTGCTAGGTCCAGGCAAATCTACTTTGTGTTCTTTCTCCTGGAGGGCGTTGATATGGCAGGTAGCAACAGCGATGCAAAGCTCACACTCTAGTTCAAAATGTTTTTGATAATGCACCTGACACCAAGTGCCAAAAAAAAGTATGGTAGGAGTCGTTGCATTACCTTTTGAGTTAACCTCACCTCTCAGTTTTTTGTTGAGATTCTGGATTCTCTGAAAAACTATGGGATCTTCCCCAGGAGTGAAATCAAATGTCAGGATCTCTAGGGGTCTATACTACCTAGGGGAAGTCTCAGAGAAAAGGGATTGATTTACCCTCCCAACTTTGGTGAGGGCTTGCTTCATCCTGGGTTTTCTCTCTACCTAGATTTGGTTAGACTGCCCCTCCTAGGGGAGCCACAAGTGGGAGAAGTCTGTGGAGAAATACCTATTAAGGGCCTTAGACCAATTCTAACTTAATAACAACCCATAGGTTTCGGGGATGTCCACCACTTGGATGTCTATTATGCTTGATATCTTTGGGTCTTGGATGAGCTGAATCTGGATGTTCTTCAGCTCACCTACCATTTTTACAATAGTTTTGTCCAGTTGGAATACTATGCCTTTCAATGGAGTGGGAAAGAGCCTAAGCTTCTGGCATATAGATAAAGGCATGACATTGCCTGAAGCACCAGAGTCTACCAAGCATTTGTGTAGGTTCTTCCCTTATATGTTCAAACCTAGTAAGAAGGGAGGATCCTCTATGTTTCCCTGGAAGACAGTTGCGTTGGTATTGTAAAATGTGACAGTCTATGGTGGGAAACTAAAAGCTTCCAGGTTTCCCAAGAGCTTCAGAAGAGACTTCCTCTGCTTGGGACAATTCAGTAAAACCTCCATCAAGGTCATGGAGGTGGTGGTTCTTTCTAATGACTTAGTGATGTCAAACATTCCCTCAGGTAAAGTTGGCTTCCCTCGGCCAGATCCTTAGGTTGATTAGAGCCAGTCCCTTTCGGTGGGAAGGAGTGATCAGTTGTGTTGTCCTGGGGAGGGTTATCTTTGGGAGGTGTCGGCGTGTAAACTAGTCTTTTACCAGCCTGACTCTGAGTGTTGTAGGGAGTTCGAGGGCTAGTGAAGGTGTTGGCCCCAAAGGCTAGGATAGATTCATCAAAGAACCCCTATAATTTAGGCTCTTCTTCATCCTCTTCACCTATCCTAAAGAAGATAGTTTCATAGGTGAAGGCACTATGAGTGGGCTCTTGCGTTGATGTCTCTGGGGGAGTAGGATTGATGGGTTGTTGTCTGTCAGACTGGGAGATTATGATGATCTTCTCCAGTATGGCACAGTTCACCCCAGAGTGAGAATTGGTGTCATGCAATCTACACCAATTCATCAAGGGGCGGAATTCTATAAGTTGCATAGAATGACTGGGTCCAGTACTACCCTGAGTGGTGTTTTGGTTCGAAGGAGGACCTCTGATATTTGCATTGTTGTTCCATTGCTATTGATTGGGCCAAGGACCATTGTTTTAGTTTCTTCCTCCGAAATTGGTATTTTTTTGTCCAGATAAAACATTCCCTCTCTGGGAATTGGAGTTGTGGGGTGCGGAAGGCCCCACCTTTAGCTGTCCCATGTCCATAGTCAGTGAGGAAACTAATTGTTAGAGGGATTCAACCTTAGTGGACAAATGGGTGTTAGCATCACAGTGTGATGGTTGTTGTGGCTAGTTCCTAGGGAAAGTGGCAGTGGTTCCCAGAGTCAAAGACCGCAATCCTCCAGCCATGGGTGACTGGAAGAAAGGTAATCTAGAGGGTTGTGTCAGTGGTTGTTGCATTTTCTGTGGTTGGTTCTAGTGAATGAATTCTAGACCTGGGATTGTCTGGGTTTGTGATGGATATACGTACCGGGCCTGTTGGTCTATCAGCAACTATGGGCCCATGGCCATCATTGGGGTGCCCATTGCTGAATTGGGGTTGTATCCCTTGGTGTAAGAAGTTCCACCAGGTATTATGTTGAATGGCGTGCTCTGTCTAATCGCGCCAAGAGCTTTGCTCAAATCACATGATAAATCCAAGGCCAGGTTGTAAACCTTTTCCAGAGTATCCCGGTCATTCGCGGTGGTGATTCTCCAAAGGAGAGTGGCAACAATGGGGTCTAGAGCATTCAAGTATGTCTAGATAGTGATGCAAGTGGATGGGATGAAGGGGACCATACACCGCTTCAAGGCGTGTTGGAACCGATGGTTGAATGTTGCAAGGGGTTCGTTCAGTTCCTTCCTGATGGAGATAAACTGGTTGTGAGACCATGTTGGGTCTATGTGAATGTGGAAGGCCACTAGGAAGGCATCTTCCATGTACTTCCAACTATTGATAGAGTTGGCCAAAAATTTAAGGTACCTGTTTAACTTGTTCTATCCCAAGGATAGAGGAAACATCTAGGTCACAACGTCTTGATGTTGGACCCGATGTCGGTTCATGGAATCCTTGTAGACCTGAAGGTGTTCTTCTATATTTTTAGAGCCTAGGTGCTCATATCTAGGGTATATCTTCTCTGAATGCGGAGGAAGATTGTTGGTAGCATCGGGGAACTACCCCATTAGGGACCTAGTGTTACCAAAGTAATTTTCCATTGGGGGTGCTAGTTTTTGGCTGGGTGGAGTGTTGGTCCCTGAGGTTATCTGAGGAGCTTGGGTATCTTGAGGTGTAGAAAATCCCTAGATAAGGTTGGCAGGCTGTTTGGTCTTTGGGGTCCTTTTATTTTGAGTAGGAGGCTTGAGTTCAACAAAATTTCTAGGGTTTGGGTCTGATTGAAGGATTCTTTCAAAATGCGATGGCAAAAAAGACCCTACCCCACTAAAATTTTGATTCCTAAATCTATGGCTTGGGGAACCCTCGGGTGGTGTGAAATCCAATCTTCCAAAGGGGATGAGCTCATGCCCTCCTTCTAGCACCATTTTCTATTGACGGGACTTTGTGACCATTCTCATCAACAAAGGAAGAGTTGTCATCGGGTACTGGGGTACTGGCCAACTTTTCCTGTAAAGGTTGTCTAAGGAATAAATTCTTCGGGCCTTCAAGCACCTGAGTGTTGGGTCTTGATAGTGTGGGGAGATCAGTTGGGCAAGTGACTATTTTTGATTGGGGGGGATAGCTGGTTTTGACTCATCTTCTCTAGGGATTTCTTTAGTAGCTTGAGGTTTCCTGCAAGCACGCATTAGTTTACCAAACAAATAGCAAAAGATATGCCAGAGTTAGGAGTTCGTTACTTCTACTTATAGTCATACCACATATTTCTAACATCAACAATTCTCAAATGAACTACACTAAATACTGAATGCATACTTAACCATCTGTTCATACATATTCAATATCAAGGGGAAATAAGATCATCTAATCTAATAAAGCACTAGAGCAAAAGACATTAGAAATATACAAAAGAAAAGAGTATTGCTAACTCGGAGATTAGAAAGCCAACACCATCATTACCAGAAACTCTTCCTTCTTCATTAACAAAGTGTTCCAGCAACACTGGTGTGTACATCAATGGCTCCAAGGGAGCATCTAACAACTAAGAACTACTTAGCATTGAACTTTGCAACTACTAGAAAATGAAAATGCTAAATGCTAATAGTATTGGACTGTAAAATCCTCAATTTTTCTAACCCTTGAAATGAGGTCGGACTTCTTATTTATACATAAACCTTGCCCTAAAACTAACCTAATCTAACTATACACTCAACATTAAAATACAATATCTGGTGGCCGGTACTACCTGTACCACTTACAATCACCTATAAAAGAGAAGAGGTCTGACATGACAAAGGAAGAAGACAAGAAGAAAGGATGGAAGAATTAGCCTCGAGAAGAGTGCCAGAGAAAGAATAGAAGAAATCTGATCTTCTCAGAGTTTGAGGCTAAATGCCTCATCAATGCAAAATGTAGCTCACTATCTTCGATGCAACAGGTAGTTAATGCTAGAGCGGCACCTTGGGAAGATCACCTGTCAAGGCCATCCCTCAAATTGACATGCCTTATCAGGGTCACCTACTTTCTGACACCCTTATTAACTACTGGATAATGACTGATTTTCTTCAGGGAGCTTGGACATGGGTCATTGAAAGAATAAAAAATTGTTGGAATTGGAATTCTAGAATCTGGGAGCTTACGCTCAAAGAAAAATGAATGTTCAAAATACACCCTACTAGTGAAAATCCCCAGAATCCAGAGAACTTTATTGTCCCTTGCTATTCTTGAATGCCTCCAAACTTTGGCTAATGCCATCTCCATCTATATCTTTGATGTTGTTCCACCGATCGTGAACAATTCCAAACTTCTCTTTAATATCTCTAGATCCGTCCCATAATTCATCGACTAGATTTACAGAGTCATGAGCCCAGAGCATCATCTTAGATATTCTTGATAATTTCCCCACATCGAAGTCTCTGACAGACTGATACTGGGACTCCATCAGCTCATCATATTTACTGAGGACATAATCCTCTGGGGCACAAGTTCCAGTGGTGAAGGGATCAACTTGTGACACCCTTCCAATGAATGCTTTGTATAGGTCCAAAGGATACCAGACAACTGTGACTTTCTCTTTTAGGTTCATGACTAGTTTCTTGCTCACCTCAATTTTGAGGCCAAGTTTGGAGTACTGGGCTTAGAGGAATTTGAATGATTCCTCTCCTAGAATTCGTGCCTTGCTGATGGCCTCTTCCCTAGAGTTTATTATTTCTTCTAATATGGTCCTCCATCCCTCATACTTCTCTAAGCTCCCTTCCCATAGGACAATGGCATTGTTTACTTGGTTTAAGAGATTATTGGCCAAGTAAAGGTTCGGGAGTGACACCTCTAAGAATTTCCTTACGACCTTAATCTTCTCGGTGGTCCACCCATCTACAGCCTGTGCCTTCCTCTTCATGGCCTTAAGAGCATCCATGTCACCCTATGGAAGCGGTGGTCTAGAGATGGAGGCTTCCGGATGGATTTTAGCCAGTGGTTGTGTAAGTTCTGCTAGAAGTTTGAGGAGATTCTCTTTTTTCTCTCTTTCCTCCTTCAACTTTTGTGCGTGTTTATCATACCGGGCCTTAATCGCTCAACTGGCCTCTCGTAGCAGGTCCAGCTCACCCTGCTTATCTCTCCTCCCTAGAGGCACCTTTGTGATTTCTTATTCCTTAGCCCTTATTGTTGCCGCATTTGTATCTAGGGGAGGGGTTGCAACTATTTCAACTATGCTTCCTGCGAGACTAGTGCGGAGGGTATGGATTATCTAGGCCTTTTTGGGCTTCTTAGCCTCTAGTTTGTTCTGGGCCATCATCTTGGCCAAAGAGAGGGGAACACCTACCACTGTCAGGGCCTTTCTCTTTCTAGATTCTACTAGCCATTATGGTGGCTGGGGCAGTTTTAATGCTAAGGCCTGACTGTTGGGACCTCCTTTAGAGTCCAGCAGTGTATTCCTGGTATCTACAGTTTCATTAAGCTCTTTTTATTTTTCCTGTTCCTATTCCTATTCTCTGGAGGCTTCATCTTTCACCCTGGTGGCATCCTTATCTATGATGTTGGGGACCTCATCTCTGTCGACACCAGCATCACCTATATCATTCAGGATTTCCCCATTTTTTTCAGCATCTGTTGAATCAACATTTATATCCTTGGGGTTCTTCCCCTCATCTTGCTGCTGTTTTTCACCTTTGGCATTGTTCACCGGGACGTCCTTCTCCTTGGGCACATCTTCTAAAGGAGGCAAAGGTGTATGTCCAAGGTTTGACTGTGTGGTTACCGAGACCACCTCGACGAATGTCATTCTCTGGGGCACTTGATCACTCAGGGTAACTGAAGGTGTTTGGAGCGTGACGGTTGGAGGTATGGTTGATCCTGTAGGTCCGGTTTCCCCAGCTATTGGTCACTCATTACTTATTTTCCTTGAATTTTTCTCAACCCCCTGGACTGTTGTTTCCTCCATGTTTGGTGGATCCTTTTGTGCCGCTTCTTGTTCAAGTTCCCAGACCTCTTGTTCCAGGACCACTTCCTTTTCTGGTGTCTCCCCTTCATTTGGGATCATCTCCACCTCCTACATGGCTATTTCTTCTACCATCTTTTCTATCTCCTCATGTAGGTCCATGAATTCATCTGTCTTGAAGATTTCATCAAATTCGTTGTGCGGGGGGAGGTCTCCAAAAAAACATCTAGTTTAGGGGAGTCCAAACTGACTTCCACTGGGGGAACATTGGGCATGTCAGGGCCCATGTTTATGCTTGGGGGATTGTCTACCCTCTGATTTTTCTTTCTTTGCAATGGGGCCTCGACATCCAGAATGTCCATAGATTCTACCTCTGTGAATGTCTGCCTACTCATAAGTACCGCCAATGAAGGGGATCCCGCTGGGCGGGCGGATCCTACTGGAGTTGCTAGGAGACCACAGGAAAGCTAGGCACTTATCATTTGACTCATCAGCCTAGATGCCTCCATCTGTATCTAGATTTTCTACATCATGGGGAGTGGGCCTTGGGAAAGCACTTGGGTCAGGGTACTCTATTTTTCCTTCCCCTTGCTTTTGCTTGATCTTGCGGCTCCGGAGGTTGAAGCAGACCCCCGCAAGATCAGACCCTTTTAGGTGCTCCTTAGACACACCCTCTCAAAATAATTTTGACTATTATTGATGATGTGGTGACTCACATCCTCAATTTTTAAGTTCTCTAGGGTGTCCAAATATGCCAGAGGGAGATCCAACTTGTCGATCTCCTGCTCTTTGTATGATGGGTCCTGTAGAGGCCCATCATCTCTACAATATTTTTGGAAGCCCCGAAGGCCGAGGGAATTCATTAAACCTTTGGAAATTTAGGAGTACTACCAGGCTCAAAGATCAAAACTATCTTGGAAATCCACCCATAAATCTTCAATATTAACTTTATGCAGAGCGGATGCCTGGGGCAACACCTCCCTTATCTTGCCTACTGGATCAAAATTGCTTCTAGTAAGGTGGAAATATGCCAGTCCTAAACTCTTAAGCTCATTGTTGGCTTCCTTAGCTGGCATGAGACTACAAAAATAGTTCCAACAAGTGATCAGGAATAGAATAGATGTGACCTTCAAGGCAAAGAATGCATGGAGTTCCAGGATTTGCCTGCAGAACTTGAAAAGAATAATCCTATCCCTGCAATGTCTAGGGAGTAGGTAGGGTTTCCCAGAGAAGCCGGTCACCTGAATATAAGTATGTTGCTGAAATTGATTAAAATAATTGACATATGTGCTTACCAAGTTCATCACCTCCTGCGACGATCGGTACCTGGTGTCCCGAGTGAGTGTCAAAATGTTGTTGTAAACGAATGCATCATTCACCCTGTAAAAATTAGAGAATCTGAGTTCCAGTGATTTTTTTAGTGGCTAATATTCACCAATTGGCTAATTTTTCAAATTTGAGAATCCAAATTTGGCTAATAATTCAAGATTTTAGGTGACCTAAATCGCCAAAATTTTACAAAATTTTATTTTAGAAATATTTAAATCGCCAAATAATTTATTTTATTAAAAATTTGAACTCAAATATTCGCCTAATATTTGATAGATGGTTAGATTCAATTCGCCTAAATTTTATTAGTTATTATAGAAATCTAAATTAATTCACCAATAATATATCATAAATGTAAGTTATAGTAGGGTTGTGTCACCAATATTAGTTGTCATTATTGATTTAAAATATAATCTAGTGATCTTCATTATATTCCATGAGGTAAAAATGTTACTATCTTATTTGTAACGCTTATCGGGGCTAAGTTTTCCTTTGGATTGTTGATAAATCAATGACACTGGAGAAATTTTGGGTCCTATTATAGTAATAAAAATAATAATACATTTATCTCACACAATAGAGTGAGGATTATTTGATTATATTTTAAATAAATGGTAGCAACTAGATACTATAGAGTTCCCTTAAACCCATCAAATATTTTCATAGTTAGCCTATTAATTTTCTATAAGAACTCTTTTTTCTTTAAATATAATTATTTTCCATGGTCATTAATGAAATTTTGGTTATTTCTTGAGATTCGTCAATATATCTACCAAAAATTTGTGATTAAAAAATATTCGCCAATACAAATAATTTGTTTTCCCAAAAATTTGAGAGATTCGCCAATAGGAATTAAATTTTTTAAAAATAAAATGAAAGATTCGCCAGGATTTTATATATTTTTCTAGAGGGGGGCTTCTTAAAGTTATCCCTGCTGAGTTCCCACTGAACCTAGGGATAATTCTCCCATGGGACCAACTAGCTGGGCCTGTTCCCGAGAATTCCCAATATCTGCATAGCCCAAAAAATGGGTCTCTGTTGGGTCAGTGCCCACAATACATATGAAGTCATGTAGAACTTTGAATTCTGGAGGACATTCTTCTGCTGGGAGTCTACATGGTTGGCGATGATCATCGCCCAGTTGAAGGTCTGGCTGTGGGTGGTGATGCAGTAGAGAAAATAATACATCCATGCTGAAAAGTCTCTAGCATGGGGCTCCTCGAAGAGCCTGCACAAAAATATGATTCCTGCCTAAATGCATTCTTTAAAGTCTCTACGGGGAATTTCTAGCTTCATCTTCTTATAGTCCCTTCTTAAGGACTTCATCCAGCGACTATTGAGATGTTTCCAGGTGAGGAGGGAGATTTCCTTGAACTCCTTCAGTGATATGGACTAGGAGATAACAATGGCTCCCCTGAACTGGGGGATTCCTAGCCCTGAAGCAAAAGTGGAGGCATCCAGATTGACAATGGCCGCTGGGTAGTGTAGTGGTAGAGGATCGACAAGAAAAACAACCTAGGTGGGAGCATTGTATAGTATTGGCAATTGAAGGATTAGCTCTGGTGCCTACACCAAACAGGGGAAACTTGCAACTTTGATGATGCTGGAGGTGGCCACGTTCTTCACCATATCATCTTCGGCAGCCTTCTGTTGGTACAGGGTTTGAACAAGGCTATGCATTTCAGCCCATATTCTAGGCTTGGTATCTTTAATCTCTTGTAGCTTGGAGTCCACCTTAAACCCCACAAAACAACCCTCCCTCAGGTATTTGGAGGTTAATGGGAGCTTGGCCAACATATTTTCTGCCTTTGTTTTCATGGCCGCTCAAGTGGAGGTAGTTGGAAGCTCTGGACTTCCAGGAGGAGTTGTTACTTCAGACATGTTGATGGATATCCTGCAACCTGCAAGACTAGAGAACCATCAATACATATAAAATGATAAAAATTCATTTTATGGACTCTGGGAAATTCACCGCCATCTTGCACCTGTTTAGAGAATATTAGTACGCCTCAAAATTCTAGAATATAAGTTAGCAAGGATTGGATTCTAATCAACACCCGTAGGCTTTGGGGTGTTAGTTTAGGTGAAAAAAATGGGATGAAGACCCAAGGACTTCCCAATACCCAGAGTCTAGAGAAACTAGCCATTATTGATGTGACCGACAGTGAGCTGTACTTGGCTGACATGGGTTGTCATGTGGCCACGCGACAGATGGTGTAAAGAATCTTAATGGTGACAAGCGGACTAACACAAGGGAAATGAATGCCAGATGGGATGTTTTTTGAATTCTCACTCATGGGGAATTAATCCCACCATTAAGATGAAATGATAGAGGAGAGAGAAAATTGTCATGGCTCAAACAGGCGAGGTGCCGAGCTTGAGCCAGGCAAACACCATGCGGACGAGCTCTGAATTTGGATTTCAGCATGCAGAGTACGATGAGCTCGCCATAAGAAGGGTTACCAGGACAATATAAAGACCCAAATATACAGGGGTAAGCTAAAAAAATGACACAATTTACAATAACTTCTCTACCATTTACAACAAGACTATGACACTCTACATAAAGAACTCAAGAATTTACAGCAGGAAGACTACCTATTTACATTAGGTCTGAAACCTATACACAGGGACTCACAAGAATTTATAGTATCTACACTAGAATACATTATTTACATGGCAGAAAAGAGAGAAGAAGGAGGACAACTTTCCTACGAAGCCACCCCACCAACGGGAGGCAAAAATAGACCCGAAAGTGAAGCAAGCATGAAAGTAAGGACAAAGAAAAAATAAAATGAACCCTAGCACAAACAAAACCAAAACCAGAAGGAGGAGAGCCGAAGGGCCTACCTTAACACACAAAGGAATGTGGAAAGAGGAGCACAGGAGATGCTCTGCAACTGGTTAACCTTGAAATGACCATGAACATACCATTGATGATCACCGTTTAAGCACTATCGAGCACCAAGAGCAATTCACACTTAATCATTGTTTAATCATCTTAATCACTCTGGGTAATTTGTTCATGGTAAATGTGATAATGATTGGTGAAACCTATTTACACTCTTAGGGTAGAAACACATCCTGCTCTTTCCTTTCGCAAACCTTGGGAAAGGTAAAATTCTCTGAACTCTAGACCTGGGGATTCTGAATAACCGCACCCTCTAGCGAAAGAGGAAGTGATGATAGGGAATCCTAGAGTCTAAAAATCTAACTGACTTAGAAGACAAACACTCTGGGGCTGGACCCCAGAGCAAAGAGAACCAAAAAGCCAAGAAAAAGACCCTTGTGGAAGCAAAGGCCAGAGAAAGACAAATAGAAAAAGAAACAAGGCGAAATAAAAAAGGGGGACCCAACATTTTGCCTACAAAATGTAGGGATGGGTATGGAGGTAATAACAAAGTGACAATGCAAATTATTGTTGAAGTGAAGTGAAGTGTAAATTGGAGAAGGAACATAGCAGAACGAGATCTGACAAGCTTTAGGAGAAAACATTCACAGGTCAAATTTCTTGTTGATTTATTCCTAACAGTTTAGGAACAAGATTGTGAAATCCCTTAATCGGGTAGTTTCTAACCAGACTGAGAAGTTCTATTTAGGAACTTATTGTAAATACTTTATCATGGTGAAAATAGTATAAGTAGGATAAAATCCTTTAACTGGGTTACTCCTAACAGGGTATAAGACTTTAACATGTTTCTAGGTAAATCCCGTAACTGGGTAGCATTTAACAATGCTTTTTGTAAGCTCTTAACCAGAAACCTTATTAATGTAGTGATAAGTTTTGGGTTTCATACCCACCACAATTTTTCCCTCTAACCAAGGGTTTTCTATGATACCAAAATATTGTGTTGTGTCTGAATGTTTATATGTTTAAATGTTTGTTAACTTGCAAATTATTAGTTAATATTACAACAACTATCGGTTAAAGACATAATAGATATTGGTATCGATAAACAAAAGAGTTGAAGTTTGAGATGATAGGTATAAAGTGTGAATTATTTGAGGTACTGATTCACCCCTCCCTCTCAGTCCCTTACCCAAATATTTCCAACACTAATTCAGCAAAGGGTGGAGCTAGTACTGACCTGAGACTTACTCATAGAAGTTGGACCACGAGCTTCAACTGGTCTTTATCCAGTTTGGTCTTTTCTAATCTCCTATGCATCAATTGATTTGAGAATTTCCATAGGGATACATCCTTATGGAACTCAAGGTCTCCAATATCATCTCTTGTAACATTGTAACCATTACCTATGGCAGAATTCAACTCTATGTCAGCCACTGGTTGTGTTGACTTAAGGATTACATGCCCAGTTAGTTCATCCTCCACCAGCCTAGAGGTAGTCTTTAGATTTTTGGTATTGGGAGGAGGAGGATTATTTTGCAAGATCTCTATTATGACATCTTTAGGAGAAACCATGTGAGGGTTGCCAATACTTTTGAAGTAGGTGTCAAGTTATATGGAGAGAAGGTGAGAATCCTCTTCACTAGAGGAGTGGTGTTTTTAAGTGAGAATGATAATTTAGGAGTGCTAACATATCCTATAGATTGGCAAGCACCCAGTGCTACACCCTTTCCTTTATCTATAACTTTTTGCGTAGGTACTGAGACATCTTTCCCACTCTTATCCCCTTCCCTTGTTTCCCAACCTCTGTATCTCCTAGTTTTTCTAGGGGTGTATCATCATTAGTGAGATCAATGTCAGGTAGGAATATTACACCACAAGTGGGAAGGTTTCTTGCAATTTTCTTCGAAGGCTCTTGATCTCCTCCTCCACTTGAGGCTCTAGATATATCAATTATAGGGACATTGGCAGTAGAGATTACTGAGGAAGACTGTATTATTAAACTCGGTGCCTTTGATGGGGTGGCAAAAGGTGTTGTATTCCAAGTTCCTCCCATCATTCTAGCCAACCACCTTTGTGTCCTTTTTAGGATTGGAGAAGTTCTAACATCTGGGTCATCTTATTCAGGAACATCCTAGTTTATTGCCTCTAGTGAGGTACCCTACAATCTCTCATAAGAACATGGTTTCACAACATCTGATTCATCATCTGTGATACCCTGCACTTCAAAAAGGAGATGGAAGGATCTAATTTGACTCAAACTCAACCTTGACCATGACCTTTTCCTTACTTCAAAGCCATCACTACAATCTACCAACAAATATTCTAGAGAAGGGACATGATGATAAGATGGACCTAGTTGTAGATTGTTTCTAATGGATTTGTTAGGGTTGAAATGTGGCCTCAATACCTCATAATTATCCATTATATATTTAATTTCTTCCTTAACAAAACTGATTGCATTAGAAGATGAGGCACATGTATATAAGCACTTAGAGAAATAGGGAAAGGAATACTTGATTTATGCCTCTCAGTGCACCTCTTGTTTATCTCAATAATTTGCCCACATATTTTGACCATGATAATCTTATCATTCGCATAGCGGGGTAATTTCCATGGATATATATCAAAGGAACCAACCATAATATATGTGAATTAAGGGTATTGGATGAAGTATCTATTGTAGGTACAAATTAATGTAGTAGCTTATGGTAAAAACCTTCCCTCATGGCATCCTTTCAATTCTTGCACTAGTTCCATAGAAAAGGCATCATTTACTTTGTGAAAGTTTTCATATCTATTGTGTAATTGTAGGCTAGGGTAAAAATAGTAAATCTGAATGTCATCACTGAATTCTTCAACATGTTCCAAACTAGGCCAGTATTGTGTACATGCCAGGACATATACTAAATATGAAGAAAGATAAAATAATTTATTTAAAGGAAACTGGTTTATCAATGAAAAAAATTTGTCACTAATGATCTATGCCCAGTCTCTATAACCAGACTCTGTACAAATTACCTATATGAAGTAGAACATCCACTCATCAAGATTTATTGCTTCTTCATCGCCTCTCAACCTATGCAGTAAAACAATTATGTCTACAATTTATCCTTTGACAGAGGTACGAACTATGATTTTGGAAAACTTGGTTTGGCCCTTCCTTGCTAGGTGAAACTAGTTCTTTCCAATTTATCTTCTATTCACATCCTTTTTCATGCTGAACTTTGATTAGACATAGGTGAAATCCCAATGTGCATAAACATCCCTTACATGTAGGTGAAATAAGTTCTATATGGTATTTTTTTCGAGGGTGATGAGGACTCTCGTATCTTCAATTTCACTTAATGTACATTCTCGCTCATTTAAGTGATCAAAACTAAGATGCTTAAACCTCATGGTTGCTTGGGAAATTCAAATATTTTATCTTGTTGTTAAAAAAGAAGATGGTTTGGAATGCTTAACTTACTAGAACTTAGTTGTTTTTAGTAGTCATCTGAAAATTATGTGCCATAGCTTCACCTCTATCCTCAGATCGAATCTTGCAAAATAATTACCAAAATTTCATTATTCAATCTTTAATGAATAGCCTTTAATTACCCCCTGCAACGCCATTAATGTTAGTCTTTTCCATTAAATGCTCCATCTACTTCTGAATTGTGGTACCACGTCAGCTTACTTGAATTAAAAAATCACTCGCCATCATTTAGCTTCATCAGAAATGATGACATCAAATAGGATATTTTATAAGGGGTCGTTAGAGTTCCACTTCTGGCTTCAGATTTAGATGATTATACTTGAAGTTACATTTAATTCTGACTTCTCATTTATATTTACCTGGAAGAGCAATTTACTTTAATTTTTCCCCTATTCCTGAAGGCATTATGTTTTTCCATTAGTATACACAAGGAAAAACATGATCTGTACCATCAGTTTACACTACACTAACAAACAAGGCATAGCACTACCCGATGCCAAGGTTACCCAATACTGCAAAGTTCAAAGCATCTCGACAAACACTATTTAGTGTTACCCAATGACAAAAAGGTTAATGCAACCTGATGGAACATCAAAGAGAGGAACCCGACAGACAAAGGGAACTCAATGATCACTTCAACAAAGGAACGCTGACAGACTTTGAGTTCAACCTGACGAACAAGAACCGATAGTCAGTTACATCCCGCAAAAAGTGGATCCAACTTTCTATGTTAGATAAATCACTGAAGTTGTATTTATAGCTTCTTGATTTTCTTTTAAATCCATTATGTGCAGAGGAAGCAATGTATTTATTGTTGTTTTAATTAGTTTTACTGATTTAAAACATGCAAACTAAAGATCAAGGTCAAGTTGTAAACCTTGGATCTATGAGTTAACATTGTAATGCATGATTCCAAGATAGGTCAAACACTTGTATAAATAGATGCTCAATCTATTGAGAATAGTTGTTGTTCAATGAAGATTGTAGTCATGGAGAGCATCTAGAGACTAGATAGGAGAATTCATGCAGAAGGACAAAAAAGAATCAAATCAGTTTCAAGAACAAGAACACAAGCTACTGACGAGCAGAGAAAGGTATTAATCAATCACTTAAGGTGATATTATTATTATGAGAGCTTTAATGGATCTGTAATCAGCAATTTTAGATTGCATACAGTCAGGTCAATCATATGTACTCATTCTAACAAGTGTAGTACACATATAAAATCTTTTCAAGAAAGGTGGACTTAATAGCCCTATTGTAAATCTCTTAACCAAGTGCACACTTGAATCAGTGTTGCTAAAGCTCTTAACAGAGTAGTTCTTAACCGGTATCCACCTTAATAGTCCTAATAGGGTATATCATTAGAAGTGATCAATTGTAAGACTTTATTGACTCCCTTCCATTCTACAGATAATGAAGTTTTGTGGGTGCCATCCCCACCATAGTTTTTACTTCCTAACAAGATTTTTCTACAATATCATATCTCATGTTATGTGTTTATTTTACTTTCATGAATGTTTCTATGGATGTTGCAAACAATTAAAGATTATGGAATAATACTACATGCATAAGAAATAACAACAGTAATGGTTGGTAATATAGTAATGAATGATTACTAATGATGAATTGTGAAAAGTGTTAAAAGTTTTAGAGGTACTGATTCACCCCTCCCCTCTTAGTACTACTTCCCATTAATCCAAACAATTGGTATCAGAGATAAGTCTCTTCAAAGAAAATATTAAAGGCTTAAGAACAAAGATCATACAATGTAGAAGTACAAACTTGATAAGCATATTGAGAATAAAAATCTTGAGATATAGATGTTCTATGAACATTATAAAGAAGCTAGAATCAAGATGAGAGAGTTGTTGGATGAGAGGAAAGGTATGGCAACCCAGAGCAATGAAAAATATTATCAAGAAGAAGAGATTCCAGATTTCTTTAAAACTTTAGGATCTAATGCAAGTAATACATCAATACATTAGAAGAGAACATCACAAATCTGAAGGAGATCAATCAACATCTGACAGACCAAATAAAGATGTTGCAAATCGGTCAATAGAGCAAGATGGTAAGAATGATTGATGTGATGAGTTTTGCTAGACAAGATGAAATGGAAAGAACACTTTCTATTGATGACAGAAGGAAGATTATAGAGAAGCTACGGGAAAAGGAGTTAGAAATTCAAAGACATGCTAAGCATCACCATGAGATCACAAATTAGATTATTCTAATGAGTCAAGAAGAAAACAGAATGAATATAGAACTCATTGAAAGAGTGCAGGCTATTGGTGAACTAAGAGAAGAAAATGAAAAACTAAAGCATGAGGTTAGAATTCAACAACAACATAATGAAGTTATCAGAAAGGATGAAGAGAGCAATAAAAGAATGGATTATTTTCTTGAAGGAAAATGAAGAGTCAACAACAACAACGGTTTAGGATTTACCAAAAATGGAGAATCATCAAATAAAGGCAATCCAAAGAATGTCTATGAAAATCCAAGACCAACAAAGCTGACATGCAAACACTGTGGAAAGCAAGGCCACACATCAAATGTATGCCAAGGCAAAATGAAAGGTATTCCTAAATCTACATCTTCATTCATAGGATTCTATTATAAATGTAACAAGAAATGACATAAAGAATATGAATGTAAGTCTAAGATAGAACAACCAAAGAAGGAAACCTACATGGACAAATACTATCCTACATACAAGATGAATGGACACACAAGTCTTGAATGCTGGAAAAAGAAATGACAAGCATGGAAGCTAAAAGGTGAAGAAACTCCCTATCAACCAAAGAGAATAGGTAATCAATATGTATGGGACTACAATACATAGAAAAACTATACAAAATGTGGTAGATATGGTCACATTGCTGCAAACTACATGAGACCATGGACCAAAAGGTCTAGAGGCTGGTCAAATCCCGGAATGGCATGCTTACACTGTCACAAAGTTGGTCATCTCAAAAAGGATTGCAAAGACCGAATGATAGAGACAAGCACACATCCCAATGGAAACACCATTGGAGATATTTGGAGGGCTAGAGACAAAATATGGAGAAAAGCTTCAAGCAATGATGAAGCTAGACCAAGCAATGCAAATGGTGACACCCCATCCAATGGATCTAGTGACATCACCACCCCCACTTGAGCTGAACAAGTAATTATGGAACTACACTACACCAAGTCATATTTTGCATCAGTTCTATTATACAAATTGATAGAGAGTCAAAATCTACATAATAAAGATGCATATTATGTTACTTGTTTGAATTCTGAGAAAACAACCCCGTCGGTATACACATACCGAAAATCAGCGGTGAACATAATGTTATGTATGTGGAGCCTAATCAGACTCAGTTTCTTTCGGCGCGGTTTCCCCCCAGACTTATCTATAGGGGTTTGGGGGCAGTGCTCCCAAGCTCGAGGTCAAGGGGAAGAGCCCCGTGTGGGGTCCTAGGGCAGAGCCCTAGGCGGGGGGTAAAGGGTCAGAGTCCCTGATGGGGTCAAGGGGCAGCCATCAATTTTCTATTAGTCAGAGTATTTTTGCCCTAATTAGGTTATGTCAAAAGTATGTGTGTAAAGGGCTTAGGGTTTTGAGATTCATGATTGTATGAGGGATTTTCGTAGCTTCCTATGGTGGTATTGAGTTGTAGGTTTCAGATTGTAATTACTGGATAATAATAAAGATATTGGACTCGCTATTGGTGGATAGCCCAAGGATTGGGTGAACCACGTTAAATCTCTGCGTCTTTCTGTTCTCTTCTGTGCATTAATATTTGCATTTTTCTACTTATTATTCTAACACATAATGGATGAGCTGTTTACACTTACCAAAAATTGTCGGTCAACATAGAAAATGGTTAAGTTACCAATGTAACCCGACACCTGTCGAGAGGAAGGCAAATTTACAAAGTTGTCACGACAAAATACCGATATCCGTACATAAAAGAAAATTGTTAACAACAGTCCCGAGCATCATGTCAACACCGATGATGAATTTAAAAGTCTTCCCAATGAACTCCATCTTCATGTCCCGATGAGATGTTGAAAATTTATGACAGACTTAGGGAAAAAAGGCTATAATTAGACGATGAGACAACTTCATTTTGCACCTGCGATTTGAAGAGAAAGCAAGAGTGAAAATAGAGTGATTAAAGAATAGAAAGGAAAGAATCCACAAGTCGATCCAAGCACACAGTAAATAGATCTTTCACCACTATCATGGATCAAAGTAAGTACTGAAGGCACCGAAAGATCTTTGTTGCTATTTTTTTAAGAAAGGCCTAAATTACCAGAAAGCCCTAAATTTCAAGAAAGCCCTAGAAACTTGAAAAAAAATGGCAACCACGTCCAGGGATAACTTTAAGAAACCCCCCTCTAGAAAAATATATAAAATCCTGGCGAATCTTTCATTTTATTTTTAAAAAGTTTAATTCCTATTGGCGAATCTCCCAAATTTTTGGGAAAAAAAATTATTTGTATTGGCGAATATTTTTTAATCACAATTTTTTTGTAGATAATATTGGTGAATCTCAAGAAATAACCAAAATTTCATTAATGACCATGGACAATAATTATATTTAAAGAAAAAAGAGTTCTTATAGAAAATTAATAGGCTAACTATGAGAATATTTGATGGGTTTAAGGGAACTCTATAGTATCTAGTTGCTACCATTTATTTAAAATATAATCAAATAATCCTCACTCTATTGTGTGAGATAAATGTATCGTTATTTTTATTACTATAATAGGACCCAAAATTTCTCCAATGTCATTGATTTATCAACAATCCAAAGGAAATCTTAGCCCCGATAAGCGTTACAAATAAGATAGTAACATTTTTACCTCATGGAATATAATGAAGATCACTAGATTATATTTTAAATCAATAATGACAACTAATATTGGTGACACAACCCTACTATAACTTACATTTATGATATATTATTGGTGAATTAATTTAGATTTCTATAATAACTAATAAAATTTAGGCGAATTGAATCTAACCATTTATCAAATATTAGGCGAATATTTGAGTTCAAATTTTTAATAAAATAAATTATCTGGCGATTTAAATATTTCTAAAATAAAATTTTGTAAAAGTTTGGCGATTTAGGTCACATTAAATCTTGAATTATTAGCCAAATTTGGATTCTCAAATTTGAAAAATTAGCCAATTGGCGAATATTAGCCACTAAAAAAATCACTGACCACGTCGAGAACCATAAAGATTAAGAGTGACAAAAAGAATGTGGTTAAGTTGATTAAGAATAGCACATGTGTAGAGCCCAAATATAAGATATGCCCAGAGATTGAATCACAACCCGATGAAACCGCTGCATTTTCTAAAATTCCACCTAGGGTTTTCTCATAGAAGACATTAGGTCTTATATTCACTGCAAGATCACTGAAATAGGGGATCTAGAGATGGATGAAGCTTATAAGAAGCTTTTTGATGTAGAAGGAAACCTAAAGGAAGAGCACAAACACTTAGAGGTTAAAGGGATAACCAATGCCCTATATTTCCTGAGGGACTTCAAGACTGACCGGATTACGTTGGTACTTAGCAGATTGCATGACCAGAAGTTGTGGTTGGATCAACCCAAAAAAATCACCAAGGATGTCTTTCACACTGTCACTGGTTATCCAATAACCGACAAGCCTAAGGCTCACAAAAATCCCTCTAGACCAGAAGTCAGAAAACTCACAAAAGCTTAATGGGACAACAGAGGTTTGAAAGTAAACACCATCACCGACAAGAAATTGAGGTTTGGTGCATGTGTGATTGGTTATAAATTCTTTCAAGCAAGCAGGTTGAAAAACATATCTGCAACATCAGTAAGCATGGCTTACAAGATTGTAACCAAGGGCATACAGATGGATCTATGTGAGATCCTATTGAAACAACTTGATGAAAACTAGAACACAATCAGGTCCACAAAGACCAACACATGTAAGTTCAGTTCAATTATCATGTGTATCTTTTTCTATTTTCAAGAGTACTTTCCCTCAGTAGGAAAAGTAAAGTGGGACACTACAAAACCGGTGACATTATAGATCAGTGAACTAATCAAGTCACTAGGAGATAATTTTGAATCTTTCATGACTGCATACGTCCTTGAATTCAATGAAAAGATGATGGAAAGAATAAGGATCCCTGAACAACTTGTTGAAAAACATAGGGATGAAATATGTTTCATGGTGGACAAAAATTTCACCCACATCAAACCGGTTGTACCAAGAACAACTTGGTTATCACCACTGGACTATGAAATCAACATAGACCAAGATACAAATGCAATTGAAGCTTTGATCAATGAGACTATTGACAACAAACGGCCAAGGTTTGGAACCTATGAAGAGGCCAGATCTAAGATAAAAAGAAACCTAGAAATAAAGAAGACTGTAAATAAAAAGGATAAGATGGTTAAGAATCTCAAGAAGATTCTAGCGGTTACAGAGGAGGAACAAGAACAACCAGAGGAAACTAATGAACAGGGCACCATCAGAGAAGGATAAGATGAACACAAATCAGATTATGAGGAGACTGAATCTGATACACCTCCACCTCCTACAAAGAAGCAGAGAACAAGGAGTCAAAATGCTAAAACTGACACCACACCTCCTAAGAAAGGTCAAGTAAGGACCTATAAGAGGAAGCAACTAACAACAAAGAAAACAAAGTAGCAAACTGTTAAGGCAACACCCCCAAAGAGAAGAAAAAGAATGGTCAGAACTAAGGCTGACATAGAGGACTCTAAAGAAGATGATCCTGATGTAGTAAAGAAGAATCATTGGAATCAAACAATTGATGAGGATGCTGAATCTATTGCTGCATCTAGCACAATGCATGACAAAAGAATCAGACAATGGGATACACTCACACCAGAGGACCAAAACAAGATACAAGATACCATAATAAGGGCAATGGTCAAGTGCAAATATGTACCAGCTAAGTTCGTCAACCAAATACCTAAAGTGATGGGTAATAGAATATCTTGACAGTGGTCATATGCTCTACAGACCGGGAGAGAAGAAAGGGAGATGGTACTTGTCAAACTAATGCCTCCCAAATCCAAAATTGAAGAAATCAAAGAAATAATGAAGGCGCATTCAGGTAAATTCATAGCCAAAATAAGGGCATACAAAGTGCTAGAGGACAAGTTCATAGAGCTGGACACAATAATTGAAGCAAAATGGAGACAACTCCTAGATCTACCGACAGAGTCAACAAGTGGTGAGAATAAGTTATTTCTCACTGACACACCTCATAGAGAGGAGGAGAAAGACAAGGCAAGTCCTCAGCACATTGCTTTGGACAATAGTGAAGATATGGAGAAAATTGACTTGGACAAAGTCATGGATGATCTTGACATTCAAGACATCACAAATTATGAATCTGATAAAGATCCACAAAAGAAAGATGATGTTATATTCATAACACTTAAGGATCAAGGACAAGAACAAGATTTACAGACATCAAATGGTAAATAAATGAATGTTGCTGATGAGACATTGTAGGACACTTCAGTCATGGACTTAACTGAACTAGACCCTACAAAAAAGATACAAAAACATGAGGATGTTACTGCTCTAAACAATCAAACTGACAAGCAGGACACCACTTTGGATACAACCCTAGCTACCACTCAAAGCAATATGCATGTATTAATGAAGGAAATCAATATTTTAGGGGGTAATGATGGATCTACCATAGAAGACACAAGTACACCCAAAGATAAGGGTGATGCTGAAGAAACAGACACTACAGATACTACAAAGGACACCACTACAGAGCAAGCTGCCACCAATGATCAGAAAGATAACTCCACTGATCAAAATAAGGAAGAAACACAAAAGGTAGAGGAGGACAAGCAAAAAGATAAGAGTGAAGAAGACAAGAAGGATGAGTTGGAGAAGAAAATAGAAGAAAAAATTGTAGAGACACCCAAGGTGGATAGAGAGACGTCTTCACCAAACTGACATGTGCACCCTGAGTAGAAAACACAAGAAACATCTTCTACAAAGCCTTCACCAAGAACTCTAGAGAGAACAAATGAACTAACAATGGTAGTTCATACATCTGTGTCCTTACAAAAAGAAGAAGAAGAACAAACATAAGAATCCAGTAACACTAGATGAAATCATTGAGATTCCAGTTTGTGATCCGAGGACATTGGATCCAAATTAATTGACCAAGTATGCAAAACTCTACAAGAGAAAAGCAATGCAAGATAAACTAGGGAAAGCAACAACAGAAGCAAAGGTATTGGAAGTAGCAAGAGGCATACTTCAAAAAATCATACCAGATATAGACATTGATCAAACTACCCCAATGCTTGATCAATTGGTGGTACTCACAGATGCAATAACATCACAGAACATCGATGTTAAGAAGGTCATGGAAGAAAGACCTGAACATATGTATGAGTTCAAGCTAGATGAGAAGATAAGACAAGAAGTGGCATTGAAAAAGGTAAAGCATTCTAAATTAATTAGCACAATAGATCTAGTAATCTCAGAAGCTATTACTTTAATATATAAATTGTGTACACTTGATCAACTCACACAAGAGTATACCGAAAAGATAGCACAAATTGATGCTAATATTAATACAAGTGCAAAAAATCTCACAAATAATGAAAAGGCAATTAAATTGCACATTGAGCAAATCAAACAAGCTCAAAAATTAAGACAGGACATACAAATTGTAGAAACTAAGTACATAGATGAAGTAAATGAGCTCCAAGCTCAACTCTTACCGACACTTACACTACTGCAACAACATATGAAAGAGGAAAACACACTAATTGCCACCCACGAAATGTCTTTCCTAGACAACATTTACGATATGCATGCGAGGCTAGAGATAGAGCACATGGCCCTAGAAATCCTAAAAGAAAAATGGGAGAAATTGCTCGAAGACATCAAGACAACCCATTCTCATATTCTTGACACATTGTAAGTTGCACTTTTTTGTCCATTTTTGGCATCTTATAAGTTGTACATTTTTGTCATAAGTATCAATAAAGGGGGAAATGATATGTACAGTTCAGTTAGTATAAAGGGGAAAATGAACAGAGGAAATGATATGTACAGTAATACAACTAAAAGAGAAAAGAACAGGGAATGTATAGTACAGAGGAAAGTAAACATATGTACATATATAGTTATACTATACCAATGCATACAGTTAGGGGGGGTCATATAATGACAAAGATATAGACATGGTGTACATACTAAAAACTTTAGTATTGTGCACATATCAGTTTTTGATACTAATGTCAAAGGGGGAGATTGAAGGCATTATATTTTTTCATTAATATACACAAGGAAAAACACGATCTGCACCATTGATTTACAGTACACCGACAGACAGGGCATAGAACTACCCGACGCCAAGGTTACCCGATACTAAAAAGTTCAAAGCATCCTGACAAACACTATTCAGTGTTACCTGATGACAAAAAGGTCAATGCAACCCAACAGAACAACAAAGAGAGGAACCTGATAGACAAAGGGAACCTGACGATGAGTTCAACAAAGGAAAGCTGACAGACTTTCAATTCAACCCGACGACCAAGAACCGACAGTCAGTTACATCCCACAAAAAGTGGATCTGACTTTCCACGTCAGATAAATAATGAAGTTGTATTTATAGCTTCTTGATTTTATTTTAAATCCATTATGTGCGGAGAAAGCAATGTATTTATTATTGTTTTAATTATTTTTACTGATTTAAAACATGCAAACTAAAGATCAAGGTCAAGTTGTAAACCTTGGATCTAAGAGTTAACATTGTAATGTGTGATTATAAGATAGGTAAAACACTTGTGTAAATAGATGCTCAATCTATTGAGAATAGTTGTTGTTTAATGAAGATTATAGCCACGGAGAGAATCTAGAGACCAGACAAGAGAATTCATGCAGAAGGACAAAAAATAATCAAATCAGTTTCAAGAACAAGAACACAGGCTACCGACGAGTAGAGGAAGGTATTAATCAGTCACTTAAGGTGATATTATTATTATGAGAGCTTTAATGGATATGTAATTAGAAATTGTAGACTGCATACAGTCAGGTCAATCATATGTGCTCATTCTAACAAGTGTAGCACACATAAGAAATCCTTTCAAGAAAGGTGGACTTAACAGTCCTATTGTAAATCTCTTAACCAAGTGCACACCTGAATCAGTATTGCTAAATCTCTTAACAGAGTAGATCTTAACTGGTCTCCACCTTAATACTCCTAACAGGGTAGATCATCAGAAATGATCAATTGTAAGCCTTTACCAACTCCCTTCCATTCTGCAGATAGTGAGGTTTTGTGGGTGCTATCCCCGCCGCAATTTTTACTTCCTAACATGAGTTTTCTACGATATCATATCTTGTGTTATGTGTTTATTACTTAAATCATGAATTTTTCTATGGATGTTGCAAACAATTAAAGATTATGGAATAATACTACATGGATAAGAAAGAACAACAGTAATGGTCGGTAATGTAGTAGTGAATGATTACTAATGATGAATTGTGAAAAGTGTTAAATTTTTTAGAGGTACTAATTCACACCTCCCCTCTCACTACTACTTCTCATTGATCCAAACAATTGAATTATAGGCTTTGATTTTTTATGTCCGTTCTTGAACTTGAGATTAATTTCACTTTGTTGCTTTCCTCTCTAGACTACCCATTGGGCTTAGTTTTTTGTATATGACTCGTTCCTTTGGGCTTGTCAAAACATAAAATATGTTCTAGAACTAGGGCTTCTTCCTGACTTGTCTTTGATTTAATAAGCCTTTCACTGCTCCACTTAGTTCCACTTGAGTCTTTGGATCCTGACGACCATTCCATAACTTCATTTTTTTTTTGAATTAGCAACCCTTTAATGAAAATTTTCACTTTCTTTTATTTTTTCTTTGGTTCCATCCTTCACTTCGAGCCTCGAAAAGAGTTCCAAAAGTGTTTATTGATGCCAACGGTTAACTTTTCAAAGAATATTAAAATATTTTAGACTTGACAAACAAAACAAGACCGACTTAAAGACAAGGGGGAATAAATGTAAAGACAGTTCCTTTGACAAAGCGGACTCCGACGATAGCTCCTATTTGACACTTAAATCCCAAAATCCTGATTATAACACAAATGACTTAAGACTAGAAAAATCTTGAAGGTGAAAGACATCGACTTAGATCATTTTTCACTAGTGATGCCAAAAGTGGGGCAATAGTTTTAAAGATTGAGATCATAAAAAAATTCAGGACCACAAATCTTATGATTAAGGTTACACCCACAACCTTGAAGTTTGTAAATTCCAAGAATGATATCTAGTTGGATTTTGTTGTTTCGCTTTCAACGATCTAATTTTGTGTGATTTTGAGCTATAGTTCAAAATTAATATCAGAATAGTAGACATCAAAATTGTTAAATGGTAGGACCTCCCAAAAAGTTCATGGCTATGATTTCAAGTTCAAGGCTTTACTTTTAGTCTTGATCTAGGTATTTTCATAGTTATAGATTTTATAGTGTGCATTCATCTCAATCATTCATTCCCAAATCTAGTATTAGATTCTAGATATTACATAGTTGTCACATTTTGTCTCTTTGATATCAAAGTATACCTTTATATTAGTTCTTTTGTTTGTATTTGAATTCCACATGTAGATACACTTGACTCATTTAAATTTGATTGTGATATGATTTAGTACTTGATCTTTTCTTAGTGTTACATACAAAAATCATATGATAATATATTTAAATTCAACAAGTTTCTATCAATTTATTACGTTATAAATCATAGCATTTATCCTCAAATATGATTACTAATAAGTGATCACAATATTTATATTACCAAAAAAATACTATATTTATATGAAAACCATGAACAAAAATAAAATAAATATTATTTCATCAACTTCATTTCATAATTGATTACTGAATTTTTTTACCAATAGAATAACTAACTTGACTATATCATATTAATTACAATGGACCCCAATATACCAACTCTTTAAAACTCAAGCTAAAAGTTGTTCACCAAAACTCCTATCCTAAAATCTCCAATTGTATTCATTCAATACCTAAAGAGAGATTACAATCAATTATCTCATATTGCTTTTCTTCTTCTTGAGAAATGGCTACTTTTTTATCTTGACTTAGACTTTCTATCAGTGGCAGTTCCAAAGGGGCCCTTGACAGTAATAGGTGCTCCATCTCCCTTTCACACTGTTGATTTAATAATACATGAACAAGATGTTTAAGCTCATTCGCCTGCCAAACTCAAACCAGTACATACATAAATCCCATGCATAAATGAGATTAAAAGAATACATAATAATTAACATATGCCAAGCAGAAAGGCTCACATAAAAAACTTAAAAAAAAAGAGTAAGTCTTGATAAAATATTCATCAATTAGATGTTAAATTAAAAAATAATGATAATCATTCTTGTAGAGCCAGTGGTTTTGAGCCCCACCTTCAAACTGGTCTGGGATGCATAGCTTGAAGCTAAAAAAGTAGCTACAAAAGCTTTTTCTTTGATTTGTTGATCTTCAAACATGATTTTTCTCCTCTTCTTGTTGTGCCACACATCTTCAGTGGACATGTCCATTGTATTTTCTGTATAAACTTTGGAAAGAGGAATATTACATTTGTTTACAACAAAACTGTCTCTAAACTTTTCATGTTGTATGGAATCTCTATAACCTCTACTTATGTTTGGAACATTATCCAATGAAGGAGATATAGTGACCATTTCAGTTACCATAGCATCTGATTCTTCTGACCATGATCTACAATGGGCATCCAAAAAAAGCATAGAAGATTAGATACTCTGATATAAAGAACAAAGAACATAAATTCATGTTCTTAAATGAAAGATAACTTTTTTACAGTGGGCATCCAAAACAAGTATCAAAAGTAAAATATTCTGATGTAAAGCATATAAGTTCATGGTCTTGAATGAAAGATACCTTCTTGAGAGGATAAATCATAAAGTAACAAAGAGATCCAATTTTAGGAAACGTTTATTCAATCTTCAAATGCACAGAGGAAATGATATGTACAGTAATACAACTGAAAGAGCAAAGAACATGGAATGTATAGTACAGAGGCAAGTATACATATGTACATATATAGTTATACTATACCGATGCATACAGTTAGGGGGAGTCATATAATGACAAAGATATAGACATGGTGTACATACTAAACACTTTAGTATTGTGCACATATTAGTTTTTGATACTAATGTCAAAGGGGGAGATTGAAGGCATTATATTTTTCTATTAGTATTCACAAGGAAAAACATGATCTGCACCATCGGTTTACACTACACTGATAGACAAGGCATAGCACTACTCGACGCCAAGGTTACCCGATACTGCAAAGTTCAAAGCATCCTGACAGACACTATTCAGTGTTACCCGATGACAAAAAGGTCAATGCAACCCGACGGAACAACAAAGAGAGGAACCTGATAGAAAAAGGGAACTCGACGATCAGTTCAACAAAGGAACACCGACAAACTTTCAATTCAACCCGATGACCAAGAATCGACATTCAGTTACATCCCGCAAAAAGTGGATCTGACTTTCCACGTCAGATAAATCACTGAAGTTGTATTTATAGCCTCTTGATTTTCTTTTAAATCCATTATGTTTAGAGGAAGCAATGTATTTATTATTGTTTTAATTAGTTTTACTGATTTAAAACATTCAAACTAAAGATCAAGGTCAAGTTGTAAACCTTGGATCTAAGAGTTAACATTATAATGCGTGATTATAAGATAGGTCAAACACTTGTATAAATAGATGCTCAATCTATTGAGAATAGTTGTTGTTCACTGAAGATTATAGCCACGGAGAGAATCTAGAGACCAGACAAGAGAATTCATGTAGAAGGACAAAAAATAATCAAATCAGTTTCAAGAACAAGAATACAGGCTACCAACAAGCAGAGAAAGGTATTAATCAGTCACTTAAGGTGATATTATTATTATGAGAGCTTTAATGGATATGTAATCAAAAATTGTAGATTGCATACAGCCAGGTCAATCATATGTACTCATTCTAACAAGTGTAATACACATAAGAAATCCTTTCAAGAAAGGTGGACTTAACAGTCCTATTATAAATCTCTTAACCGAGTGCACACTTGAATAAGTTTTTCTAAAGCTCTTAACAGAGTAGATCTTAATGGGTCTCCACCTTAATACTCGTAACAGGGTAGATCATCATAAGTGATCAATTGTAAGCCTTTATCGGCTCCCTTCCATTCTGCAGATAGTGAAGTTTTGTGGGTGCCATCCCCACTGCAGTTTTTACTTCCTAACAGGAGTTTTCTGTGATATCATATCTTGTGTTATGTGTTTATTACTTTCATGAATGTTTCTATGGATGTTGCAAACAATTAAAGATTATGGAATAATACTACATGCATAAGAAAGAACAACAGTAATGGTCGGTAATGCAGTAATGAATGATTACTAATGATGAATTGTGAAAAGTGTTAAAAGTTTTAGAGGTACTAATTCACCCCTCCCCTCTCAGTACTACTTCTCATTAATCCCAACAATTCCATTATAGGCTTCAATTTTTTATGCCCGTTCTTGAACTCGAGATTAATTTCACTTTGTTGCTTTCCTCTCTACACTACCCATTGGGCTTAGTTTCCTGTATATGACTCATTCCTTTGAGCTTGTCGGAACCTAAAATGTGATCTAGAACTAGGGCTTCTTCCCGACTTGTCTTTGATTTAATATGCCTTTCACTGCTCCACTTAGTTCCACTTGACTCTTTGGATCCTGACGACCATTCCATAACTTCACTTCTTTTCTGAATTAGCAACCCTTTAATAAAAAATTTCACTTTCTTTTTTTTTTTCTTTGGTTCCATCCTTCACTTCGAGCCTCGAAAAGAGTTCCAAAAGTGTTTATTGATGCTGACGGTCAACTTTTCAAAGAATATTAAAACATTTTAGACTTGACAGACAAAACAAGACCGACTTAAAGACAAGGGGGAATAAATGTAAAGACAGTTCATTTTGACAAAGCGGACTCCGACGATAGCTCCTATCTGACACTTAAATCCGAAAATCCTGATTATAACACAAATGACTTAAGACAAGAAAAATCTTGAAAGTGAAAGACATTGACTTAGATCATTTTTCACTAGTGATGCCAAAAGTGGGGCACTAGTGTTAAAGATTGAGATCATAAAAAAATTCAGGACCATAAATCTTATGATTAAGGTTACACCCACAACCTTGAAGTTTGTAAATTCCAAGAATGATATCTAGTTGGATTTTGTTGTTTCGCTTTCAGCGATCTAATTTTATGTGATTTTGAGCTATAGTTCAAAATTAATATCAGAATAGTAGACATCAAAATTGTTAAATGGTAGGACCTCCCAAAAAGTTCATGGCTATGATTTCAAGTTCAAGGCTTTACGTTTAGTCTTGATCTAGGTATTTTCATAGTTATAGATTTTATAGTGTGCATTCATCTCACTCATTCATTCCCAAATCTAATATTAGATTCTAGATATTACATCTTTGTCACATTCAAATTAGCTTTTGTCTCTTTGATATCAAAGTATACCTTTATATTAGTTCTTTTGTTTGTATTTGAATTCCACATGTAGATACACTTGACTCATTTAAATTTGATTGTGATATGATTTAGTACTTGATCTTTTCTTAGTGTTACATACAAAAATCATATGATAATATATTTAAATTCAACTAAGTTTTTATCAATTTATTACGTTATAAATCATAGGATTTATTCTCAAATATGATTACTAATAAATGATCACAATATTTATATTACCAAAAAAATACTATATTTATATGAAAACCATGAACAAAAATAAAATAAATAGTATTTCATAATTGATTACTGAAATTTTTTACCAATAGAATAACTAACTCGACTATATCATATTAATTACAATGGACCCCAATATACCAACTCTTTAAAACTCAAGCTAAAAGTTGTTCACCAAAACTCCTATCCTAAAATCTCCAAAGGGGCCTTCATTCAATACCAAGAGAGAGATTGCAATCAATTATCTCATATTGCTCTTCTTCTTCTTGAGAAATGGCTGCTTTTTTATCTTGACTTAGACTTTCTATCAGTGGCAGTTCCAAAGGGGCCTTTGACAGTAATGGGTGTTCCATCTCCCTTTCACACTGTTGATTTAATAATACATGAACAAGATGTTTAAACTCATTCGCCTGCCAAACTCAAATCAGTACATACTTAAATTCCATGCATAAACGAGATTAAAAGAATACATAATAATTAATATATGCCAAGCAGAAAGGCTCACATAAAACACTTCAAAAAAAGTCTTGATAGAATATGCATCAATTAGATGTTAAATTAAAAAATAATGATAATCATTTTTGTAGAGCCAGTGGTTTTGAACCCCACCTTCAAACTGGTCTGGGATGCATAGCTTGAAGCTAACAAAGTAGCTACAAAAGCTGTTTCTTTGCTTTTTTGATCTTCAAACATGAATTTTCTCCTCTTCTTGTGCCACACATTTTCTGTATAAACTCTGCAAAGAGGAATATTACATTTGTTTACAACGAAACTGTCTCTGAACTTTTCATGTTGTATGGAATCTCTGTAACCTCTGCTTACGTTTGGAACATTATCCAATGAAGGAGATATAGTGACCATTTCAGTTACCATAGCATCTGATTCTTCTGACCATGATCTACAATGGGCATCCAAAACAAGCACAGAAGGTTAGATACTCTGATATAAAGAATAAAGAACATAAATTCATGGTCTTAAATGAAAGATAACTTTTTTTACAGTGGGCATCCAAAACAAGTATCAAAAGTAAAATATTCTGATGTAAAGCATATAAGTTCATGGTCTTGAGTGAAAGATACCTTCTTGAGAGGATAAATCATAAAGTAACAAAGAGATCCAATTTTAGGAAACGTCTATTCAATCTTTAAATGCATGAATACACAAGTTACAATATATGAATGCATCTGAGAAGCTAGATAGTCATTTCTTAATTTCAATATATGTTATGTTTACAGCAGAAACAGAACTTTAATCTTTACCTTTGTGATAAACTTTGACAACCATGGTTGTGTGTGCAAAAATTCTCTTTGCAGCTCTGAATCTGCTGAGGTGTAAAGCTTTTAGACTTTGACCCTGCTTTCAATGAATGCCCACAACATATTTTAGAGTTTTTTTTGCTTGATTGACTGTTACAATCATTCATAAATGAAGAATCAAAATGATATTGAATTAACTACATATAGTCTACTTTATACCAGACATCAGATGCAGTTAATTACCATTTTTTTCTTCTTCCTCCTTGCCAGACCGGTATATCTGTATCAAATTTGACTGAAAACCCAATTAGCTTGAGATAATTGTATTGAAACAAACTGAACTCTAGACTATACACTCGTTCAAAAAATTTAACAGTATAGAATGCTGATCTATGAACCTGAAGATGGCTTTTAACATGAGAGATTGCAAGTCCTTTGACATTCATCCTATCAAGAACCAGCTTTGGAGTTGCCTCTGCAATTTATTGAGACATTTTTTCAGCTAAAGAGAATTTCAAATTGTAGCATTTTCCTCTAACTTAGAAACCCAAAATAACACTAAACAATTTGTCAATCCTGTATCAGAACTTAGAAGGCTTACTATCTCTGCCTCCAAGCTCTTCCACTGCATTTACAAAGCACTGATGGAGATGAGGAGACCATCTAAGGCGAGGAGTTATAGACCGTTTGTAGGGTCTTATTGCTAGTCCTCTTTCACAGCTCCCCATATTTTTTTTATAAATACATGTATCAGTTTTTATTAAATTAAAATATATATACACATATCCACAAAAGTTTTGCTTTCCTTTATGTTTTCTTCAGCCTGAACTAAAATTTTACTGTTTTACATAACACCCACAAATAGATTTGTGCAACTAATATCTTCCATTTCAGTACCCATTTGTGAGCTTAGCTATGGAAGGCTAAACAATTCAGAAAAATGTGAATTTGTATCTTCAAATTCAATGCAAGAGCAACACCTGTCGTGCTTCATCAGCTATAGGATTGCAATCTATGGCTAACTTGGGCAAAAGCAAATTCTTTATAGAATATTTGGGTTCTTGCATTACCAATGAGATTGGAGATTAGGAAGTATTTGTAAGGAATTTTTGCATGCATGCAGTCTATGGAAGCAAAGAGAATTTCAATTAGGATACACTAAGTTATTAAGTATGCTAATGATGGTAACCCATCAAATTTAAATTAAGTATAGCCCAATCAAAAAGTCAGAATCCATGACAGAATATATAGGCTGGCTAGCAAATGAAATCTAGAGAATGAAACTTGGAATATAAAACCTTTTTAATTGTAACTTTTTCTTGTATAGGTTTTGACAATGAAGAGAGTACTTTGAATTTCAGACTCAATTCTCTGTTTACCTTTCAAATCAAGCATCCTCATGAAAGCAAAATTGATGGATATATGTGCAAATACTTACAAAAGATTTAAGTGTTGTGAAAGAATTACAGAGCCAAAAGTCCACAGCACGGCACAGACCAAACAATTTTAATATAAAATTTATAGTTTTGTTACGTTGAGTAAGATTGGAATTGTGGAGAAGCAAAGAATTTTAGAGCATGGGATTCTCAAATGTCAAGATTCTCAAATCTAAAACATTTCAGCAACTTTGATACGTGTATTAATTAATTGCTGGACAGTGATAATCCCATTATAATCAACGCCAAGACTATAAAATTTAAACTTACCTCAAAAGTTTTTTAATTATTCCCATCGAAATCAACAATCATGTGCATATCAATAGACTCGTTATAATTTTAGCATCCAATCAAAATTCATACAATTCAAATATCCAATCAAAATTCATACAATTTAAACATCCAATCAAAATTTTTATCATTAAATTGGACAAGACAGTTTACAGCTATCAGTCGCCTAAATCAAAGATACAATCTGATCAAGATTTGTTCTTATATGATAGGACAGGAAATTTTATCACCTATAACAGGACTGAATGTACCTTTTTTTAAAATTTATTTTAATATTCCTATAAAAAAATCTCTACATAACCTGATCCAGAAAATTAATTTAATATTCTTATTGCCTTGATACGTACTCAATCTTTTTGATTGACTAATGGAACTATATATATATATATATATATATATATATATATATATATATATATATATATATATATATAACAATAATTTTAAGGAATTTTTAAAAATTCAATTTCAAATGAGTCATATATAATCTAATACTTATCTTCTAAATTACAAATCTAAATGTTTTAATAAATCAAAATATAGTAATATTAATTATATTATTGAAAATAAAATGCATGAGTAGATTGACAATAGACATATATCAACCATTTTAAAATAAATTATAATAAAAATTGTGTTAATAGATAATATTTTTAAATGTCATATGATTAAATAAAAAATACTTTCACTCATCCAATCAACTTCAATAATCACCAAAAGATAAAAAGACTTCAAACAAATCTACTACCACCATCATAGGAGCTAATTCTTCAATAATGAAATTACTAACTTCTCTTACAAGAAAGTGTTAATCACAGACTTGAACATACACAAATTGTCAAACTAAACCATAATTTCCATATGTATGATAGAAAAATGGGGAATAATGCATGCTATGATAACGATCAAACCCTAAAAGCACGCAAACAAGATCCTAACCTAACATTTAAGCTATTGAAAAGAAAGTGCATAAACATAAAAACAATTAATCAAACACTCCCTTTCAACATTGCTCTAATGCCTTTATTGCTTCTCCAATTAGATTGATGTAGCTCCCATGACAAACACACGTAACCATGAAAACAATTTGACGAGAGTTATGCGAAGATTTGAAAGATGATGGTTAGTTGTTTGAAGGAAAATGAAGCCAATTTATAGGATTTTGAATCCAAATTAACAAATTGATGTACAATTGGGAAGATGTCATAATTTAGGAGTTGCAATTGGAAAATGTCATATTATGACACATTATGACAAATTGGAAGAGATGCATTTGGGTATGCTTAAATCAAGGGTGTTTGGAAGAGAAAGGGATAGCCTAAATTATTGGGGAAATGGGAAGTGAAGGTGGTGGCTAGAAAATAGGAGATGGAGGCTAATTATGATGCAAGAGCATCCTTGGATCGTTGGCAATCTTGCATCACCCAAAAACATTTCCTTTCAATTTTTTCATGTTTTCCTATTTCTGTGTTTTGTGTTGCAATCCTTCTAGTTTGGCACATTGGCTTATGTGATCCTTATGGCGTGTTCTAGACATCATGTACAATCTATGTCTGGGTTCGCATCTCAATATGTTTTATCTAGGTAGAGATTTATTATGATTTGGGTTAGACCTATTTGTTCTTCATGATAACGGATTTTTTCGAGATTGGTGGATTTTGCGAAGCTTCTTGTTGCTTGTGATCCTGATTGGCGCATCGTTTGATGTTCCTATGATTGTGGCTGACCTCCTCGCGTGATCACACTTCATTTCATATCCATCTAGAGGTGTTTTTCTATGATTTGGGTCCCATCCTATTTGGTCGACTTGTATTTTCCTGCCTTAGAGAATGTGATCTTTTCTAGCCAACTTGGGGCTTGCGATCTTGTATATATTTGTTGTGTTGGTTCTTTAGCAGGTAGCTTTTCAGTAGTTAGCCTTGGAGAGGTTAGCATCCATTATGGATCTAGATTTATGTGTGTAAGCAGAGATGTATACCTTGGAATGGAAGCTGGCATGTAGCTGGGCATGCATGATGTAAATATTGAGCAGTTGATAATATGAAGGCCCACGAGGCATGTTTGTTGTTCATTGTTGAATTGTTTATGATCTTGTCTTGTTTATTTTCGTTGTGTTTAATCTAGTTGCATGGTTGGATCATCTCCATTGGAGATACTCTGGCTATGACTGCATCAAGTGGTGTCAGAGCAAGTTTGATGTTCCTGTGTTAGTAGATCGAGTTCCTGAGCTTGCGAAGCCCTAGTTTTGTTTGTTGTGAGATGGAAGACTGTAGACTTGACTCACTGTTGTAGAAGACTTACACAAGAGAATCACTAAGGAGATTGTCACTAGTTAAAATTTTTTTTGGACTATTGAAATTATAACAAGGGTGAACCATTCGTTGAAGTTGAGGCAATTACACTTGAGGTTTGAAAAGATGTCGCCAAGAAGGATGAACCCTAGAAGGCTAGAAAAAATGATGGAAGAATTCAGAATTGAGATGAGGAATGAGATCAGAAATGTATAGACTGGATTGTGAAGGAATCTTGAGGCTGAGGAGGAATTTGAAGAAGCTGTTGAAGATCTTGAGATCCCTACAGATGATGAAAGATTGTTGAGGGCTATGACACAAGTAAACTGTGAAAGTCATAGGATGAATATTTCTACTTTCACTGGTTCATTGCATCCTAAGGATTTGACAGATTGGATTGGAGAGCTAGAAGATTACTTTGATCTTGAAGATATCAAAGACCCATAGAGGGTTAGGTTAGCATAGACTAAGTTGAAGGGTCATGCTGCCTTGTGGTGGAAAGAATTGCAGAAAGATAGAGAGGAACATGTTGAAACAAAAATCACTAGATGGAAGGTAATGATTGCTAGATTGAAAGCTAAATTTATTCTCGAGGATTATGAATTACAATTGTTCAAGAAATTGTAGAACTTAAAGCAGAAGGACATGAGTGTAAAGGAATACACTGAAGAGTTTTATAAGATGACTATCAGATCTGGACACTGAGAGGTATCTAAGGAGAAGGTGGCTAGGTATGTTAATGGTCTGAGATTTAATATTCAGGATGAGTTGAGTATGTTAAGGATTTCTATAGTTGAAGATACTTATCATTATGCATTGAAGGAAAAGGATAAGTTAAGGAGAAGACATGGTAACTCTAGAGGAAGGGAGAAGCAACCTAGCAGATATGACAAAGACAAGAAAACCATTGAAGTTGAACCTGATTAGAGAATACTTAGAAGAGGGAATGGTGGAAAGGAATTCAAAGGTACTTGTTTCAAATGTGGTGGTGTAGGATATAGATCTTTTCAATGATCTAAAGGATCTAGTAAGAACTTGGGTAAGCAAAATCTGGGGGCACATGAGGAATGCGCTACTAATGAACTTGAGGAAAATATGATAGAACGTAAGACAGGAGAATCTCTTATGCTTAGGAGATTCATGTTGAGTAAGAAGGAAGATGAACCTATATAGAGGAGGAATTTGTTTAGGACTATCTAAAAATCAAGAGGTAAATTTTGTAAAGTTGTTATGGATTGTGGTAGTATTGATAATTTGGTCTTAGAAGAGATAGTGCAGAAGCTTGGATTGAAGAGACTTAAACATCCTTGTTCTTATGAGATAAAAATAAAGGTATAGGATACCCAAAAATATCTTCCTCTAAGCTTGCATGTCTTCGTTAATCATATACAGTGTTTGTTTCCCAAAACTATACTCCTATACCTTGTAAACTGCTTTCTAGACTTAGTCATTTTACAAGCCTTAACTCCAAAAATATGTTCCACTGCATGTGATCATTCATAACTGATGTGTTACCATAAAATAAAACCCTAATTTGTTCTTGATGATCCTGAATGATCCACTTTCCAACAAAACAATGGAGAGAAAACCCTCAATACAATAGCATTCTCAGATAATTCACTGAGTTATAAAATACAAAGAGATCAATCCTTATTAAAGGAGATCAAAACCCTTAAAAGAAAAAGTCTAGGTTGCATGATAATAATTAATAAAAGAATTAATTATTATATCCCTAAATTTTAGATTAAGTAAACTAGAGATAATAAGTGACTTAATAATTAAACCAAAATGATTTAATTAATAAGTGAAATAACTTATTACTCTAACACTAACCTCCCGACCAAGCACATCGTCAGTGGATATGTGATCCTGAACTGGATATTAGGTAGTCGATCCTACAGGAAACAAGCAAAGAAGTATTAGTATGCATATCAAAGTGACCAAATGAAGAGTGAATATGTTGCACAACATGCTAACAATGCCAGATCAATTATGAAGAAAAGGAAAATTTTATATTTTAATGCTCAAAAACATGCGCTATACCCAATATAAGAAAACAACTGACATTAAGACTAGTATGAGAATTCACATATAGCCATGCTAGTAAACTATCTAATACGAGCACCTACTATTTCTCATATGAGAAAAGGGTCTTATTTGAATGTGCTCGTATGAGTTCTGGGTAAGGAGCATATGAGTAATTCAATAGCCTCATACGATTTTCTACAACAAAGCAGTTTCTTGTACAAGCCGTCCCCATGACTCATATGAGAAACTCAGGTTTAAAATATTAAAAACGTGATAAGACATGAAAAAATCAATAAAAAATCACAAAACTGGAATTCAATGAGAGGTTTTTTGTTTACTTATCACTGCTTGGTAGGTCCAAGGCTAGTTGTGAACTCGTTGGCACTTGAATTGGTGAGTATCATTGGGGACCACCATTTTTCTCAGTGAAGGTTTTAAACTTGAAAAGGTTGAAATGAATTGAAATAACCCTTTTGGCCTTTATATAGGTTTTTGACCTAATTTTCAACTTGCTCTGATTGACGTCGAAATTGCACCCCTAGCTGATTTGACCGTCTTGATTCTATTTTCAGGATCAAAAACAAAATTGAGAATGTTTCACTTGTCAAATTTTGTAGTTGAATTTTTTAGTCAACCGTAGTTGACCACTTGTGCAATCAATCATTCTGGGCTCTTAACCAATGGGAATTTCTTGTGCTTTGTCAAATTTTGACTAAAATTGGTCAATCCTACCATACTTTTGGTCAAACTTGGTCAAAAAGACCTAGAAAAAGTGTAGAATGGGTCCTAAACTCTTGCAACCTCTTCCGTATCATATTAGTTTCTTCTGACATCAGTTTAATCAATTGAATTATTTCTGATCACTGAGGCACCTATCCATATTTCAATTTCGCTCTTGAGGGGGCAGGATAAGGACATAAAAAGTTCAATGAGCACATCATCAAGCAAGACCCCATCACTCGGGGCATGTCAGCTTCATCGCATCACATCAAGTTAAGATTATTGTAAATCAAAGACAACTCAATAAATTGTCTTATACAGTGATGGATACACTCAAAGCCCGACAAGATCAGTCTTATACGAGTCATTCATTTTTGAAACCAGACATATTGATCAAATTGGCTTCATCACTTCAAACCAAGTCAATTTTTTCTAATCAACCTCTTAACGGTAATCAGTTTCATCACTTTAAATCAAAATGGTTATTCATTCAACCCAATCAAAAGGTTTAAGAGTTTTCAATAGATGTTCAATTTCATCGCTTCAAATCAAATTGAGCATTTTTCTGTATCTTTTGATCGATCTTCATCCAATCAAGCTCCGATTTGATCTTATTTGAAAGAATGGTTTCATCACTTCAAATCAAATTTTTATTTATCTTGTCGCAAATGATCTTGGAATCAATGCGCTGATCACACATCAATTCAAAAAGGGGAAAATGTAATGACCTAAAAATAGTCATCTAAACCCTAGACCCCCAATCTCGATCTCCCATCAAGAAAACCCTAATCTTGACCATCCTAATTCCTAACCCTAAAGGAAATTCAATCCTCAGTGTGATCTGACCTGAACCCTAGGTAAATTCTATCATCATACTTAATTAATTAATTAATTCCTAAAATTACAAAACATTGGTAAATAAACCTTATGTTATTTATTTAATTATTATCCTAGTGTATTGATTAAATAAATAGTTGATTGTCAATTAAATGAAAAAAGGAATTAATATATATAAATTGAGTAAAAGTGCATTTAACATCATTTAAATACTTAAAAATATATTTTATGTCATCATTTTAGTTAACAAAACACCAAATTAGAAATAAATCTATTTTGTTCGGTTAACTAAGTGTTTTCTGCTTCTCATTTTGGAAACAGTCTAGTTAACTGAAAACTGAATTTAGAAGTTTCCTAAATGACTGATCCATCTATTCAATTGACTAACTCTCTCAACCAATGACCTTCCATGCACATGGATTGTGCTTCTTCGAGTCAATCTTGTCCGTTCTTCAAAGCTAAATCTCGATCATTGGTTTGACAAAGATTTTCTATAAAAGAAGGCTTCATTTCCTCACAAAAGATCCAAAATTTGAGTAGAGTTATTATGTAGGTTTTATTTATCATTTGAGCATTTAAGAATTGATAATATTTACTTGTTTAATATACTTTCTTGTTTCAATTATTTGAATTCATAATATAGGAATAATTTAATTTGGGTTATTAAAATCAATCTTAACTAATCATTGGATGAACTATCTCGCATTTGCATTGTAGCTTAATCATTTAAATCCTTCATTTAGACAATGTCAAGTAACTGGGTTTTCAATGATTTGAGAGAAAAATCATACTCCTACCTACTAGAAGGTAATAGATCAATTTAGATTATTTTATTACTTTCATGCTTTCTTAGATTAATCACGTAATGGTCTATTGAAGTGTATGGTGATAGTTTAGAGGTCCACTTTTCACACACACAATTACTTGTATTGTTCTTTAGAGATTGCCAAACCCTTGGAAAAGGAAACCCACTGATGGGATTTTGAAGTTTTCCAAAAGGCTAAGGATGAGAGTCCTAATTTATTCTAGGTAAAAGTTCAATCACAATTTTTCATTGTGCAGTTTTGAGTTAGATTTATTAGTTTATTTCAAGAGTTTGTGAAGGTTTTGTTGAGGGTTTATGTGAGTAGTATTATAATAAATTTCTTTATTTTTATTTTGTATTTAATAAATATATAGAAGATATATGCTTATGTTATTTCATGTCAAAATTAGACATTTCATGTTCCATAACCTTGGTCATAAGTTTGGTGGAGTTTCTTTATAGTTTGCATTGTTTTGGTGAGCCCATTCACACTATTTTATTCATAGATATTAGAGTAAACTATTATAGATGTATTTTCTATTCAATATCATCTTGTGAAAACCAAATATGTATTCTCTCAATTTTAATATTATTTAACATATCAATATAAGTTATTTTTGGGCATTTTATGAGTGTTCATTCAAGAAATCTCCTTGACAATGCGTGATATATTTCCAGTTGTTAAAGAATATTTGTTAGAGAAATATTATGAATATTCATAATTGTTTTAAAATATTAGGAAGATACATTATAATTTTTATTTAACCTCAATAGAATATATGTTTGTTGGATTCCATCCTTACCATCTTCAAAAGTTTAAGAAATCTCATCTTCTACATTAGGATGACTCTCATTTGAACTATCCCTAAGAAGCATGATTTTAATTTATAGGGAAAATATTTTCTAATACCAATCCATAGTTTCTCATTTACAAATTTAAATTCCTAATTTAGAGATAAAATCATACATAATGGAGGCACAAATGTGATCCTCCCCAAAATTATGCAAGCCATCTTCACCCAAGATAATAAAAAAAAGATTTACATATTTAGGCGTGTCTCTACGTAAATTTTTACTATTCATGAAGGTTATAGGGGTAAGTGCACATAGATGGTGTACAAAAAAGGGGGTATAAGTGGCCACCTTTTTTTCTTCTTAAAATCTGGTAAAGCTAAACTTGGAAGAGAAAATTGAGTCATGCACTCAAAATTAGAAGATGTGAAAAGAACAATAATTGTACTATTCTAAATCTAGTTTCTAAATTACTATTTTTTTTTTGAAATGGAGAATATTCAGAGGGTCAAAGCTTATGCGCACAAAAAATTGTTCTTGATTTTTTTAGAAAAATATGATATAGTGTTTGGCGTGCGCATAAAAAAAGTCATTATTAGATTTAGTATTTGTTAAGAATGGGAACACTGAGAGGGGTGTTAATCTCTAAGTTCTGTTGATGATTAGTGACCAACACTTAGTCATTCACTTAGGCAGTTTTAGTTGGCTATCACTGTGGCCAAGCTAAAACTATGCAAGGTCGAGCAACATTGCCGAGCAGTTTTCATTTTGCCTAGTTACATTGCCGAGCCAAGAAGGACACACAGATGTTAAGTGCCGAGTGACAAAGAAGTCAAGTGCTGAGCATAACAGTTTTGTATACATGTCTGGAATGATTCAAACTTTGAGGATAAGTGATCTGGCTGACTTGTATAAGCTTTTTGGGTCGACTTATGTATGCATTTAATATTCTTTTACAGAGTTAGTTATGCATTTAATTATTTTATTCTATGCATGAACATTAATAGTAATACCATCAAGGTATGGGTATTAGATCTTGATCGTTGATCTAGATCTCACTATTAGACTTGAACAGATATATTAGATTGCTTTGAAACCCTATTTTTGGATGTGTGTGTAAGAAGAGAAGACGAAGTGTGGTGACTGCATTTTGGAAGTAGAATGCACAGAGGGTTATTTTGATAAGAAGTAGAGATCAAGCAGAGTGACAACACAGTGAACAGTAGAGTAAAGTTATATCAGATTATGAGATCATAGAAGGTACTAGAAAGAGGAGATCCGTCATCAACATAAGAGTGCATAACGAAGGATCAATACTTGAGACATTCTAATCATTGTATTAGGTGAAAATCTCTTAACAGAGTGGTTCTAGAAGACCTTTCTTTATCTCCTAATAGAGTACTTACTTTATTGTAAGTTGAAATCCTTTCACAGGGTATATTGTAATGATATTTATCTCTTAACCGGGCAGACCTTTAACAGGGTAGATTACATTTTGTAATCAACATTTGTAGCCTTAACAAGCACACTTTATTACTGCAATAGTGGAGAATTTTGTGGGTGTCATCCCAACCCCAGTTTTACCTATTTGGGTTTCTGGGTTACCAAGTTATTGTGTTATGTGTTATTTATTTCATTGTGTGGATGCTATTTGAGATTACATTAGATTCATATATGTATGAATGTGGATCAGTTTGTTTTAAGTGTTTAAATTTGAAGATCTGATTCACCCCCCCTCTCAGTATCTTGCTTTCCCATTATTGTATTTCCAACAATTGGTATTAGAGCTCAGTTCTCTAAAGAGGTCATAATCAGCTTGAGAATACAGATCTTGAGATGGAGATCTACAAGATGGGTAAAGTCATTGAGAATCAAAAGATTGATATTCAACTAGCACTACAATAGCTTGAGACTGCAAGACAAGAATTACAGAAATCCTTGACTGCAAGGAAAGATTTGGCCAAAAAAATGAATGACACTCATTATCAGGAAGAGGAAACCATAAATCTATTTCAGAATGGAGATTCTACTGAGAGCGATGCAGTAATTGCAGATCTACTGGAAAAGAACAGTGCGCTATGTGAAGAAGTCAAAAACCTAAAATAGGAGCAAGAAGCTCAATCAATGAGAATGTGTGAAGTTGTTGAACAAAAAAAGAAAGCTAAAGATGAGAAGGATATGGAATAAGAAGACAAGAGAATGATGACTACTAGACTTGATGAAAGAACACATGATGTACAAACAATGACAGTCAATCAAGTAGACATGGAAAATCAACTACTGCTTGTGAATCAGTAGAACAGTAGGAAAGACTTGGAGATTGTTAATCTTAGATCTGAGAACAATCAATTGAAAGATGAATTGAGACTTGAGAAAGAACTTAATAATAGAGTGAATGATCTAAGTGCTGCTATGAGCTACTTTGAACAACTGGTGGAAGCATCAAGAAGACCTAAAGATTCTTTTAGATTAGGTCACATTGAACAACATACAACCACTGAAGATGGAGAATCATCCAAGACAGGTGAAAGAAGGTATGCAAAGCCAAGAAAACCCAAACCTGTTTCCACCACTATGGAAAACCAGGTCATACAAAAAACATTTTCCGAAGCAAGAATGGTAATTCCAATCTGAAAACTAACTTTAATGGTTACTGCTTTAACTGTAATAAGTTTGGACATCAAGCACGTGAATGTAAGACAAAGGCAAACAAAGCACCTAGACTCAATGGTAATTGCTATAACTGTCACAAATATGGTCATAGAGCTCAAGATTATAGATCTTAAGATAAACAGTAGTTGACATCAAAGGTACAAGAGAAATCACCAAGAAAAGGCAATACTCACACTTTGATTACAACACATGGCATAGTTGTCATTACTCTGGTGAGTATGGACATGTTCCAGAAAATTGCATAAGGACACATTTTAGAGGAAAGCCTAAAATTTGGATGAATGCAAGCCTAGTTTGTAATAGTTGTCTAAAAATTGGTCATACAAGGAAAGATTGCAAGACTAGGGTACTTGCTCCTACTGTTGAGCAAATAAGACAACAAATGAACAAGACATGGGTTAAGAAGTCTGAACCATGCAGCATTGAAGCCCGTGAAGCTGAGGTCACCCAATCCAATGGATCAGGTGATCACATCATCTCCAACTAAGAAAAAGAGGTATGTAAGGAACTACATCTAAAACTCCTATCTTACATTAGCTCCTAACATGAAATGTACCAAAGTCCATATTTGCATATGTTAAGATGCACCAGGACATATTTTGAAGACAAATGCCGAAATGATCCAATTGCACTATAGGTGTCGAGCACTAATCATGGACACTAAGGCCAATTTCTTTAGTGAGTGCTGAGTTTTGTTGGCTGAGTAAGTTTTATGATGGTCGAGTTTAGTAAGCCGAGTGGGATGCAAGTTGTGTTAAAGTTGAGGACAGCTGGCTTGCACTAACTCAATGGGAAAAAAATTCATTGCTTACCTACCTTGACCTTTCAAAGTCTATAAAGGATGAACAGTTGACACTTCATTATTACCTTGCAATTTTCACTGTTTATGGAGCGATTGAAGTAATTTGCAGAATTGATCTTAATGAAGTTAGAAACAAAGATTTCATCAGCGTGCCATCAGCAATCTTAAGGTGAATAGTGCGAAGTGTTACTTGCTGAAGTACTTTGTTTTTCATCTTTCAAACCCTAATTTCAAGATTATGGCTGCAAGTTCTTCCACACCAGCTAAGAGTATGGAGGGAGAACAACAACAAATTCAGTTAGTACAGAGTGATGAATATGAACCTCTCAACTTTCGAGCCATTCCTGAAAGTGTGATTCAGAGTGATTTAATGGGAGTCCTCTTATCTATTCCACCCAAGGTACTTATGATCCATGATGTTCGGTCGTGTTATATGGTTAAGATTGGTGAAGTAGGAGATAGTGAATTGAGAAAATCCTACAACAAATTGTGTGTCGATGGAGTTTTGAAGGTAGAATTCAAACATTTAGCTGACAAAGGGTTAACTCGTGCCCTAGATTTTCCACAAGGTTTTAAAGATGAATGGATTAAGGTTATCCTTAACCAAGTTCATGATATGTGTATGTGGTTGGATAATGGACCAGTCAAAATCACCAAAAGCATGATTCATAAAGTGACTGGATATCCTATAGTGAATGGAAAATGAACAATGAGGGATAATATCAAAGAAGAAATTACACTGAACACTGGAGCCGTATGGAACAATAGAGGTATGACTATCTCTACAATAACTGACCTAGAACTTGATTTTGGAGTAAGGGTAATAGCACATAAGTTCTATTAGTTGAGCAGATTGGATAGTGTTCCTTGTACAACCGTTGTTTAGGCATGGAAAATTGTCAAGAAGAATCATACATATGATCTTGCCAAGCTACAACAGACACAATTAGCCGAGAACCTAACATCAATCAGAAAGGCTAAGAGCTCATCATGTAAGTTTGGTTCCTTACTAGTATGTATATTTTTCTACATTTAGGATACATTTCCTACATTGCGAAATATTATTTGGAAAAAGGATAGACCCATTACAGTTCAAATTAGTGAATGTATTGAGAAATTAGGAAGTAATTTCAATAGCATTATGGGGAGATATTTTGTAGAATTCAAGAAGAGAATGAGATTAGGAACTAGAATTCCTAAGTCACTAGTGGAGAAACACTATGAAGAAATCTGTTTTCTAGTTGATACAGATAACACTTTTATCTAGGGTGTGAATCCTAGGATAACATGCTTAGAACCATTTCCATATGAAATTAACATTGATGAAGCATCAGCTGCCATCATTGCACTCCTAGCCGAGGCAATTGATACCACAACAGAGAGATTTGGAAATTTTGATGAAGCCAAAGCTAAAATATCTAAAAGCTTGAATGAGGGAACTATGGAGAGGGAAAGAAAGAAGATTGTGAAAAATCTGAAGAAAATGGTTGGTTCAGGTAGTGATGAAGAACTTGAGGATGCACCTTTAGGCCTAACCACTGGACAAGGTGAGGATATATCTATAGAGGGGGAAGTGAGTGCATCAAAAGAGGTCACTAAGAAAGCTAAGGGTAAAAGACCACCAATTGTCATAGTAACCAAGCTGAGCAAAGCTAAACCTAAGGTTACACCTCCTGCAGCTAATCGTCTGAGGACTAGAGCATCTACTATTGCTTCTCCAGCAGAAGTACAAAAAAAAGTATATGGTAAGAGGAAAGTTGAAGAAAGTAGTTCTGGAAAGGAAGCTAAGGTTTCTCCTAAGGCTGAGTCGAGTAAGCCAGTGAAGAGACCAAGAAGGAGACTAAATTTGGGAATAGATAGTGATGAGGAAAAGACATAAATTGATGAACCCAACAACATACCTACAACACAATTTAAGAAACTAGCTAGTATTGATGAGGTATGTGACACTTTGAGGAATTCAATAGGGTTAGCAACTTTTAAGTTCATTAAGTATGAGAAATTGAATAATGTGGATAGGCACAAAGTTCAGGAAGCACTCTTGGATATGATGAGTACTTTCAAGTTAACTCCTACAGAGATAGGAAATCATGTGCCAAATGAACTATACGATTTTCTATCAAGCAAATGGGAATTTGCACTTACCATAGAGAGACAGATCAGGGAAGGAACTCTAGTCAAGGTAATACCTGAGTTAACCTCAAAACAAAGAGCCAAATTCATTGAGGATTACAAGAATAGGTTTGTACCTAAACTCAGAGGCTATGTTGTTCTTAAAAATGATATTGAAGGTGTAGTACAATAGAGCACAAGGATCTGGAAGGAAATCTTTGGACTGATCATTCCAAAAGATAAGAAATCTGGTCAGGGGACATCCGAGCAAAAGACAAAAGAAGTTGAAGTAAAGACTACCCCTGAGTCACAGATAACTCAAGAACAAATTGTCATAGAATAGGAAAAAATCAAAGATGCATTAGACTCAACTAATTCTATTGATCTGACTACAGACAGTCCTATGGATTTTATAGTTGATGATCCAAGCAATTTAAATGTCGAGGAACAAGATATGAAGAGTGGTACTTACACTGATTCGCCTATTAAGGCAACTGGTACTGAAGAAGAAAAGACCACAGCATAGGATGAGATAATTGAAGTTGTTAATGATCAGAAAGGTGAAGAGAAATAGCAAACAAATGCACAATAGGTAACTTCATAGAATCCACCTATTTTATAGGTTGTGAAAATAGTGTTAGATAGTGAAGTAGTGATAACAGATACTATTGATAAGCCTAGAGAAGAAGAGGCAATGCAAGTTTTGGTTGATCTACCACACTCTACATCATCCACTCCCACTAGTCCTAAAACTGGGAGTATGACAAACCCCCAGACAATATTGACAGAATTAAAAGAGGCAATGGACACTGACACTGTCAAAGGGAAAGATATTATGCTGCTGAGCATAAGTTCTCCAGAGTTGAAGAAAAAGAAAATTCCAAAGAAGAAGTCTCAAATTCTAGATGTAACATTAGATGAAGTAATTGTGAATCCACAATGGGATCCCAATGAGTTATCTTTTGAAAAAATAGGGACTCTTCAAGAATTACTTAAGAGGTAGAAGAGACAGGAAGAGATGAAGATAGAACAAAAGCAAAAGTAGGTGTTGCATGACATCAAAGACATATTTGCAAAGGCTTTTGACTTAGAGGATGAAATGCCTCAAGCTCCAATTATTGATCAGCTTGTCAACATTGTACAGAAGGTAACTAATGAGGACATAAACAGTAATGAAAAGCTTCTACAATGGTCCAAGAGAAGATTTGAGAGAAAATTTCTAGAGAAAATCTCAGAAGAGATTGCCACAAAACAAGTTGAACTTTCTATTCTTGTAGAAACTTTAGAGAAAGTTACTGCCAAAGTTTATTCGTTGTACAGAAAATTATGTGATGTTGAATCTTTCACAAAGGATAATCTATAGCTTGCTGAGAAGCTATAGTTAGATTTGAGATCAAATAGCACTACTTTGGGTAAAGATACTACCTCTAGTTCTTTACATCTTACTAAGTTGATAAATGCACAACAGAGAATAGCCGAGCTTATGGTTGAAGATGGTCGAATAAGGGCCAAATTGATAACTATTCAGACAAGCTTGTTGCCTCACTTGGAGGTAATACAGAAGGAACTTTCAATTGCCAAGGAATTATCACATAGTAGTGCAAATCTATCAACTACAGAAAGTTTAGTGAGTCTAGCTGCCGAGCTAGAAATAAAATTGGAAGTTATGAAGATTGCTAAGGAAAGTTGGGATACTACATTTGAATCCACCCTACAGCTTCATAAACAATTTTTGGATAAGTA
>MU226523.1:2890384-2904033 GCA_018584345.1 Thuja plicata | reverse complement strand
CTTACTAAAAATAGTAAGTTTCCAAATATAGCAACTTTGTACAAAATAGCCCTTATTGAATAGAAAAACACATATTTTTGGGTGATGCAAGATTGCCCTTACACCCAGGATGCTCCTGCATCAGATTTGGCCTGATACACAGACCCAAGCCATTTCCACAAAGAATTTGCAGTAGTCTCATCAAGAACATTCAGAAGAACGACATCTGCTAGATAGAGTTTGATGAGACCCTTAGCCTTTCGATCCTTGATCTCCCAATCCGCTTGAGATATCGTTGTAGGTCTCACATCAAGTGAAGTAGCCTCCCATAGATCGCGGTCTTCAAGCATGTCTTCCATCTTGAGTTTACACAACTCAAAATTAGTGCCATTAAATTTCTCCACCTCCATTCTACTGCATGAGGAACTTGCCATCTCAATCTGCAAATAAGATTTAGAATGCTCTACACAAAAAAAATCCCACTCAACTTGAGATTAGCTCAAAAAACCCTACCCAACAACTAGGATCAAAAGTTGATCAGGCTCTGATACCACTTGTAAGGAAAATCAGGTGCAGAAATAACTTCCTACACTAATCTCTAAAGGAAAGTATTGTGCAAATTCTTTTAAATCCTTACAATTTAAGATTCGTTAACTACTTTAACAATGATATTGTAGCCATATACCATGCATACAGAAAATAGAGAATGACACAATGATTTACCTTGGGGAAAACCTTTCGGTAAAAAACTCCAGCACTCCAAAACCTGCACAATGTATTATCTTCAACACAACGGTTACAACACAATTGCAATGCAAGTTCTTTCAGGAGACAATCGACACTCAAAGACAAATCTAGTAGCACTAGATCATACCAACAATACACTCTTTTCCTATCCCAGTCTGCAACCCTAAAAAATGCTTATATCACGCGCTTTCCTTTTTAGGGCAACTTTCAAAGATAGCCGTATTAGGGTTTTACCATTCTCCGAGAAAATAGGAACGCGACGATTGTAGAAGAGTGTATAGTACTCAACTTTATCAGTTGCCACATGTCTTGCATGTCTTCACCCGTCATTGAATCTTCTAGAAATAGCTCTTACATGTCATAGGAATCCGTCATAACCGTTTCATCCATGATCTCCTTACACACAATTCAAGATGCCGACACATCAAGTGGAGTGACACATCAACATGCCAACTAGGCATGTACACTCACACTTAATTACATTATTTGCAAGAAATACATTTTACAAAACAAATAATAAGAATAGGAATTATCCAAGGTTGAGACACCTTATTCCTAACAAATGGGCCTCTTTCTTTTGGTGTGATCCTATTGTGTCTTGTAGAATTTTTCAAGGAACCTCCTACCCCGTGCTCACAACTTTCTCTGCCTATTGCTCATGTTTAGTTCCAACCTTTGTTAGAGGATGTCTAGCAGGCCCTCCATGGGGGTTTCACCTCTTATTTCCTCTTGTAATGTATTATTCATGAGTTTGTGAGTGGTCAGCTTATGATTTGTGTATCTTATAAGAGGTATGTTAATGGATTGTGTTTCTTTTCCCTTGGGGATTTTGGTTGTAATGGCCCAATCGACACCCATATTTGTTGCTTAACCAAAAAAATGCACGAGGCATATTATGATACTTGGTATTGCTTCGAGTAATGTTTGATAACTTTAGCCGTAAAATGTAGGTTGATTCATATTGGTTTAAAATGTAGGTTGATTCATATTGGTTTAAAATGTTAACATTGCACTATAATACTTCCTTCTCCCTTCATTTTGTTGTACCTATTCCTTTAAAAACAAACCTTTAGAACAATACATCCTACTTTGAAAATGACAAAGTTAAAATTATCTCTTTAATTCCCATTAATATTCAATTTGATTGTTTTGTTTTTTTATCAAATTGAAAAAAAATATACTAAATTTATTCTTTTATTAATATATTTATACCAATTTTATTCAAATATTTTTATATAAAAAAAAATATATGATTAGATTTTTTCAGAATGTTATACAAACAACATTATATTTAGGAACTTTCTTGCTGTTTTGTTTAACTTTTTTTATACTTACAATTTACAATGACATGGTTAACAATAATTGTCAGCCCGGTCAATTCACAATTTAGGAAATTTCTTGCTGTTTTGTCTCAATATGGTATCTTATTGTTAACATATTTCCATGGTCACTTTTCTTTGTCTTATATATGGAATTATGTCACTTTTCTTTGTCTTTTATATGGAATTATGTCACTTTTCTTTGAAAGTTTGAGAATTGGATTTTAATACATTCATTTGTACCAAAGAAGAAAACGTCTCTTCCCAAGTAAGACAAACGAGACAAATTATATTAAAGGTATTCTCACAAACTCCATTGGTAGACACTTAAACTTTAGTTCAATGATTGAGATATTTTATAGATAGAAATCCTATTTGATAAACAAACAAACAAATACTTCCTTTTCACAACTTTAGAATGGACTTAAGTGGGATAATCATGATATTTGTGACCATTAAAATAAAATATCTCTAGTCTCTATTGTAATAATTTATTAATGTGGCTTCATATGAGGATTTAATAGTTCATTATCCAATGGTCTATAATCTAGAATGAATGAAGAATTGTGCAAGCTTCAAGCATCTTATTGTAACAAGTATTAAAGATCTCAATTGGCAATAAAGTCTAAAATTATAATGAGGCATTGACAATACAATGAATTAATATTTGAAATAGTGTATAAAAAAATAGTTTTGTTATAAGAAATATAAGAGTTTTTATGAAGAAATGTCAAGCATTAATTTTTTTTAAAAATATTTTGAAAAGAAATTGTATCAGTGTTGAATTGAGGGAACATTGTTTGTAAATCATAAAATCCAAACTATAAGAAAATCTACAACTAATTCAATAACATATCAATATAGCACTTCCTCAAGAATGCATAAACATAAAATAAAAACAAATACACAAGAGGCTATGAAAGAATCAAGATGGGTGACTGATGAAAAAACTATAATAATGGTGATGGATTGATAAGATAGATATGGGCTCTCAAAGATCACAAGTATGCAAGTTTTCCAAGGGCTCAGGATCACAAATGCATTTGGGTACCTCAAATGTAGGAGAAAAGATCTTTTGCATGGCATTAACTTATCTAGAATAGGCCTATTCTAGAATAAGGACCTATTCTTAGATTAATTAATCCTAAAAGTGAAAGCTGGAATAAGCTATTCTGCGTTTGGATCCCATATTTTAGAATTGGAATAAAGATTATTTTTTATTTTTTTAATTTATTTGAACAATATGTATTTTTAACTTGTGTACACATATACACACATATATACACATACACATATACATATGTATATATACACACATATGTATATACACATGTGTGTATATATATGTATATACACACACATATATATACACATGTGTATATACACACACACACATGTATTTACACATGTGTGTATATATATACTTACCCACATTAAAAAAAAGATTTTAAAAAAATTTTAAAAAACAAATTAATAAAAAAATAAATTTTGAATCCATAAATAACTTATTCTCGAATAAGAAATGAATTCAAACTTTTTTTTAGAATTAACTAATGCAAGCATTGGCCCCAAAATGGGGATTAGTTTTGTAATTTGAGAATTTGAAAAATGCCACAAACAGAGAATTAAATTATTCTAGCATTAACTAATGCTTATTCCAGGTTAATGTCTGGCACCAAACGGGCCTTATTGAAGTCTCAAGAAAATTAAGGAATAGGAATAAGTGGTGCTAAGGGTGGAATCCCATGAAGGGTCTTAAGCTTCTATTTTCAAGGAAGAAGAGGTCCCATGAAGAAGAAAACAAATTGCTATATGATCATTTAGAAAAATTATAAGGCTGCATATTTGAGCACAAAAAAATGGTGGTGCTATAATTTGTTCCACCACCTTAGGAAAATTATTTCTAAAAATTTATATTCTTCCTAAATTAAAATTTAATAGGGAAAATTAAGTTTTTCTCTGAATATTTTTAGGAAGGCCCCTCCATGTGACCCCACCCTAAGAGAGTGAATACAATTGAAGAGTAGGTAGGGTTAAGATAGGAATTAAGAGGCATTATAAATGAATAATTGGGATTAAGTAGTAGTAGAGGATATTGACTTCAGAAATTAAATTCAAATGAAAAGACATGTGACAAGTGGTACAAGTTCAAAATTTGTGGGTTGATCCATGTGATTAAAGGTAATTGGTCAAATTAGAAAGAAAAAGATTTGGGAATTTTTAAAATAAATTAAGGTATTTATTTTCTAAATAGGAAAAAGGGGAAATGGTAAATGTGTAATTAATAAATATGAATTTATCTAATTTTAGGATAGAAAAGGCTAATGAATTAAATAAATAAAAATATTTATTTAAATCGAAAAGGAAAAGGCTAGTGAATTAATTAAATAAATAAAAATATTCTTTTAATTAATAGATGAATTCTATTGATTTCATGAGGTCATGTTTAGGTGTCTATGGAAAGAATTTTAAATATTGTGAAGAGAAATCATTATAATTTTATGAGATAATTTATAAACTTAGAAAGGTAGAAGTAAAGTAATTATTTAATTTTTTTCTTCCTCGAGATGATTTAGAGTTTATGATAATATTAGTGATAGTTCAAATATTTGTTAATGGTAACCGTTCTTTGCACTAATAATGTAATATATTATGGATTGACATTGATTCCATGCAATAAATTTGATCAATAATTTAACCAATTTGATCTCTTTCCACTAGTAAATGGATTGAACAATGACCATTTTATTACATTATGTATATTTTATTGATTAGAGGAAGTATAATAAATTTAATCCTTCTTTTATAATTTACAAGAGACAAAAATAAATAAATTAAATATTATTGCCACCTAACAATAATAACTAAATAATCCACAATTTAGAAATTGAATAAACTAACAACTTGTAATATATTTAATGTAATTTGGATTAGAAATTTTAAATGATATAATGTTTAAGCACTATTTTATATAACTCTTATTTTAATATAAGGTTAGATGTTATTGATTAAAAAAGCAACTAGAACTAGGGGCTGACCCAAACATAGAAACCAAAGCCAGCACGAGAAGTGCCAGACTACCAGCACATAAGCAACAACAACACACCCTCAGCCTATCCCGTTTTAAAAAATCAAAAACCAAAAACTAGTTGATGCAGACCCCAACCTCACCATGAAATTGGTAATCAGTATGTGATCACTGACAGACCCCAACTTCACAGTGAAATTGGTAACCATCCTGTAAACAACAGTAGCAGCAAAGTTTAATGAGGTCTTACCATTAGCAAAAAACCAGAAAATAGTCTTTCGACCCCCAAAGATAAAAAACACCATAAAAACATGCCTAACCTAGTCGTCCACCAGAAGTAGCAATAAGCAAAGGACATCAAAGTAACAGAAGGAGGATCACTTGGGGTTTTTCTCCCCCACCATTGAGAAACAACTTCAGCCAGTCGTCAACGAGAAACTGGAAGAGCTGCCCATCAATATTTTCCTTATCAGAATTCTTTGAATTCTCCAGGTGAAGGAGCTGAAGAGTTGTAGCCACAAAATGCATAACCCTAACTAAAAAATTTGTAATTCTATTGAAGCTCTCCCCCAACACCCTAATTTCCTCCTTCATCACTTGAAGATCATTTTTGGATCCCAAATCCTAAATTAAGTCTTGGAGCTGCTTGATATCCCCCTTTATATGATTCAGGTCGGCCTTAAGCTCCTTGTTGCCATCCTTTAGGATCTCATCCTTATTCTCCCCTTTTTCTTTCTTAGGCGCAATAACCTCTGGTTGACCTAAAGGTGAGGTAGCAGTGAGTGGAGTCTCTGTCATCTATTCTCCCAACAAATTATTTTTAGAGAAATCAACTGTGGGCAATTTAAAACTCGCCAAAATTTTGGGAGATTCTTGGCTTTTCTCACCTCCCTCCTTAGTCAAGGACTCTTTACCTTTGCCTTTGTCAAAGCTAACCTCCTTAGTTTTAATTTTTCCCCTTTCTTCTTGTCTTTGCTACTTCCTTTTCTCCTCCCTTCTTCCTCCTCTGAATCCCTCTCTTCATCTTTCACCTCTAGATATCTCTTCCTAACAACCTTCTATTTGACCTTAGTGTTGGACACAATCCTGTGGGACCTCCTTGTTAGGAATCATAAAAAATAAGTAGAGAAAATGAAAGAATCCAAGTGTGAGTGCATGAAAGGAATTTACCAAGTTCACCAAGAGCGATAGAGAGGAATTGCTACAAAGAATCAAGTCAAGAGATCACCAAAATGCTCCAACAACCAAGACAAGAACACAAGGATTTGAAAGGGGAAAAACAAGAAAAACCCCTTGTGAAGAATGTGAATATGGCACAATGCCTAAATAATGATAGCAATGAGCTCAATATAATATTGAGAGCAAGATGAGAATGTGAGGAGAAGTGAGAAAGAAGAGAAGATTGTTGGCAAGTTGACTTCCTGAGGAAGCATGACTTATTTTGTGTTGTCAATCATGGCAACAAAGTCATACTAAGTTTCTGTCAAAGATAACTTAAGAGATAAAATGACTAAGTACAGAATACAGAGCAGTCAGACAAATACAATGATTAGCACATCAGTGCACATGATAGAAAGCACACTAGAGCATGTGTGCTTAGGTATATAATCCATGATGTATATACATGCTATATCCAAATGCGCAAGGTATAGAACATCAGTACGAAAAAGATACAGACAGATTAGTACACTGCAGTCTAGGAAACATTCCAGAATACAGAGCACAGAAGCCGACTACTATTTTGATTAGTGTGTATTATTTTGTGATGCTAAGGCTATGCACCTTTAGTTATAAGTTTGTTATGATGTAATTAATGTTGTTGTAAACATGCTTGAGATGACTTTTTTGAAAGCATTGTATATTTTGTTAAGAGGCTGACTAAGTGTTATGTTTTGGGTCGCGCCTATTCGTTTGTAAAGATATAAGTATGTAATGTATTGTTATGTTACAACGTGTAAGAGAAGTTGATTATTGTGTAAGAAGAAGTTATAGAGGGACAATATAATGAAGTCAAAAGATGATATAGCTCTTTCAAGGAGTAAGAGCATCCACGCATACACGAAACTGATCAGACAACAGTGTCACTACAGTAGTTCATTTTTGATATAGTGCATATCAACATTCAGAAGGTTGTAGCCTTCACCACTTGGACAGTGAGTCCTTGGACAGTGAGTCCACCACCCCTAATAGGGTTATTGTAAAAGACTCCTAACAGGGTCTAACCCTTAACCAGGTCATTGTACTCGATTTGTAAAGACTGCTTCTAACAGGGCAAAGGAACTTTAACAACTTCATTATACCTAGTACTATATTTTGTGAGTACTATCCCCACCAGAGTTTTCTTCTAATCAAGGTTCTCCGTAATCATATCTTGTGTTATGTTTCTTTGGATGCACATTTGATATATGTTTAATTGGCTGAAATATAATTAACAAGATAAACACTGATTCACCCCCCCCTCTCAATGTTTCTAACAAAGATTATTAGACAAGTGTATGAGAGACATCTCTTAAATAGAGATGAATGGAGGAGTTTGCATGTAACTCCCATCTTCTATGAATGCCACATTCATATTGTGTGTGTGAAAAATGTGAGATTCCTCTTAAGGAGGAATATCTATTTTCCTTATTAAAGGAATTACAAAATAGTGGCATGTCCTCCTACTTGGACTAGAGGACAAATACAAATAAGGATACCTTGGTTTATTCTATAATTACATAGTTTCAACCAAGGAAAGATTAAATTCTAACACCCCCCTTTGATCTTTACTTGGAGGATTTACATCAAGGGGTATCAAACCCAGATTTTTACAATGAAATTCAAATTTCTCTCTAGAAAGAGGCTTTGTCAAAATATCTGCAACTTGATCTTTACCCTTGCAATAGATGAGGGATACTTTCTTTTCTTCAATTTTCTCTTTAATGAAGTGGTGGTGGAGAGAAATGTGCTTTGACTTTGCATGGTAGACCAAATTCTTTGCCACGGCTATTGCACTTTGATTGTCACAATATAAAGGTGTAGGTTCTTGTTGAGGTAGACCCAAATCTTCAAGAATTCTTCTAAGCCATAAGGATTCTTTGGAGGCATTGGTACAACTTTTGTATTAAGCTTCAATAGAACACAGTGAAACCGATTGATCTTTTTACTTTTCCAAGATATAGCACCTGAACCAAGAAAAAAACAATAACCAAAAGTAGATTTCCCATCATTGGGGTGTCCACCTAAATCTGAATCAGTAAATAATTTTAATGTAAAATTAGAATTTGCATCATAAAATAATCCTACATCAAGAGTACCTTTAATAGATCTTAATATTCTTTTAGCAATTTTGAAGTGAGTTTGTTTAGGTTCGGACATAAACGTTGAAATTAAACCAACACTAAAAGATATATCAGGTCTAGTGAGATTTAGATAATTTAAACTTCCAACAAGGTGTCTATAAGGAGTAACATCTATAAATGGAGTTTCCATATCTATCATTAACTTAGTTCCTAATTCACATGGAATTGAAACATGATTAACATCATTCATATGAAATCTATCAAGAAGATCTTTAGCATATTTACTTTGAGAAATAAAAATATCCTTAGGGGTTTTCCAAATTTGCATTCCTAAGAAATAATATAAAAGTCCTATTACCGATTTTCGGTACCAAGATCAATCAGGTGGATTTGTTATGTTTTGAATGGATTAAGGTAAATTCTCAGTTCTGGCGTATCTAATTCATTTACCTCTGTTCAGTATGTCTATCCACTGTCATGTTTTCAGGTTTTCAAGTCTACACTTAACCAAATTTGTAAAACCCTAAAAACCCTGGGCTTTCTGAGTGTTACACATTGAAAAAAATAAACCCTAGGTCATGGCAACTCTTTCTCGGGTTTTCTTTGTTTAAATTATGTGTTTTCCGCGCAAAAAAGTTAAACCTTTTTGAAGTTATGTCTTAATATAATCACTCTGTTGCGTCGGTATTTCTGAAGTATCTTTAAGTTGCGTAAGTTGGCGACGAGTTGTAATGAAAGTCATTGCACAACCGCGATCTGTTTATGTCTATTTCTGATCTGTCCGTGAGTTGGCAATGAGCTATCCGTGAAAGAGAATCGTGCAATCACGATCTACCTATGTCAAGTTTTTAAGTTGCGCGACTGAGTGGGTTCAACATTTTAAAAAGTAAATCGTGTAGTCGCGATGCCTTATAAAAGTCAAGCTACAAGTTGGTGAGTCAGCGACGAGTTAAAAGTATGTTTGTCGCGCAGTCGCTCCAAAATTATGCTGTCTATCTCATGCTCCGCGACCGAGCGAATCCTGTTTAAAGTTGAGCAGTCACATACTCGTGAGTCAAACTTTTATGTCAAAAGAAGGTTAGCGACTGCGCGACGAGCTCATGTCCTGAAGGTCACCCACTCGCGCAATGTTTTAACCTGGTTGTCTTTTGCAGTGTGACTGCATGATGAAGGCATAAAGTACGGAGATGAAATCTCATCGCTCAGTCGCACAAGTATTTCTCAAAATTCATAAGAGCCCGCGAGTGTGCGATGAGCTAAAAAGGTGATGCATCGCATAGTCGCACAGGCAGTTTTCAAGGTTTATAAAAGTCTACGACTGAGCGACCAAAGGAACCGTTGAACAGATTGCTCACTCGCTGATGCTTTGAGGCGATCAGAAAAAGTGAAGTGAGTGTGCGATGAGAAAAGAACATAAGACATCGCTCAGTCGCGAGTCAAAAAGATAAAAAGGGAGATCAGCTCGCGAGTATGCGACGATTCAAACAAAGAAAACTCATCGCTCACTCGCCGATCAATGAAGATAAAAGGAAGACAGCTCACGAGTTGGCGACCAGTCAGAAAATAGATGTCATCACCCATTTGCGCATGAGATGAAAGAAAAGCAAAAAAGTGACGCGAGTATGTGACAGACATAAAATTGGTCCAAAGAAAACTCATCGCTCACTCGTGGAAGGCAAAAGTAGGACAGTCAAGAATTGGAAAAGTGATTTTAAGAGCGAATAGAAGGTGCTACTTGCCGATTTCTGTTAATTTCTGGGTAATATATGCATTAATCTGGGATTTTCACAGAGTTTTGAAATGTGCACAGGGTTAATTATAACAGGGAATTTCATATGTTTATTGCAAATCCATGTTTTATTCCTGGAGGTTTTTAAAGACAAAAGGGGATAATCAGTTTCTTCAGAGATAGAAAGATATCAGATTTTTTCTCAGACGCTGGAAATCAGATTTTTACAGATGGAAAGATCAGTTTTTTAAAAAAGGTCAGAAGTTGCAGTTGTTAAAGTTAGCAGATAGTTATTATTTTCCAGAAGCTCCTTATGGGCTTTCTAGGGGATAAGACTGCTTTATGAGAGAGCATTTATGATGATATTATTTAGGCATGACTTTTGGGTCATCAAATGGTATTTTTGTAGACTTTTGAAGGGCTAAAAGGTGGCTGGAAAAGCCAAATCTGACCCAAAAGTTATTGCTTTTAGAATGCAGTTGGCTTTGAAAATGCATAAATATGAGTTGAAGACTCATTGTTGAGTTCTTCTTCCCTTTGGCTTGAGGTTTTTCTAACTTGTTCTAAGTTCTTAACAAAGGCAAAGAGATTTTGTAACCCATTTCAGAGAAATATGCAGATTTTGTGACACCTTTTGTTGGAATCTATAGCTTATGCCTTCCCTTATTAGTCTGTTATTGTGTACTTAGTGATTGATGCAAAATTTTGTGATGTTCTTTGTCCTCGATTTGTATCACGTATTGGTGCCTTTATGCAGTACTTCATGCTTGTTTGCAGATTTTAAGCTGTGCTCAAGTCAGATTTTCTCCAAAATTGTGAGAAATCTTTCTCCTTTAAGGGGATTGTCATTATTGGCCTTCTTACAAATTGATTATGCAAATATTATGATTTAGTGGGGTTGTGTAAGAGAGATTAAGTTACTACTTCATTGTGTGTCAAGTTATTTGTACATTTCTCAGATATTTTCCTGGTGCATCACCATTTAGGACATAGTTTTCATTTTTTTTGTCCTCCTTCTATCTCTTTTCTCCATCAAAAGGAATCACTTTCAGGAAGTGTAGAGTGATTTACCAGATAGGAAGCCAGCCTAGGACCCGAAGATTCATTCCAGTCATAGTTTACACACAAACTTGGAATGCTTCCATGTTTCTCCAAAAGGCTAGATTCTGGTTATCTAGCAGGGTGCAATTTTGGTTGACAACAGTTTTTGGCACGCCTGGTGGGACCAGTGACTGATTTTTTTTTAGTCATCTTTTGCAATATTTTTTGTTGTTGTTAGTGTGTATAGAAGTACTTTCAGCCTTGAAGAGGTTTTAGAATTACACACTTGGCGACTCTGAACTTTGGAAAAGCAGAACCAGTGTATTGCAACATATGACAAGAGTGCAAACGAGAAGTAGTTCTTCAGATTTTAAATATTTGCAGCTATCTCCACCTAGGAGAAAAGGGAGAGTAACTAAAAATCCCAAAAGGATAGTGGTTTATACAAAAAGAGCTAGGTCTACTCCCGCTGCAGTTAGAGTGTATCCTGCTGTTCCAGTTTTCACTACCCCAGGAAGTTATTTTTTGCAAGTTCCCATGGCGTTACCAAGGAACCAGCTCTTCATTTCATTCAATCAAGGCAGCCCTTTGAATCTAACTCAACATGATGTCATTCCTGTGGCTGCATTAAAATTTTTATCATACTTTACAGGTGAGGATCAAACCACCCCAGTTGAACACATAAAAGATGTGGCTAATCTTTGTGCCCTTCACCATGTTACAGAAGATAATGTTGTTGTTAGGTTGTTGGCTGCGTCATTTAAAGGAAAAGCATTACAGTGGTTTAGAAGGCTACCAGAGGGCTCTATCACTGATTGGGATCAACTCGGTACTAAACTTTGCAAGTTTTTTGAAGACAAATCTGACCATCTATCCTTAGTAGAGAAACTATCAACTATCAAAAGGACCCCTCATCAGCAAGTAACAGATTTCAACTTCCGTTTCCAAAGGACAAGGGAAAGGATCCCTCAAACGGTAAGACCCTCTGCTGATCATGCTTTATGCTTTCTTATATTATTTAAGGGCTTTCAAGAGTGATATAGCAGTTATGATACAATCAATGGGAGGGGTTACACTTCTAGGTGCTTATGATATGGCCATTAGGGTGGAAAATAGCCTTATACAAGCTGGAAAAATTGCCCCCATACCTCCTATGCCAATTTTTCCAATAGCACCTGTAGTTAAGTCAATGATACCTTTGCAAACAACCCCTTTAGCTATTATTCTGGCTGCACCAGCATTACCAGCACCTAATGATCAGTCCAACAGGCATGAAAATGTTATACCAACTCAATCTATCGAGTTGCAAGAGATTAAAAGTATTCTATAGAATTTTGGTAATGAAATTGTCAATATAAAAAAGCAGCAAAGTCAGGGGTATAAGCCTTACCAGCCATCTTATCAGCCACCTTTGCAGCAAAATTAGAATAATAGGCCACCATATCAGCCCAACTATCAAGGGCAAAGGCAAAATTTTAACACCAGACCATATCAGCCTTATAACCCCAACACTGCTATCTCTTCAAAAGAGCTTGTACCCATTCAGAACAATTTGGCTCACGATTACGAATGGTGTTTTTCATGTCATCAACCACATAATCAAAATGCTTGTACAAATGGTATTATCAACCAATCTTTAATGGTTCAAAATATCCTAGGTTTTCAGACAAATACTTCTGATGAGGCCTCTAATCATCATCAGGAAGAACAACAGCCAGGGGCAACTCTTATGAATTGGCAGGATGAAGACTTTTGTGGAGTAAACCAACAGGTTCTCGTTGTTTCAGATAACACAAGGAGCAAAAAGAGAGCAGTAGAGGTTGAAAAACAAGTTGTTAGGCCAGCTAATACTGAGAATGTTTGGATTCTCCCAAGAGAGCAACCTTCATCAAACAAGGGACAGCCTATAAATCTGATACAACCAATACATCAAGTTTCTCATAATGCGGAAAATACTGCAACAAGGTTTCAGCCTAAGGTTACTGCAACTTCTTTCAATATTATGGATCATATGAAAAAAGAAAATGTATCTATATCCATATGGGATTCCTTGACCATTCCGGGCCAAAAATACCTTTTGCAATCAGCTTTATCCGATTTAAGTCTTTCTAGTAAGCCCAAAGGCGAGGAGGCTAAAATTGTAATGACTAACACTATTATAAAAGAGAAGGAGAAGCAAGTTCTAGCAGTTAAACCCCCACCATTTTATGTATCCTTGATCATAGGAGACCACCTGGTACATAACTGCATGATTGACTCAGGTGCTAGCAGCTCGATGATACCCAAACAGATCGTGGACAAGTTAGGAATCAAATATGAGCCACTTGAAAAGAGGGTTGTGCAATTAGATGGTACTACTATTAATACCATAGATGTCATTAAAAATCTGAGCTTAACTCTACAGGCTTGCCCAAAATTCTCTATCCCACAAGACATTTACGTTATAGAATTGCCTCCATACTTTGCAATATGCTTATCAAGGGACTTCACTGCCAAAATTGGAGGTTATTTGTCATCTGATTGGT
>MU226523.1:2850763-2890264 GCA_018584345.1 Thuja plicata | reverse complement strand
TCCTAGATGAGTGGGCTGTTCAAAATCAAGCAGAATATCTTTGTGAATAGCACCTGGGTCATGCTGGTTTGGGTATGTATTTAATACATGAGGCTGATGCAGTCATCCCTAACCTCAAAAAAAGTGCCAAACAACAGTTTGGGCAGCAAAGCAAGGAGGTTTGGGAGCTGTATTTTGATGGTGTAAGGAATAAAGTTTGGGCTGGTGGCGGTTGTATGCTAGTTTCTACAAAGAAAGACATATATTATTCAACTTTCCGTTTCTATTTTAGTTGCTCCAACAATACTGTTGAGTATGAGGCTCTTATTCATGGATTCGAATGGGCGAGAAGAAGAGGTATTAGCTGTTTAAAGGTTTATGGTGACAGCAAATTAATAGTTAATCAAGTGAGAAGCATCAATCTCACCAAGAATGAGTTGCTAAAGTCTTACAAACATAGGGCATGGGACATAATAGAAGGCTTTGATGCATTTAATCTAATGTCTATACCCAGAAATCAGAATAAAAATGCTGACAGATTGGCTTCCATTGGTGCCGAATTTGACATTCCAAAGGAAATCAGTAATGAGAAAACAAATCAGCATGTCAAGGTCATTGTTAGACTTGCTGTACTAGATAATGGTACTCACTGGCAGGTCTTTGAGAATGACCAACAAATAGTCAACTTCCTAAGAGAGGAAGCTGAATTCTCATATGCCAATCAGGAGAAGTTTCATCGTCAATACGATGGCCAAATCATCCAGCTTAAAAATAACAAGGTGCCAAAACATTTGGTCACCCTTGAGTCCATTTTTAATACCGATGATGAGACTAGAAGGTCAAAAGCCAGCATGCAGGTTCAACAGGAACACTACGAAGAAGTTGAGGTGTTCAAAGGAAAGTTGCTTAATTTGGGCAAGGTATGTACATCAGAAGAACAACATTCATTTATTTAGCTTTTTCAAGAGTTTAATGATGTTTTTGCATGGGAGTATACTGATTTGAAGGGGTTCAATCCCCAACTTGCTCAACATACCATCGATCTTGAACCTGATGCAAAACCAGTAAGGAAAAAATAGAGACCCCTAAACCCAAAGTTGGAACCACTTATGCAAAAGGAATTAAATAAAATGATTGAAAGTTGTATCATATTCCCCATCAAACACACTTCATGGGTCTCCAACCTTGTGCCAGTTAGAAAAAGGAATGGGGAGATAAGGTTGTGTGTATATTTTCAAGATCTAAATAGAGCCTCATTAAAAGACCGACACCCTTTTCCTTCTATGGAGCAGATCCTTCAAGTAGTCTCAGGATCTGAAAGGTTTTCCTTGTTGGATGGGTATTCCGGTTATAATCAGATTTTAGTAAGGGAGGAAGACCAGTACAAAACAACTTTTACCACCAAGTGGGGTACCATGGCATATAGAAAGATGCCCTTTGGTTTGTCCAATGCTGGAGAAACCTTTCAGAAAGCCATGGATATGGATTTTGATAAGTTAAAGTATAAGGTTGTTTTGGTTTACCTGGATGACATCACTATTTTTTCTAAGGAAGCGAAAGATCACTTAAAGCATCTAAGGTAGATTTTTGAAAGGTGTAGAGAGTTCAGGATATCCCTTAATCCCAAGAAATGTGTTTTTGCAGTTCATGAAGGTAGATTGCTTGGTTATGTGGTGTCTAAGCAGGGTATCACCATAGATCTTGAAAGGATAATGAAAATTTTGGCTCTTCCTTTGCCAGCACACAAGAAAGGATTACAAACTTTTATTGGCCAAATAAAATTTGTTAGAAGGTTTATTCCAGATATTGCATATTTGTTAAGTCCACTAATAGCCATGCTAAGAAAAAATACACCATTCAGCTAGACTAAGGATGGGAAAAGGAGTTTTGAGCTGATTAAAGAAGCACTTGCAACAACACCTACACTTGTATATCCTAATTTTTCTAAGGATTTTGTTCTATATGCCTATGGAGATATTGATTCTATCTCAGCCATATTAGTGCAACACAATGATGAAGGCCTAGAGCAGCTGGTGGCATTCTTCAGTCAAGGTCTTAAGGACTACGAGCTCAGGTATTCATTTGTAGAAAAGCATGTGCTTGCTGTTATAAGAAGCTTAAAAAATTTTAAACACATGTTGTCAAATAATAAGATCATCCTAATGGTTTCTCATCCAAGCGTCAAGGAATTCCTTTTAAGTAAAGATTTAAGTTATAAGAGAGCTGGTTGGGTGACTAAGGTAATGGAATACGATGTAGAGATTAAGGTCACCAAGATGATTAGGGGAAAAGGGTTATGTGAGCAGCTTGCTGATGCTGTAAGCAACAAAAAAGGAGGTGAACATGCTGTTGTTCTAGTTATTCAGAATGGTGAACAAGTTGTTTCAAATTCTGTCACCGATTGGGTACAACAAATGACTCATTTTCTGTAGACTGGTGAATGTCCGCGGGACTTGGACAAAGAAAAAATAAGGTATTTTAGATTGCAGTCCATACCTTATGTCCTCTTGAATAATTTACTTTTTAGAAAAGACTTTAATGGCATTCTTTTAAGATGCATTGTGGCTGATCATGTAGACAAAGTGTTGCACGAATTCCACAATGGGTCAGCTGGAGGCCTCTACTCACCCAGAGCGACAACCCTTAAGGTGCTGAAGGGTGGCTATTATTGGCCCAATCTATTTAAAGATGCACACATATGGATTCAGAGATGCAAGGAATGCACATTATTTGCTGGTAAGGAAAAATTGGCGGCCTTACCTTTGTAGCCTATTCAAGTTGAGTAGCCTTTTGTCAGATGGGGATTGGATTTTATTGGAATAATAAATCCACCATCCAGTGCTGGACACAAGTGGGTTCTAACAGCCACAAACTATTTTACTAAGTGGACCGAGGTAGTGGCACTTAGGGAGGCTAGTGAGGGTGTTGTCCTAAATTTTTATCAGGAGTTGGTTTTCAGGTTTGGTGTTCTAGATTCCATTATCTCTGATAATACTTTAGCTTTTACAGGTTTTAAGATTTCTGATTGGGCTGTAGGAAATGGAATTTATTTGAACACATCTTCTAATTATTATCCGTAAGGCAATGGCCAAGTGGAGTCCACTAATAAAAATCTGATTAGAATTATTAAAAGGACCATGGAGGGTAACCAGAGAGCATGGCATACCCAACTAAAATCATCCTTGTGGGATGATTGAATTACTCAGAAAAGGTCAACTGGGCAATCACCATTCAATTTTGTTTACGGAAGGGAGGCTAGGTTATCTATTTCTTTAGAGCTTCCAGCTCTTGACTTGGCCAATCAGCTTGATATGTTAGAAGAAGAACCAATGGCCGTAAGGCTGGCTCAACTTTTTGAGTTAGAAGAAACAAGGTCTGAGGCTTTGAGGAAGATGGAACACCATCAGGCTCAGATGAAAAGGTGTTTTGATAAAAGGGCATCTCCAAGAGTTTTCCTAGAGGGAGATGTAGTGCTGAAATGGGATGAACGCAAAAGCAAGCCTGGAAATCACTCTAAGTTTCATGCTTTTTGGAGCCTTCCTTATATTGTCTCAGAATGTAAACAACACAATGCCTTTCAGCTTTCGAAGTTGGATGGTAGCATGGAGCGAATCCTAGTCAACAAGATTCATCTCAAGCACTTCTTCTGAGGTAGGACCTAGCCTTGTATATATTGCAGCAGTTTAGTTGTTCAATAAGTGCCTTGGCACAATAGTTTTCTTGCAGTTTTCAGCTTTCCCTAAGTGCTGTCCAGCACAGTTAGTTAGTTTGGTTTCAGTTTTCTATCTTTCAGAGGTTTTTGGAAGGGTTCTCAGTCATTCAGAGGTTACAAGTGAAGTGTCATATTTTCCTATCGCAACTCATGCATCCATATTCAGTCAGTTCAGAAGGTTTGATTAGTTTTGCAAGTGGAATTCAGGTTGCCAGTATGTTTTCTTAATAACTCTATGCCCAATGGATAGTTCAGGCAGCTGGTTTTAATGTTTAGCAGGCAAACATTCTGCAGATGTCGCCAAAAATGTTACCAATTTTTGGTACCAAGATCAATCAGGTGGATTTGTTATGTTTTGAATGGATTAAGGTAAATTCTCAATTCTGGCATATCCAATTCATTTACCTCTGTTCAGTATGTCTATCTACTGTCATGTTTTTAGGTTTCGAAGTCTACACTTAACCAAATTTGTAAAACCCTGAAAACCCTGGGCTTTTTCAGTGTTACACATTGAAAAAAATAAACCCTAGGTCATGGCAACTCTTTCCTGGGTTTTCTTTGTTTAAATTCTGTGTTTGCCACACAAAAAAGTTAAACCTTTTTGAAGTTATCTCTTAATTTGATCGCTCTGTCGTGTCGGTATTTATGAAGTATCTTTAAGTTGTGCGAGTTGGCGATGAGTTGTAATGAAAGTCATCGCGCAACCATGATCTGTTTATGTCTGTCTCTGATCTGTCTGTGAGTTGGCGATGAGCTATCCGTGAAAGAGAATCGCGATCTACCTATGTCAAGTTTTTAAGTTGCGCTATTGAGCGGGTTCAGTGTTTTAAAATGTAAATCACATAGTCGTGATGCCTTATAAAAGTCAAGCTACAAGTTGGCGAGTCAGTGATGAGTTAAAAGTATGTTTTTCACACAGTCACTCTAAAATTATGCTGTCTATCTCATGCTCCGTGACTGAGCGAGCCCTATTTAAAGTTGAGCAGTCGCATACTCGCGAGTCAAAATTTTATGTCAAAAGAAGGTTAGCGACTTCGCGAAAAGCTCATGTCCTGAAGGTTGCCCAATCGTGCAATGCTTTAACCTGGTTGTCTTTTGTAGTGCGACTGCGTGACGATGGCATAAAGTACAGAGATAAAATCTCATCGCTCAGTCGCACAAGTATTTCTCAAAATTCATAAGAGCCCGTGAGTGTGTGACGAGCTAAAAAGGGGATGCATCGCATAGTCGCATAGGCAGTTTTCAAGGTTTATAAAAGTCTGCGACCGAGTGACCAAAGGAACCATTCAACACATTGCTCACTTGCTGATGCTTTGAGGTGATCAGAAAAAGTTAAGCGAGTGTGCGATGAGCAAAGAACATAAGACATCGCTCAGTTTCCAGTCAAAAAGATAAAAAGGGAGATCAGCTCGCGAGTATGCGACGAGTCAAACAAAGAAAACTCATCACTCACTCGCCGATCAATGAAGATAAAAGGAAGACAGCTCACGAGTTGGTGACCAGTCAGAAAATAGATGTCATCGCCCATTCACGCATGAGATGAAAGAAAAGCAAAAAAGTGACGCGAGTATGCGACAGACATAAAATGGGTCCAAAGAAAACTCATCTCTCACTCGTGGAAGGCAAAAGTAGGACAGTCAAGAATTGAAAAAGTAATTTTTAGAGCAAATAGAAGGTGCTACTTGCCGATTTCTGCTAATTTTTGGGTAATATATGCATTAATCTAGGATTTTCATAGAGTTTTGAAATGTGCACAGGGTTAATTATAGCAGGGAATTTCATATGTTTATTGCAAATCCATGTTTTATTCCCGGAGGTTTTTAAAGACAAAGGGGATAATCAGTTTCTTCAGAGACAGAAAGATATCAAATTTTTTCTCAGACGCTGGAAATCAGATTTTTACAGATGGAAAGATCAGTTTTTTAAAAAAGGTTAGAAGTTGCAGTTGTTAAAGTCAGCAGATAGTTATTATTTTCCAAAAGCTCCTTATGGGCTTTCTAGGGGATAAGACTGCTTTATGAGAGAGCATTTATGTTGATATTATTTAGGCATGACTTTTGGGTCATCAAAGGGTATTTTTGTAGACTTTTGAAGGGCTAAAAGGTGGCTGGACAGGCCAAATCCGACCCAGAAGTTATTGCTTTAAGAATGCAGTTGGCTTTGAAAATGCATAAATATGAGTTGAAGACTCATTGTTGAGTTCTTCTTCCCTTTGGCTTGAGGTTTTTCTAACTTGTTCTAAGTTCTTAACAGAGGCAAAGAGATTTTGTAACCCATTTCAGAGAAATATGCAGATTTTGTGACACCTTTTGTTGGAATCTATAGCTTATGCCTTCCCTTATTAGTCTGTTATTGTGTACTTAGTGATTGATGCAAAATTATGTGATGTTCTTTGTCCTCAATTTGTATCACGTATTGGTGCCTTTATGCAGTACTTCATGCTTGTTTGCAGGTTTTAAGTTGTGCTCAAGTCAGATTTTCCCCAAAATTGTGAGAAATCTTTCTCATTTAAGGGGATTGTCGTTATTGGCCTTCTTACAAATTGATTATGCAAATATTATGATTTAGTGGGGTTGTGTAAGAGAGCTTAAGTTACTACTTCATTGTGTGTCAAGTTATTTGTACATTTCTCAGATATTTTTCTGGTGCATCACCATTTAGGACATAGTTTTCATTTTTTCTGTCCTCCTTTTATCTCTTTTCTCCATCAAAAGGAATCAGTTTCAGGTAGTGTAGAGTGATTTACCAGATAGGAAGCTGGCCTAGGACCCAGAGATTCATTCCAGTCATAGTTTACCCACAAACTTGGAATGTTTCCATGTTTCTCCAAAAGGCTAGATTCTGGTTATCTAGCAGGGTGCAATTTTGGTTGACAACATTTTTTGGCACGCCCGGTGGGACGAGTGACTGATTTTTTTTCTGTCATCTTTTGCAATATTTTTTGTTGTTGCTAGTGTGTACAATAGTACTTTAAGCCTTGAAGAGGTTTCAGAATTACACACTTGGCGACTCTGAGCTTTGGAAAAGTAGAACCAGTGTATTACAACATATGAGAAGAGTGCAAACAAGAAGTAGTTCTTTAGATTTTAAATATTTGCAGCTATCTCCACCTAGGAGAAGAGGGAGAGTAACTGAAAAGCCCAAAAGGACAGTGGTTTATACAAAAAGATCTAGGTCTACTCCCGCTGCAGTTAGAGTGTATCCTGCTGTTCCAGTTTTCACTACCCCAGGAAGTTATTTTTTGCAAGTTCCCATGTTGTTACCAAGGAACCAGCTCTTCATTTCATTCAATCAAGGCAGCCCTTTGAATCTAACCCAATATGATGTCATTCCTGTGGCTGCATTAAAAAGTTTACCATAGTTTACAGGTGAGGATCAAACCACCCCAGTTGAACACATAAAATATGTGGCTAATCTTTGTGCCCTTCACCATGTTACAAAAGATAATGTTGCTGTTACTTTGTTGGCTGCGTCATTTAAAGGAAAAGCATTACAGTGGTTTAGAAGGCTACCGGTGGGCTCTATGGCTGATTGGGATCAACTCGGTACTAAACTTTGTAAGTTTTTTGAAGACAAATCTGACCATCTATCCTTGGTAGAGCAACTGTCAACTATCAAAAGGGCCCCTCATCAGCAAGTAACAGATTTCAACTTCCATTTTTAAAGGACATGGGAAAGGATCCCTCAAATGGTAAGACCCTCTGCTGATCATGCTTTCTTATATTATTTATGGGCTTTCAATAGTGATATAGCAGTTATGATACAATCAATGGGAGGGGTTACACTTCCAGGTGCTTATGATATGGCCATTAGGGCGGAAAATAGCCTTATACAAGCTGGAAAAATTGCCCCCAGACCTCCTATGCCAATTTTTCCAATAGCACCTATAGTTCAGTCAATGATACCTTTGTAAACAGCCCCTTTAGCTATTATTTCAGCTACACCAGCATTACCAGCACCTAATGATCAGTCCAATAGGCATGAAAATATTATACCAACTCAATCTATCGAGTTGCAAGAGATTAAAAGTATTCTACAGAATTTTGGCAATGAAATTGTCAATATAAAAAGCAGCAAAGTCAGGGGTATAAGCCTTACCAGCCATCTTATCAGCCACCTTTGCAGAAAAATCAGAATAATAGGCCACCATATCAGCCCAACTATCAAGGGAAAAGGCAAAATTTTAACACCAGACCATATCAGCCTTATAACCCCAACACTGCTAGCTCTTCAAAAGAGCTTGTACCCACTTAGAACAATTTGGCTCAGGATTACGAATGGTGTTTTCCGTGTAATCAGCCACATAATCAAAATGCTTGTACAAATGGTATTATCAACCAAGCTTTAATGGTTCAAAATATCCCAAGTTTGCAGACAAATACTTTTGATGAGGCCTCTAATCATCATCAGGAATAACAACAGCCAGGGGAAACTCTTATGAATTGGCAGCATGAAGACTTTTGTGGAGTAAATCAACAGGTTCTCGCTGTTTCAGATAACACAAGGAGCAAAAAGAGAGCAGTAGAGGTTGAACAACAAGTTGTTAGGCTAGCTAATACTGAGAATGTTTGGATTCTCCCAAGAGAGCAACCTTCATCAAACAAGGGACAGCCTATAAATCTGATACAACCAATACAACAAGTTTCCCATAATGCAAAAAATATTGCAACAAGGTTTCAGCCTAAGGTTAGTGCAACTTCTTTCAATATTATGGATCATATGAAAAAAGAAAATGTATCTATATCCATATGGGATTCCTTGACCATTCCGGGCCAAAAATACCTTTTGCAATCAGCTTTATCCGATTTAAGTCTTTCTAGTAAGCCCAAAGGCGAGGAGGCTAAAATTGTAATGACTAACACTATTATAAAAGAGAAGGAGAAGCAAGTTCTAGCAGTTAAACCCCCACCATTTTATGTATCCTTGATCATAGGAGACCACCTGGTACATAACTGCATGATTGACTCAGGTGCTAGCAGCTCGATGATACCCAAACAGATCGTGGACAAGTTAGGAATCAAATATGAGCCACTTGAAAAGAGGGTTGTGCAATTAGATGGTACTACTATTAATACCATAGATGTCATTAAAAATCTGAGCTTAACTCTACAGGCTTGCCCAAAATTCTCTATCCCACAAGACATTTACGTTATAGAATTGCCTCCATACTTTGCAATATGCTTATCAAGGGACTTCACTGCCAAAATTGGAGGTTATTTGTCATCTGATTGGTGTCATATGTTGTTTAGAACCAGGTATGGCACCAAAGTTACCATAAAATCCAAGCCTATTGCCAAGGATCATGTTGAACCTTACTCCCCAAGTCCTGTTAATGCCAACTTGTTGGCAAGTGACCAAGAGGAGCAGCTTGTTTTCCAAGAAGGCAACACTCAAACTGATACAATACCTGATATACTCCTAGATGAGTGGGCTGTTCAAAATCAAGAAGAATATCTTTGTGAACAACACCTGGGTCATGATGGTTTGTGTATGTATTTAATACATGAGGCTAATGCAGTCATCGCTAACCTCAAAAAAAGTGCCAAACAACAGTTTGGGCAGCAAAGTGAGGAGGTTTGGGAGCTGTATTTTGATGGTGCAAGGAATAAAGTTGGGGATGGTGGCGGTTGTATGCTAGTTTCTCCAAAGAAAGACATATATTATTCAGCTTTTCGTTTCTATTTCAGTTGCTCCAACAATACGGTTGAGTATGAGGCTCTTATTCATGGATTGGAATGGGCGAGAAGAAGAGTTATTAGCTGTTTAAAGGCTTATGGTGACAGTGAATTAATAGTTAATCAAGTGAGAAGCATCAATCTCACCAAGAATGAGTTGCTAAAGTCTTACAAACACAGGGTGTGGCACCTAATAGAAGGCTTTGATGCATTTAATCTAATGTATATACCCAGAAATCAGAATAAAAATGCTGACAGATTGGCTGCCATTGGTGCCGAATTTGACATTCCAAAGGAAATCAGTAATGAGAAAACAAATCAATATGTCAAGGTCATTGTTAGACCTGATGTACCGGATAATGGTACTCACTAGCAGGTCTTTGAGAATGACCAGAAAATAGTCAACTTCCTAAGAGAGGAAGCTGAATTCTCATATGCCTATCATGAGAAGTTTCAGCATCAATACGATGGCCAAATCATCCAGGTTAAAAATAACAAGGTGCCAAAAGGTTTGGTCACCCTTGAGTCCATTTTTAATATCGATGATGAGACCAGAAGGTCAAAAGCTAGCATGCAGGTTCAACAGAAACACTACGAAGAAGTTGAGGTGTTCAAAGGAAAGTTGCTTAAGTTGGGCAAGGTATGTACATCAGAAGAACAACATTCATTTATTTAGCATTTTCAAGAGTTTAATGATGTTTTTGCATGGGAGCATACTGATTTGAAGGGTTTCAATCCCCAACTTGCTCAACATACCATCGAGCTTGAACCTGATGAAAAACTAGTAAGGCAAAAATAGAGACCCCTCAACCCAAAGTTGGAACCACTTATGCAAAAGGAATTAAATAAACTGATTGAAAGTTGTATCATATTCCCCATCAAACACACTTCATGGGTCTCCAACCTTGTGCCAGTTAGAAAAAGGAATGGGGAGATAAGGTTGTGTGTAGATTTTCAAGATCTAAATAGAGCCTCATTAAAAGACCGACACCCCTTGCCTTCTATGGAGCAGATCCTTCAAGTAGTCTCAGGATCTGAAAGGTTTTCCTTGCTGGATGGATATTCCGGTTATAATTAGATTTTAGTAAGGGAGCAAGACCAGTACAAAATAGCTTATACCACCAAGTGGGGTATGATGGCGTACAGAAAGATGACCTTTGGTTTTTCCAATGCTGGAGCAACCTTTCAAAAAGCGATGGATATGGCTTTTGATAAGTTAATGTATAAGGTTGTTTTGGTTTACCTAGATGACATCACTATTTTTTATAAGGAAGTGAAAGATCACTTAAAGCATCTAAGGCAGATTTTTGAAAGGTGTAGAGAGTTCAGGATATCCCTTAATCCCAAGAAATGTGTTTTTGCAATTCATGAAGGTATATTGCTTGGTTATGTGGTGTCTAAATAGGGTATCACCATAGATCTTGAAAGGATAACGACAATTTTGGCTCTTCCTTTGCTAGCACACAAGAAAGGATTACAAAGTTTTATTGGCTGAATAAACTTTGTTAGAAGGTTTATTCCAGATATTGTAGATTTGTTAAGTCCACTAACAGCCATGCTAAGAAAAAATACACCATTCAGCTGGACTAAGGATGGGAAAAGGAGTTTTGAGCTGATTAAAGAGGCACTTGCAGCAGCGACTACACTTGTAAATCCTGATTTTTCTAAGGATTTTGTTCTATATGCCTATGGAGATATTGATTCTATCTCAGCCATATTAGTGCAACACAATGATGAAGGCCTAGAGAAGCCGGTGGCATTCTTCAGTCAAGGTCTTAAGGACTACAAGCTCAGGTATTCATTTGTAGAAAAGCATGTGCTTGCTATTATAAGAAGCTTAAAAAAGTTTAAACACATGTTGTCAAATAATAAGATCATCCTAATGGTTGCTCATCCAAGCGTCAAGGAATTCCTTTTAAGTAAGGATTTAAGTTATAAGAGAGCTGGTTGGGTGACTAAGGTAATGGAATACGATGTAGAGATTAAGGTCACCAAGCTGATTGGGGGAAAAGGGTTATGCGAGTAGCTTGCTGACGCTGTAAGCAAAAAAAAAGGGGGTGAACATGCTGTTGTTCTAGTTATTCAGAATGGTGAAAAAGTTGTTTCAAATTCTGTCACCAATTGGGTACACCAAATGACTCATTTTCTGTAGACTGGCGAATGTCTGTGGGACTTGGACAAAGAAAAAAGAAGGTATTTTAGATTGCAGTCCATACCTTACGTCCTCTTGAATAATTTACTTTTTAGAAAAGACTTTAATGGCGTTCTTTTAAGATGCATTGAGGCTCATCATGTAGACAAAGTGTTGCACGAATTCCACAATGGGTCAGCTGGAGGCCACTTCTCACCCAGAGTGACATCCCTTAAGGTGTTGAAGGGTGGCTATTATTGGCCCAATCTATTTAAAGATGCACACATATGGGTTCGGAGATGCAAGGAATGCACATTATTTGCTGGTAAGGAAAAATTGGCGGCCTTACCTTTGCAGCCTATTCAAGTTGAGTAGCCTTTTGTAAGATGGGGACTGGATTTTATTGGAATAATAAATCCACCGTCCAGTGCTAGCCACAAGTGGGTTCTAACAGCCACAAACTATTTTACTAAGTGGACCGAGGCAGTGGCGCTTAGGGAGGCTAGTGAGGGTGTTGTCCTAAATTTTTATCAGGAGTTGGTTTTAAGGTTTGGTGTTCCAGATTCCATTATCTCTGATAATGCTTTAGCTTTTATAGGTTTTAAGATTTCTGATTGGGCTGTAGGAAATAGAATTTATTTGAACACATCTTCCAATTATTATCCGCAAGGCAATGGCCAAGTGGAGTCCACTAATAAAAATATGATTAGAATTATTAAAAGGACCATGGAGGGTAACCAAAGAGCATGGCATACCCAACTAAAATCAGCCTTGTGGGATGATTGAATTACTCAAAAAAGGTCAACTGGGCAATCGCCAATCAGCTTGATATGTTAGAAGAAGAACCAATGGCCGTAAGGCTGGCTCAGCTTTTTGAGTTAGAAGAAACAAGGTCTGAGGCTTTGAGGAAGATGAAACACCATCAGGCTCAGATGAAAAGGTCTTTTGATAAAAGGGCATCTCCAAGAGTTTTCCTGGAGGGAGATGTAGTGCTGAAATGGGATGAACGCAAAAGCAAGCCTGGAAATCACTCTAAGTTTGATGCTTTTTGGAGCGGGCCTTATATTGTCTCAGAATGTAAACAGCATAATGCCTTTCAGCTTTTGAAGTTGGATGGTAGCATGGAGCGAATCCCAGTCATGGGATTCATCTTAAGCACTGCTTCTGAGGTAGGACCTAGCCTTGTATATATTGCAGCAGTTTAGTTGTTCAATAAGTGCCTTGGCACAATAGTTTTCTTGTAGTTTTCAGCTTTCCCTAAGTGTTGTCCAGCACAGTTAGTTAGTTTGGTTTCAGTTTTCTAGTTTTTAGACATTTTTGGAAGGGTTCTTAGTCATTCAGAGGTTACAAGTGAAGTGTCATATTTTCCTATCACAACTCATGCATCCATATTCAGTCAGTTCAGAAGGTTTGATTAGTTTTGCAAGTGGAATTCAGGTTGCCAGTATGTTTTCTTAATAACTCTATGCCCAATGGATAGTTAAGGCAGCTGGTCTTAATGTTTAGCAGGCAAACATTCTGCAGATGTCGCCAAAAATGTTACCGATTTTCGGTACCAAGATTAATTAGGTGGATTTGTTATTTTTTGAATGGATTAAGGTAAATTCTCAGTTCTGGCATATCCAATTCATTTACCTCTGTTCAGTATGTCTATCCACTGTCATGTTTTCAGGTTTTCAAGTCTACACTTAACCAAATTTGTAAAACCCTAAAAACCCTGGGCTTTCCGAGTGTTACACATTGAAAAAAATAAACCCTAGGTCATGGCAACTCTTTCCCAGGTTTTCTTTGTTTAAATTCTATGTTTGCCGCGCAAAAAAGTTAAACCTTTTTGAAGTTATGTCTTAATCTGATCGCTCTGTCACGTCAGTATTTTTGAAGTATCTTTAAGTTGCGCGAGTTGGCAATGAGTTGTAATGAAAGTCATCGTGCAAACGCAATCTGTTTATGTCTATTTCTGATCTATCCACGAGTTGGCGATGCACTGTCAGTGAAAGAGAATCGTGCAATCGTGATCTACCTATGTCAAGTTTTTAAGTTGTGCGATTGAGCAGGTTCAGTGTTTTAAAATGTAAATCGCGCAGTTGCGATGCCTTATAAAAGTCAAGCTACAAGTTGGCGAGTCAGCGATGATTTAAAAGTATGTTTTTCACACAGTCACTCTAAAATTATGTTGTCTATCTCATGCTCCGCAACTGAGCGAGTCCTGTTTAAAGTTGAGCAGTCGCATACTCGCGAGTCAAACTTTTATGTCAAAAGAAGGTTAGCGACTGCATGATGAGATCATGTCCTGAAGTTTGCCCACTCGCGCAATGTTTTATCCCGGTTTTCTTTTGCAGTGCGACTGCGTGATGAAGGTATAAATTACGGAGATGAAATCTCATCGCTCAGTTGCACAAGTATTTCTCAAAATTCATAAGAGCCCGCGAGTGTGCAATGAGCTAAAAGGGGGATGCATCGCATAGTCGCATAGGCAGGTTTCAAGGTTTATAAAAGTCTGTGACCGAGTGACCAAAGGAACCATTTAACACATCGCTCACTTGCTGATGCTTTGAGCTGATCAGAAAAAGTGAAGCGAGTGTGCGATGAGCAAAGAACATAAGACATTGCTCAGTCGCCAGTCTAAAAGATAAAAAGGGAGATCAACTTGCGAGTATGCGATGAGTCAAACAAAGAAAACTCATCGCTCACTCACCGATCAATGAAGATAAAAGGAAGACAGCTCGCGAGTTGGCAACCAGTCAGAAAACATATGTCATCACCCATTCGTGCATGAGATGAAAGCAAAGCAAAAAATTGACGCGAGTATGCGACAGACATAAAATTGGTCCAAAGAAAACTCATCGCTCACTCGCGGAAGGCAAAAGTAGGACAATCAAGAGTTGGAAAAGTGATTTTCAGAGCGAATAGAAGGTGCTACTTGCCGATTTCTGCTAATTTCTGGGTAATATATGCATTAATCTAGGATTTTCATAGAGTTTTGAAATGTGCACAGGGTTAATTATAGCAGGGAATTTCATATGTTTATTGCAAATCCATGTTTTATTCCTAGAGGTTTTTAAAGACAAAGGGGATAATCAGTTTCTTCAGAGACAGAAAGATATCAGATTTTTTCTTAGACGCTGGAAATCAGATTTTTACAGATGGAAAGATCAGTTTTTTAAAAAAGGTCAGAAGTTGCAGTTGTTAAAGTCAGTAGATAGTTATTATTTTCCAGAAGCTCCTTATGGGCTTTCTAGGGGATAAGACTACTTTATGAGAGAGCATTTATGTTGATATTATTTAGGCATGACTTTTGGGTCATCAAATGGTATTTTTGTAGACTTTTGAAGGGCTAAAAGGTGGCTGGATAGGCCAAATTTGACCCAGAAGTTATTGCTGTCAGAATGAAGTTGGCTTTGAAAATGCATAAATATGAGTTGAAGACTCATTGTTGAGTTCTTCTTCCCTTTGGCTTGAGGTTTTTCTAACTTGTTCTAAGTTCTTAACAGAGGCAAAGAGATTTTGTAACCCATTTCAGAGAAATATGCCAATTTTGTGACACCTTTTGTTGGAATCTATAGTTTATGCCTTCCCTTATTAGTCTGTTATTGTGTACTTAGTGATTGATGCAAAATTCTGTGATGTTCTTTGTCCTCAATTTGTATCACGTATTGGTGCCTTTATGCAGTACTTCATTCTTGTTTGCAGGTTTTAAGTTGTGCTCAAGTCATATTTTCTCCAAAATTGTGAGAAATCTTTCTCCTTTAAGGGGATTGTTGTTATTGGCCTTCTTACAAATTTATTATGCAAATATTATGACTTAGTGGGGTTGTGTAAGAGAGCTTAAGTTACTACTTCATTGTGTGTCAAGTTATTTGTACATTTCTCAGATATTTTTCTGGTGCATCACCATTTAGGACATAGTTTTCATTTTTTCTGTCCTCCTATCTATTTTCTCCATCAAAAGGAATCAGTTTCAGGTAGTGTAGAGTGATTTACCAGATAGGAAGCTGGCCTAGGACCCGGAGATTCATTCCAATCATAGTTTACCCACAAACTTGGAATGTTTCCATGTTTCTCCAAAAGGCTAGATTCTGGTTATCTAGCAGGGTGCAATTTTGGTTGACAACAAGTCCTAAATCAGTGATTTGAAATTTTTGGTTAAGTTGAGACTTAATATCAGAAATTAAATGGTTAGAACTTGAAGTAAGAATCAAATCATCAACATAGAGAATGATAATAATAATGTCATCTAAACTATGCTTGATACAAGTTAGGACCATTTTTACTTCTAGAAAAACCTTGAGAAATAAAGAAAGCATTAATTTTAGAATACCATTCTCTAGGAGATTATTTTAAACCATAGATATATTTCTTTAGTTTACATACAAGATGTTCATTACCTTTTTTAATAAAACCAGGAGGTTGAGACATAAATTTCTTCATGCAAATCACCATTTTAAAAAGCACTTTTAATATCCATTTGGTGAATAGGCTAATTAATTTTAACTGCTAAAGAAAGAACGACTTTAATAGTAGGCATTTTTGCAATAGGAGCAAAGGTCTCATTATAATCTATTCCTTCAACTTGAGAGAAACCTCTTGCTACTAGTCTAGCTTTAAACTTACCAATTTCATTATTGTCATTCAACTTAGTTTTATATAACCATTTACATGAAACAAGATTTTTGCCATGAGGTAAAGTAACTAAATCCCAAGTATTATTAGAAATTAAACTATCATATTCATCTTGCATAGAATTCTGCCAATGAGGTTGATTTTTATCACGAGAAAATGTTTGAGGATGTTTAGAATGCATAAGAGAAGACATCAAAGAATGATTGCAATAATTAAGTCTCCTAGGTTTAATTCCACCCATTTTAGTAATATAAGAATCACCTTCATGAATTAAATCTTTAAACCATTTTGGATTTCTCTTAGAAGTAATGAAATTATCACTATGAGGAGTAAATTCATCATTTTCATCATCACTATGAGGAGTTAATTCATCATTATCATCATGAACAACATTATCACCATCATGAGCAAACCTATCACTAAGAGGAGTAGAAATATTCTTACCATCATCATCATCATCATCATCATCATCATCATCATCATCATCATCTTTTTTAATATTAGTAGGAATAGAAATAGGTGCATTAGGAGTAGGGTTTAGAATAGGAGGTTGGTCCTCCAAGAGATCAATAATACCCCCTTTAAATTCATCATCTTTGACCTTGGAATAATCATGAACTTAATTTTCTACAATAACAACATCTCTCTCAATATGTACCTTGTTAGTAATAGGATCATAAACTCTATAACCTTTTTTTGATTCATCATACCCAACAAAAGTAAAGGAAGAAGATCTAGAATCAAGTTTATGCCTTTTTTTGTTTAGGTGTATGAACATAAGCAACAAATCCAAAAAATTTCAAATGTTGTAAATTTGGTTTCCTATCGGACCAAGCTTCCTCAGGAGTTATATTTTCCAAAGCTTTAGTAGGAGTTCTATTAAGAATATAAGTGGCACAAGCCATTGATTCAGCCCAAAACTTGTAATGCATATCTTTAGCATGTAACATACATCTAGCCATTTCCACAATAGTTCTATGCTTCCTTTCTGCCACACCATTTTGTTGTGGTGTATAAGGAACAATAAGCTGATGTATTATACCAAAAGATCTCAAGTAAGAAAGAAAAGAATTATTAACATATTCAGTACCATTATGTGTTCTAAGTATTTTAATTTTAGAACCAGATTGCCTTTCCAAAAATATATAAAATTCATAAAATGTGTCAAGAACTTGATCTTTAGTATGCAAAAAATAAATCCAAATTCTTCTAGTAAAATTATCCACAAAGGTTAGAGCATACTTTGAACCTTGTATGGATATCTTCTCCATTGGACCCAAAAGGTCACTATGAATAAGATGTAAATGAGATGCCCTCCATGAAGTACCATGAGGAAAGGGCTCCCTTTTCATTTTTCCACTCATGCACCCTGTGCATATTATTTTAGATGGAACAATATGAGGTAAACCTTCAACCATGTTAGATTTTTGCATCAAAGTAATATAATCAGAATTCAAATGGCCAAGCCTTTCATGCCATACATTGAAATCAATATTAACTTTCAAAGAGTACCTTGAAGAGGCAAACTCATAGAATTTTAAAAAGTGATCATGATCCATCTTAGCATTAGCAACAACATAATCAGTGTTAGGATCAATAATATAGCATGTATATCCTTATGAAATTCAACTTTGTAATCTTGGAATAATTGAGAAACTGAAAAAAGATTAGATTTCAATTCAGGAACACAAAGAACATTGTGTAACTTTCCATTTGGAACATTAACATCACCAAAACCATCAACTTTGCAACTATGATTATTAGCTAATTGAATAAGAACATTAGTAGTATTAGGTTGCAAAGAATCAAATACTTCTCTATGAGATGTAATATGATCAGAATCCCCACTATCAATAATCCATTCTAATGCATGAGAATTTTTATAGCAAGTAGTAAAAGCACGACGAGATTGATTACTTTGAGATTTGATGTTATTTTGATTATTATTATTGATAGGCTTCTTATTATTTTTCTTTTTAAAACAAACATAGTTAAGTGACCATCTTTACCACAATAAGTACAATGTGGTTTTTTTATTTTGTTGATTATTGTAATTATTGCTATTATTATTGTATGATGGCCTAGAATTAGATCTGTTATTTTGATTATAGTTATTTTAATAACCATTATTATGATTATTGTTATGATAGTTATTTTTGTTATTGGAATAATTATTATTATGCTGATTATTATTAGAAGTATGAGATTTATTACTTTGACTTTGAGTTTTAGAAACAAAAGCATGTTCAAAAGATTTAATAGTACCAAATTGCAATAATTTAACCTCCTCTTGACATAACAAATTTTGAAAGATAACATAAGTTAAATGAGGAGCTAAAGTAGGAATAGCAAGCTAAGAGTGAATGTTAGTGATAAATTGCTGAAACTCTTTAGGAAGGCATTTCTTAAGAATAATAGTAATTAATCTAATATCACTTAAACTAACATTAACACCACTTAGTTAAGTTTTAATTGCATCAAACTTGAGTAAAAATGCATCTATATTTTTAAATTCATTATACCTTAAGTCCTCCAAGTTGTCTTGAAGTTGAATCTTATGAGATTCGGATGAGCTATCATACGTTTGTTGCAGAATAGCCCATGCTTCATGGGATTTGGTACAACGTCCAATTAAGACATAAAGGTCAGGAACAACTGAGAGACCAATCAAACCAAGAGATTCTTTGTTTTTCATTTTCCATGCATCTTTTTCTGCTTGTGAAGTAGAGGTAGCTGGTTCAACAGAAGAATCTGTAGCAACTTCAATTAAATGTTTAAAACGGAATAGAAATGAAACATGAGTTTTCCATTTGTGATAATTAGAACTATTTATTTTAATTTCTAGAATAAGAGTAGACATGATTAATGATCAAATTAACTTAAACAAAGTGAATAACAATGAATATATAATGATCAAGATCAATAAATTTAAATTTAACTTAATGTTAACTTTCAATTGAATGCTTAAAAATTGATATGAAAAGAAATTAAATATTTAGTTGAAATGTAAGAACAAATTTTAATAGCAATTAATTAAAGAACCAACAATATAATTTGGTCAGAATTGATATAAATAACTTACAAATGAAACAATTTGAGATAAAATTGAGAAAAATGTATGGACGTTTAAACTTTTTGAATTAAACAAAGTTTTAAAAGTTTAAAATATTAAATTAGAAGTGATAACTTTAAAATAAGCTAAGAAAATAAATTATTTAAGATAGATTAATTGGATGAATAAATTTGAAGTAGACAAATGTAATTCGTTAATTTTTAATGAATAAGATAAAGAAATTAGAGATAAGTGAGACAAAGTTTATATCCCCCTGCCTGAATCTTTAAAGAAACGTTGCAGGCAAAGAAACTGTTAAAGACAGAAAATGGATCAAAATTTGCAACAATATGATAATAATATCCAATAAACAACATCTATATGATAATAATATCCAACTAATGCACAGAGAATATGATAGATTTAAGCAGGTACCATGCCACTTATACACAGATTGTTGAAGCTGAGTAACAAATGGAAATGGAATAAATGAAATACAGAATAAAAGTTTGCGCAACACAAGACACAAACCAAATGAAATGCAATAATACTAAATTTCTAAGAGACCGGACAAAGAAAAAATGGAAGCTGCAATACAAGTTTTAAAGAAGCTGCATTAGAGTAAAGAAAGAAATATAGAAGTTATAAGTAAAGATTAAAGAATGAAATAAAAGTTGAACCTGTGAAATAAAAGAAGGGAGAATGATAAAGTTTTAAACAAAGCTGCATAGAAGATGAATGAAGCTGGATAAGTATTCCTCTTAACAGTAAACAAAATATAATATTTAAACTAGTGAAATACTTAACAATGTTATATAATGGAAACTACGAAGAAACAAAGGAAGATATACACTAGTTTCTGCACAATGAAAATGAATTAAAGTTTGTGCAAGGGAATGCTAAATCTGCACGGTGAAATCAGAGAGAAATGATCTTAAATGAAAAATAAAGGAGCTGCGAGAGAATAAAGGATGCTACACAAGGAAATTTTAAGCTGCACAATAAAATAGACAAAGACCTGTGCAAAGAAAAATGTTATATAATATTATATAATAGTAGACAAAATATATATGACAGAAAGCAATATCAGAGATATATTAAATAGAAACAACTAAGATAGATCAGAAACCAGAGATATATAAATATTGGAATATCCTGCAGATTAAACAGAGATAAGAAATAGATTTTATCAAGCAAGATAAATTTGTAATCAAATAGAGATAAAGATATAAACTAGATGTTGCAAAAACATTAGCAGAGAGAGACTAAATCTGCAGATAAGATATTAGATATATAGATTAAATATATAAAGCTAGAGCTTAAAGTTAGAATGCTCAAATGTAGAAAGAGATTAGAGCTAAAAAAAACTTCAAAACCCTTGTGGTTGCTCGACTCAGGGTGAGATTAGAACTTAAAAGACTTGAAAAAGAGATGAAAAAACTTAGATCTGGTGGCAAGCCATCTAGAGAAAAGTTAGATATTAAAAGTAATGTTAGATTGCAAAAAAATAGTAAAACCTGTAAAAAATGGTTAGATAATAAAAATTCTTTCTCCTTCACAACTGAAATATCCTTCAAATTTCTCTACATGCAACACTCAACAAACAAGGATTAAACCTGCTTTGATACCATGTTAGGAATAATAAGAAATAAGTAGAGAAAATGAAAGAATCCAAGTGTGAGTGCATGAAAGGAATTTACCAAGTTCACTAAGAGAGATAGAGAGGAATTACTACAAAGAATCAAGCTAAGAGATCACCAAAATCCTCTAAGAACCAAGACAAGAACACACGGATTTGAAAGAAGAAAAAAAAGAAAAATCCCTTGATAAAAAATATGAATATGAAACAAGGCCTAAATAATGAGAGCAATGAGCTCAATACAATATTGAGAGAAAGATGAGAATGTGAGAAGAAGTGAGAAAGAAGAGAAGATTATTAGACAAGTGTGTGAGAGACATCTCTTAAATAGAGATGAGTGGAGGAGTTTGCATGTAACTCCCATCTTCTATGAATGCCACATTCATATTGTGTGTGTCACAAATGTGAGATTTCTCTTAAGGAGGAATATCTATTTTCTTTATTAAAGGAATTACAATATAGTGACATGTCCTCCTACTTGGACTAGAGGACAAATACAAATAAGGATACCTTGGTTTATCCTATTATTACATACTTTCAACCAAGGAAAGATGAAATTCTAACACTCCTCCTACTGTCATTATCATCCTCATCCTCCTCCAAAAAAATGTTAATTTGGAATTCTCCTCCCAACCCAGCCATGTCTTGGTGAGCATTCTTAGGCTTAATCTTCGCGGGAGTAGGCATTTTCCAGGATGAGGTAGGTTCAGACTAGGAAGCGATTGTCTCAGAAGGATCATTAGCAGTGGAAGTAATAATTTCCTGCAAAGTAAAAAATCTGGGAGGGCATAAATCACTATAGAAATTTTAAAGATGCAGAATGAGGCCTTGGTGGAGAATTCAGAATTTCTGCTTCATTCTTTTCTTCTCCCTCACATCAACCACAAAAGCTTCCAGCGAGTGCAGAAGAAAAAAAGGAAAGGAGATTTATTCACTATACCAGAAATAGTTTAACAAAGGGAAGTGGTAATTGTAACAAGTCCCAAACCTACCTTCTAAAGTAAAGTACTTCATAATAATCAAACATACCTCATTCCAGGCATCAGGCAAGTCGACCTGTTTTAACCCACCACAGAACTAGAATTGAATCTCCTTTTTTTAAAAATATTTTGACACTTGTTTCATCCTTTCTCTTAGAAACCTTCTTCCACTTCCTCCCCTCCATAGAAATCCCCATGGCTTGGGAAATAACCTCTTCATTAATTTTGAAGGTTATACCATTAATGGTAACCTGAAATTTCTCCTAAGAATCCACCAACTGCATAGAAATATTCTCATCACTTCCCTCCATGGCTTCCATGTAAGGGTAAAGACCTCCTTCCTTCAAGCACATAACAACACATAGGTTCTTGAGAAACCCAGCTTCAATTTTGGGTGGTTCTAGATGAACCATGTCACCACCCATCTCAATGCTTTTCTCAGAAAGCATCTCCTCTTCCTGGGCTTCCAGTGACATAAAAACCCACCTACCACCAGACCAGTCCTAGTCCAACTCCAATTCAAATGGCCCTCACACCACAGCCAACACAAACAACCAGAGTTATAGAGAACAAAATTCCCATTAGTGCTAATGATAATCTCTTTAATTACAAGATGGTAATTCGATCCATAGGAGGTACTATTCACATGGGTATCCATAATGAGAGCTAAGAAAACCCATGAGAATAAATGATTGTGAATCCTACAAAAAAATGGCAATAAAGCCCTATTGTCTTATCAGAAATCCCAAGATGCGTGCCAATCTCCACGTTGATATAAGGTTAGATGTTAGTCACTAATGATCTATGTAATTTTATTTTATTATAAAAAATATTCTTTCAATATTATTTTGTTTTTTGCAAAGTGGATGATACCACTTAATATAAATATATTATATTTAATTATTATTATTATTATTATTAGTATTATTACTATTATTATTTAAACTGGTTCAAAGAGCTCCCAGAGAAAAGAACCAGTAACAAAAACTGATCATTTCTTGTATACAAGAAGATACAAAATATAGATTCCTAAAACTAATAAAATCCCCCCAAAATAGCCCAAGGCTAGATACAAGCAACGATTAGAGAGCTCCAATCCTATAAACTATAAGCCGCCTAGATGATAAATACAAGTATATCCAGTTAGCCAATGACTAGATTACAAAAGTGTTTGTAGTTAATTACATTACAATAACCCAAAATTGGGCAGAAAGAATATGTGACCAGAAGAAAAAAATTACAAAAATATCAGCAAAGTTTTAGCCTTTCATAATCACAAAAGAGATAATGTCATGCAAAATTAAATGCCTCATCACAAAAATCCCAATTTGACCTGTAAAAGAGAAAAATTAGATACACCAAATACCAAAAGATAGATATTATACTTCCATTTGTGCGGATGAAGTTTGACCTAGATTAGGTGGAAAAAGAGAGAGCTCCCACAATAGATACCTAGTTGGGATCAACTTCCATGTTTAGATCAAGAAATAATGATGTAGTAGGGAAAGGGGAGTGTCGAGGACTCCCCCGGGCAGAAATAGAGTGATGGGGGCAAGGAACCATGCACGGAGGGCAATCAAGACCATGACCAACTTGAGAGCTGGTGCAGGAGAACCTAGGGTTTAAATCCCCTCATTTTGTTTTGTTGTATTTCCTTTAATTATTAAAGGATTTTAGGGAAGTTAAGGATGGTTTTGAAATGTTTTAGGAGTGTTTGAGTATGTTTTGAGAGGCTTTTGGTCCAAGAGACCTATGTAATTTCCTAGTGGAAAAAATAAGTAAAAATATGGGATGGGAAGTCAAAAGCCTTGGAAGGAAATTTCTGTAGTGTTTTGTGTCAAGGGGAATAGTTCAAGTTATTATGTCATCCAATCAAGAAGTTGGAAACTTGAAAAGACAAAATTGTCAAAAAGTACAAAATGTTGCTTGACAACATTTGCAACTTTTAATAGTTGCTCGAAAACTTTTCACAAAAAGTTGCTTTTGTCCAAAAGTTTGTTGTAGATCATTTTGAGTGGTTTTCAAAGGAAGGGGAAGCCTATTTAAGGAATTTCATGGTGTTATCCATGAGTTGGATACCATTTTGTTACATTTATATTCAATAGCAAAGTTACATAATTGTATAGTGACAAATTTTTTTACTTTCCAATTGAATAGAGTTGTTAATCGATTGAATCAAGTTTATTTTCAATGTAATTAGTTTCTGATGAGTGTTTCCTAGTTTTGTGTGAAGTGGTTTAGTAAATATTTTTCCAGTTTTGGGTTCTCTAGACCAGTCTGGACTGTACATAGAAAACATGGTTCCGTAGGGATTTCCCACCATGGAAACTTAATGTGCCTTGGAGGAATGAAAGAGGGTCCATTTTACATGTGTTTCCTCTTGGTTTTAGTTTCAGAGTTGTCGATGGTGAATTATGAGCTCTTTCCCTAGGAAAGCTTGGTGATATCCTAGCTAGAGAAAAATAGTAACAATGAGTTACAGAGTACAGGGTTGGATTTAATGGTGAATTAAAATAGTTTGAGGATGGTTTATGAGAGGTTGAAAGACCCTTAGATAAATGGTGGAGGCCAATGAATCCATTTCATCAAGTTATGAGAAGAATTTCAATGACCGAACCAATTAGCCCTACTTTTAAGGACACATTCCCTAAGGAGATTAAAGTAATGTAGAAAGGAGTTGAGGACCCCTCACCATAAAATCCTTTGATTTTTCCAAAAGGGTATCCAAATATAATAACAGTTTGGGGGCTCATTTGTAATTATTTTGAGTTAATCTTGTTTGGGAGCCTCGGTAGGGCTACAAGAAACCATTGGGCCTATTCCTAGATTCTAGGTACTCGATTGGTGAATGGATTAATTCTAACTCTAGGTCTTCAAGAATGGAGTAAAATGAACTAATGTGAGAGGATCACAACCCTACTAGACTCTATGAGTGAATTTCATAGGATTGGTGGAATCTACCCTAGTAGATTTAGTGAAGCATGAAGTCTTAATAGATAGAGAGGTTCTAGGATTGAGGGGTAGTTGAACCAAGTGTTCCACCCTTGGATTAGGATTTAAGAAGAAAACCTATTGGAACTAGGGAAAGGCCTAGTAGCAAGTCAAGTTGAATCTATGGAGAACACCTCTATCAAGAGCAGAGCTAAGCCAAACCAAGTGGTATTTATGAAGAGAGAAATTTCCGTGCTTCATAGATGGTAAAATCTTAGCGATTGGAAAGTGTACAAAATAAAGGCAGCATTATGTATACCAAAAACCATGAGATAGGATTCCCAAAAGATGAAAATAAACCACTAAGATATACGACCTTGTCATAAGTGCCGCTTCAAAAATATAAGTTGGCAATCAAAAAGTAAATAGTCATGCCAAGTGATTCAATTAGAAACTAGTTCATCAGATAGTAATTTATTAAGAGTTGAGAATTGAGTTAAGACCTAGTGGGGATCCTAAGAATCAAGCTCCTCTTTATTGCTTCCTAGATTGGCCAAAATATCAGCAACCCAATTATCTTCATGATATGCATGAGAAATGACATAATTATAAAAAGAAGAAATAAGAGGTTATATTTGCTCAAAAATATAATTGAGCTACCAATTAACAATCTTCTTTAATATACAAGAAATAATGATTAACATGGAATCTCCTTCAATATGAATGCATGAGATACTCAAGCTTTTGGCTAGTAAGACATGAAGTAATGCATGTGCCTTAGCCAAATTATTAGTACCTAGAGGGATAGACATAGATTTTTATGCCTTAAGGAATCCTAAATGATCCCTGATACACACACTCCTTCTCCTACATCACCTGAGTTTTCCTTAGAGGAGACATCAATGTTCAATTTAAAAAAACATCTAAAAAATAATCTTGAAGTAGCCCTTGAAGATCTAGATAGATCTGAGAAAGAAAATGAAGAACTTAAACTAAAATTTGATGGCTCACAAATGCTTATCAATAAACTAAGGAAAGAACTAAAAGATTGCTCCACCAATGATTTAAAACTGAATGAAAAGAACATGTCTCTGAAAGTTAAGATAGAAGAATTAAATGATCATTTAAATGATAGCTTAACAACTATTGAATAAAAGAACAAAGAAAACAAATAGTTGGATGAAGAACTCATGCAAGCCAATATGAAAATCTTGAAATTGGAAAATATCAAGAACAAAATTGAATCTCAATTATCAGGAGCAAAAGACAAGATTGATAAACTACACACAAGCTTTGATCTGATTCAATCATAGCTCTATGCACAAAAGATAAAAGGTGACACCACGAGTATGGGATACACTTTAGCTCAAATTGAGATCAACTCATTACAAGAAAGATAGAAATCTCTAACAGAATCTTTAGAAGAAAAGAAAACTGAAAATCATGAAGAGACTAAAGAAGAATCTCCAAAAGACAAGTACAAGGTAGTCAACCATACTTGCTATGCTTGTAACAATCATGGACACTTGGCAAGAGATTGTAAGAATGTAAGACCATTCAATGGTTACTCTTACTCCTGTAATAAGTTTGGTTATAGGGCTATTCATTGCAAAACAAATCAAAGAAATCAGCCACAACTGAACCAAAGAAATCAAACTCAATTCAATCAGAGAATTCAACCTCAAAGAAACTTGTAGAAAATTACATGTCAGATATGTAACTACAATGGACACATAGACAAGAAATGCAGCATGATGAATAACAACACCAAAACTCATATCATCTATCAATCATGTGGAAGAGATTGACATATCTCAAGGTTTTGCAGATCAAGAACAAAAGGACAAGAGAATCCCAAGAAGTCTTTGTTTGAAGAATTAGGAGAAGTCAAGTTTGTGGAAGCTAAAACTAGCTCAGATAAAATATGGGTTGAAGTAAAGAAGGATAATGAAAAGAACAAGGTAGCAGATGCATCCTTAGTGGACACACCTTCTACTTCTAAATAGTTGACCCTCATGGTCTTAGGGGGAGCTATTCTATCTCTAAACCCCTGCATGGCTAGTATACTCACCTATGAGTATGCACCTATGGATTCATGCATCTGATCATGAACTAAGGTTGTATGCATTCACACATTGCCTTTACTTCATTCAGAACAAATTTTGAAATTCTCTCTATAAACTACTTTACGACAATGAGCATTAAATGTAATTGATCTTTATATAAATTGGCAAAAGATCTTAAAAAAATATCACTTTGCATTTGAGATTAAAGCATTCAGAAAGAAGATAAGCATCAAGCATTAAAGCACTACAACTTGAAGGATTAGTTGGTTTGTGAATGGATTACATTTGGAATGGAACCCTAGCAGTTGCGTCATTTTAGAATCATCATGAAGCCCTACTTAACCTAGTTGCAAGTAAGTATGGCAACCCCTATTGTATTCGACATTGCTGAGAGGAAGCGATTTGTCTTTAAGAAGCATCCATTCAAGTCCATACTAGATGATGTTGAAGGAGCATTAGCTAGGAATCCACTTGGAGTTGTACATGTAGAAGACATTCATGCATATATTTATTGCAAGAAGGAAATAGTTGGAGACAACAGCATTGCATCTCTCATGGGTTCTATAGTGAAACCAGACTATACATTCAAGGATGATTACATGCATCTCACTGATAACCCTATCTTTGAGTATTCTAATGCACACGAGTTCTATGAGCCAAAATGGGTGAAGATATTACTGAGAAGGATACATGATGATCTATACTAGATAGGTGAGGTTCCTGTTTGCGTCATTGTAGATCTAATTCATGAGATGACTGGACTTCCCAAGACTAGACCAGTTCTTACAACTGGTAAAGATGTTAAGAAATAAGTTGAGCAAGCATGCTTATCTAGGAGTGATAGGTGTGGTATGAAAGTTGATCCCATCAAGGAAGATGACATAAAGCTAGTTACCATGACACTAGGTTATAAATTTCAGCACACAAGAAGACTAAATAGTGTATCTGTAGTTACTATCTTAGTAGCAATAAAAATGGTTAATGACAATACTCAGTACAAACTATGTGAGATATTGCACACTCAATTGATTGAAAACATCCAAGCTATTAAGCATGACAAGAGCAAGTTATTTAGGTTTGGGTCACTGATCATATATCTCTACTTCCACATAGTAGGAAAGGTTGCAAATCTCTACCTAGACAAAAGAAAACCCACTATGTCACAGATTTTCACTAAAAGCCACATCAGAGAGTAGTGTGAAGGATTCTATGGACATGGACATCAATACATTCAGGATCAAGATGCAGAAGAGGTTTAGGATACTTGAGAAGATAGTTGAGAAATACAAAGACACCATATGCTTCATGGTGGAAACTGACTGTACTTGCATGGAGGTAGTTGACCCTAGGACAAGATAGATTCACCCTCTTGGTTATGAAGTTGAAGAACATGTTTTGAAAAGTTATGCACACGTCCTCTTATCTGCACCCAAGGATCCCAATGAACCTAGATGGGGCACTTATAGAGAAAATAAAAATCAATTTGATTTTGTCTTATACAGTGCTGAGAACAAAAGGAAGGCATCAAGGATTACCTCAAATATCCTAAAATTTCATGGTGTTACACAAGAAGATCTTGACAGAGCTAGAGAAGCTAAGATAGCCAAAAAACTTGAGAAGACTCCCACAGAAGTAAAAATAGAAAAGACTGATGATATGCCTAAGAAGAAGAAGAATAAATTAAATGAAGATACATCTGTGTCATCAACCACCATTGATCTAGATGCATCTCCACCATCAGTACCATCAGTACATAGAAAGAAGTCTAGAGGAAGGAAGGAAGCACCCACTAGTCATCCATCCTCAAGAACTAAAAGGATCAAGGTAAAGAACACACAAGCTCCTCCTGAGGTAGGTTTTAGACCTAGTCTTAATGTCTTAAGGAACATAATTTTCAATGAAGGAAGACTAGAGTCTCTCAAGAATGTATATGACAAATATCAAGAGATAGACAGATCAGAGATTCATTCTATGATCATCTCTCACATGATTAAGTTCAAAAGGACTGTATTGGAACTCAAGACTATCATACCAAACAAGGTATGGAAAATACTTGATATGTTAAAGAGGAAAGCAATTGAAGAGGATATAAGGATAAGAGAAGAAACATTGGATAGTCTTCTCCCGGTGTGCTTGCATGATGGGAAAGTCATTTTGTTGGATTTAGTAAAGTCGCACCTAAGAACCAGAACAAGAATTCTTCATATCATGAACAAGGAGTATGATCTGGTCAGTGAAGAGACTCATAAAGCATTTGAGTGGGTATTTATGGATGGACATATGTATCCATCAACGGTGCCCATAGCTAAGGCAACTCAAGTTCCTCCTAAACAGGTTACAGAACTAGTAATTCAGAATGCACCTAAGACAGGTCCACATGTTTTAGCACCCTCTAATACAACAAAAGATTCAGGGGATACTATAGTGATTGATGATATCAAGATATCTATGAATACTTATGTTAATGATATGGATAAAGTTGAAAAAGAATTTGTAAACTTGGAAGAGACAGAGAGGGCATGCACTGATGATACATCTTTGCAACAAGATACAGTTCCCTCTATAGATTCAACATACTTGAACAAAGAGGAAGATAATCAAAAAAATGAGACACTAGTCATGGAGATCCTAGTTAAAAGTGAATGCATGGATACTAGTCAGAATACCATATTCACACCATCCATTCAACCATCTACCTCATTGTTGTCAAGTTTAACTCCTGACCCAGCAAGTTTGGATGCATGGGGAGAAGAGGATTTAATTAAGATCAGTGTCCTAGCCATGGAAAAAGCCAAAGATAAATAGGTTATGAGAAACCATCTCTTATTGGAATCAGTAAACATCCTGAATGACCTAGTACCTGTGGACAAGAAAGTAGCAAAAATTTAGTTAGTTGATGATGTAGACACTATACTAACAAGCTTCAAAGCATATTTTACAAGCTTAGTAGTCTCAGCTACTAGAATTGCAGAAGATGAGTAAAAAAATGAAAGGTTGAATGAACTAGTAAAGAATTTTTCCTTAGATTTAAAGTCATGAAATATTGGTCAGTCTATGTTGAAAGAGTTGGCAGCTAAAGGCAGAAATGTAATAGCCAACTGCATGGACAAGGTGAAATTCACCTCCAAACATATCAAGAAGATAGAGGAGGAAGATATCTTGGTTGATAGTATTAGGAAAATAGTCAAGACATCCATGCAAGACATGAACATCTACAACAGTATCTATCAAGGTCATCTTGACAAGATTGAAAAGGAAAAATTTGAGATTAATAAGATAAGAATCAGACAGACCCAACTGAGAAATGCACTAGTGCCCTCCTTGGTAGTTCTAGATGAGAACATCAAATGGATTGATGCCACTATTGTCACATATGATAAAGGTCCCTACATGGACCTAATTAAAATAGAGAAGCTCACTTATGCTCTATGCGCCCATCTCCAGACAGTCGATGCAATGAAGGCATTCTGGCAACAAGAGATAAAGAATCTTCAGGTTGTATATCCAGATGTATATATGGAGTAAGTCTCTAGAGAATTACAATTTTGACACCTTTGTCATTAATGTCAAAGGGGGAGTAATATACAAGGAATATGTGTATATATGGGGATTATTATATAATATAAAGTATAATGATATACAGTTTTTGTGTTAGTCAATTTTGAGTAACTTGGCCACATTCCTTTGTTGCCATTAATGACAAAGGGGGAGATTGTTGAAAAGTTGAATCCTAGGGAGTATATGGCTTATTTTGTGTTTTCATTATGGCAACAAAGTCATATGAAGTTTTGATAGTAAACTATAAAGTGAAAATTGACTAAGTGCAGAAGGCAGAATAGAACAATGACTTGCAGTCGATTAGGGCTTCAGCGCACGTGCATACAACCACATCAGGATATGCGCATTTAGACTTAAGCTCTATAATATGTTATTATGCCTACCTTATACATGCATGGTATGGAATGGAAGTATGGATAAGTTATAGAAAGAACAAGTACATCAGCAGTCCAAAATACAGAGTATGAAGCTGACTTCATTGTTTTGATTAGTGTGTAATGTTTTGTTATGTAAAGGCTAAGCACCTATTGTATTATTTTTGTAATCATATATTAAACATTTTTGTAAACATGCTTAAGCCAATTTGTTTGGAAGCATTATGTATAATGTTTGTGGGCCGACTAAGGTCTTGTTTGTAGTCGCGTCTATTTAGGCATAAAGATATATATATGTAATGAAAAGATACATTTGAAGTGTCTTAGAAATAGTCAGAGAAGATGTATAGCAAAGAAGTATGAAGATATCAGTATGAGATAGAGCCCTTAAAGAAGTTAAGAGCATAAGCGTGTAACTGAAATTGATCAAACATTTGTGTCACATACAGCAGTTCACTTTTGGATATAGTGCATATCTATTCTCAGGAGGTTATAGCCTTCTTTCTCTTTGACCAGTGAGCTCTTGGACAGTGAGTCCTCACCCCTAACAGGGTTTTTTATAAAAGACTCCTAACAGGGTTAGACCCTTAACCAGGTCAGTGTACTCACATTGTAAAGACTGCTTCTAACAGGGCAAAGGAGCTTTAACAGGTTCAATATACTAGTACAATATTTGTGGGTACTAATTCCCACCAGGGTTTTCCTCTAATCAAGGTTTCCCTGTAATCATATCAATTTTTATGTGTTCTTGTGTTAAGATTCATTGGATGTATATTTGATTTATGTTTAAGTTGTTGAATTTGAATAATTAGCTAAGCAGTGATTCACCCCCCCCTCTCAATGTTTCCAATAGCCCTTTGCTCTAGTTTATGGTGCAGATGCAGTGCTTCCTATTGAGGTTGAGATTCCTACCTTGTGAGTCTCTCTGAAGGGCCTCATTACTGATGGTGATATCAGAATATCTCAGCTTTAAGAGCTTGAACTACTGGATGAACGTCAGAAAGTGGCATTCTATCATCTTTGAGCATATCATAAGATAATATCTAAAAGATACAACAAGAAGGTCAGACCAAGGGAATTCCAAATGGGTATTTTTTCCTAAGAGAGAACCCCAAGAATCAACAATAGTGGGTCCAGAAAGGAAAATTTGAACCAAACTGGCTTGGTCCATATGTTATCACTACAGTATTTGGGTCTGACACTTACCAGCTCTCTACCACAGAGGGGGAATAGCTCAAAGAGCCTATCAATGATCTTCATCTGAAGAAGTTCTACAATTGAGATGTCTTCTGAATGCTCATGTACATACTCTATTATGAGAAAATCCTAAAAATTGTAAGATGTACTAAAAAAATGATCATCTTAGTGAAAACTTGGAAAACAAGCGCTTTGATGTATCTATTATCCTAGTGAAAGCCTAGTAAACATGCGCCTTGATAATACCAAAAAAATCAAAAAAATAAAAAAATAAAAAAATAAAAAAAAATGAAAAATACAAAAAAAACAAAAAAAAAAGGAGAAAAATGTGTCATTGATGAAAACCTAGTAAATAGGCGTCATGGTAGCAAAAATAGAATTTCTGACAAGATGGTGAAAACCTGGTAAACAGGTGCCTCTTGTTCTGCAATGCTCTATCTATTGCGACATCCCTTGGCTTTCTTGTAATTTTCTCTCTTGCTTTCCTACTTTAGTTTACTTTCCTTCTTTAGTTTGCTCGCTCATGCATTTGCTCTCAGTTATTTTTGAGATTTTTGCTCAACTTCACATGGATTGAAACTGGTCAAACTTGGGGGCATCTTCTTGGTCTAGGGGGCATTGTCCTATCTTTTGGAGTCTCTCTCCTCTTCGCATCAGTCACCAGTGGTTCTCACCGAGTCTGCCTGCTGCTGCCTAGATCTCATGCTGATCTTTATACTTGAGAATCTTTCTCGCGTCAGTCACCAGTGATTCTTATTGCATGTTCCTACTATCACTGTACTACTAATATTTCTCACATCTACTCACTATCTTCATATTTGACATCAATCCATTATAGTTGGAGTTATATATAAATGTTATATCTATCGATTTTCAGTCTTCGCATGCTTTGCTTTAGTCTGTAAATAGCTTTTAGTCACTTTCATGACACTTTGGGTCTTTTCAAGATCCCACCTCATACCTTGGAGGCAATCCACTCATATTCATCCTCTCTATATGAGTCAAGTCATTCATCAACGCTCATTACTTGGGGGAATGGCTCCCCACTTTGATTGCATCTTCGTTTTACACTCAAGTCAATAATCTTGTCAGTTCTAAAGGAAAACTATCTACTGGCACAAACTGGTGTTTCTCGACACCCCAATCAAATAGTGTTTTTCAAAACTATCTTTGGACGTCACTTTCTTGTCAGAATCATCTCTCATCATCATCTTCTCAGCTTCTACAATCTTTTCATCAAAGTCAACTCTAGTCAATTCTAGTCAAACTTGGTCAACTACGGTCAAACCTATTCAACAGGACCTCCCGATCGCTCTAAATCAATCCTGCCTTCTCTTGATCTATCTCTACATTCCTCTGGATCTTCGATCTTACTTCTATCTGCAATCTTTTGTTATCGATCATCTTTCTATTGTGTCATCTTTTGATGTTGCTCCCGAGGGGGCAGGATGATTGCATCATTGAATCTTTTCACATCATTCTCAAATTATTCTGATCTAAATCAAAAGTCCCCATTGCTAGGGGCATCTCATCACTTGGGGCATATTCAGTGTTTCGTACCTTATGGTCAAAATTGGATATTCTATGATCTTTAATCTCTAGGGGCATCTTGATGTCTCACATCTTGTCATCTTGTCATCTATCTTTCTAGGTATCTGAGAAATCTAACTCAGATCCTCAAGGATAAAGCTTTGTTTTGGAGATGATTCTAAAAATCCCATTGGGTATTGGGGCAATTGAACCCTAATTCATGAAAGTCATGCTCCGTTCTGAAGATGGCTCTCAAAAGCTCTTTTAGACTGTTATCTGGGCAATCTAACCTGGATCTTGGAGGGCTAACCTTCATATTGGGGTAATCTAATCCCAATTCCAATCTTCTCTCAATTTGGTATTTGGACCATTGTCTTTGCAATCTAACTTAGACTTCAGAGAATCATTCTTCATTTTGAAGATGGTTCTGCTTCTTAATCTGATCGATGTCTTGGCAACCTAACCTAGACTCCTGAAATCTTCATCTATCACATCAGACTATTCTTTGAATCAACGCGCTACTCACACATCAATTCAAAGAGGGGAAAAATGTAACACCCGAAAATTGGCACCTTACAATTATAATCAATTTTGGTGCATTTCTTCAAATTCTCATCATCGAAGTCCTATTGTACTAGGCAAATTCTCCTTCCTAATTGTCTTTAGTTGACTTAGTCTCAAATGCAAAAAACCTAAATTTGCATAAATCTTAGACCATATTTAATTCCTAAATTTTCAAGATTTATTAGCTAAAAATCCCTATGATTAATTAATTTAATTCCAAAGTCCTAAGTGCTTTTAAATTAAATTAATCCCACCCCCTTTAGCTAATACACATTAAGGGAATTAAATATTATTTGGTTATTTGAATGGATTATCCTCACTTGAATTTAATAATTCAAACAATGTGAAAAGCCACCCATGTGGCATTAATTCATTTATTTAATTAAATAATTCCTTCATTTTTGTCTCACCCTCCTCCATGAAGATGAAGAGTCAGTCGTTTCTCCCCAAGAAACTCTTCATCCTCTCTTCAAGCTTTTCTATATTATGGACCTTCTTTTCTTCATTTGAAGGAGAGCAATTTTTAGAGTACCAAAACTATAGTGAATTATTGTCTCAATTTTCTCATATTTGCAAGATTTCAATGCATATTTAGTGTAATCTCATTTAGCTTAATGGAATTCTTCATCTTAATTTAGTTTGTTTATTTATCAATTAACTTAATTATGTTATCTTTTTCAAGTTTCTTAGTTTAAAATCTGCATCTTCATTCCTAGATTACAATTGCATCTTTCATATATAATAAGTTTCATTTCAGTTTTCAAAGCTTTGAAATCCTCCATTTTAGCAATGGTCTATGGTTGTTGGCTCTCGTTTTGAGAGTAATTAAACACCCCAACTAAATAGGAGGCAACAGGTTGATTCGATCGATATTGTGGAATGAGCAATTCATGTTCATCTTTGCAATTCAACGATTGAGCAATGACTATGTTGTGTTGTGGCTGATTTAGAGGTCAACATTCAGACACATACAATACCTACAAAATATCACTTAATGAAATGGCATTAGTAAAGGACTTGGTTGGGGTTCAACTACATGACTTAGCAAGTAGAAACAAGGCACATGGTGGAAAACGTATTTGGAGGATGTACAAAAAGCCACATAGTGTTTTGTGTAAGATAATGCAAACTAAATATTTTGGATTCAAGTGACCCCTTGCAAATGATTTTTGCTTCTAATCTGACTAACATATCTATAGTATGGAATTTTATGGCTGCTTCTAGGGATGTTATTACAAAATTTATATCTTGGGAAGTGAATGACAGAGAATGCACCAATTTTTGGGATGATTCTTAGAATGGGCATCCTCCACTCTCTCAAATGGGAGATCTAACTAATGTGATGCAAATCTTTAAGGACAATTGGGGATATAAATTGGTAGATTATGTAGACCATGTTGATATTGGTGTAATATTAGTGGCATGGAAGGATCTGGTTTCTCTTCCCATAGCTAAGAATAATAAGATGTTGTTCAGAGAGTTCATAGGGACTTGAAGTGTCTATTTTAGTGGACAAAAAGATAATATATTTTGGGCACCAGCTAAAGATGGTAACTACACAATTAAGGTAGGTTATAAGGCTATTAAACAAATAGAGGAGAACTTGACTAAACAAAGAGATTTTTCATTTTGTTGGAACAATAACACATTACCAAAAGTAGGCTTCTTTTCTTGGATCACACTTAGAAAAAGAGCTCTCACCAGTGATAGATTAGAAAACATTAATATTTCACAAAGGTTCAAATGTGTTTTTTGTGATATTAAACTAGAAGATGTTGACCACTTATTTTTGAAATGTGATTTTGCTCAACATTGCTGGCACCGAATCTTGCAAAAATTAAATTTTGTCATGCCATTTCCAAATACATTTTGGGAACTATTTCAATCATGGACAATTTTGTATTCTAGTGCACTTATAGGTTCTCTATGGAAGTGTACCCTGGTGCATATAGTTTGGACCTTATGGTGGGAAATAAATAAATGCATATTCAGACAGGTTTCTTGTTCTCTTGTAGAAGTTGTTCTGGGAATTGAAAAGGATGTCTCGGAGAAAGTCACAACAAACATCAGAATTAGGGACTCTCATATTATATATACTACTTGGGATGACAACATATTGAAGGAGTGGAAATATATTTCTATACCATATTTTCTTGACACTGGGGGTTGTAGTAGAAGCATGGATAGAAAGTAGGTCAAGTGGCTCCCACCTGAGGATGGTAGAGTTAAAATAAATTTTGGTGGTGCTTCAAGGGGAAATTTGGGCATCTCTGGCATTGACATTTGTATCAAGGATAATCTTGGTAAGACATTAGAAATGAAGTCCTCATGTATTCTAGTAGGTACAAATAATATAGCAGAAGCATTGGCTATTTTGGCGGGCCTTGTGCTGGAAAAAAAACATAATTTTGATAAGATCCATATAGAGGGAGATTCACCCATCATAGTACAATTTTGCATCAAAAGAGTGATTTATAATAGGGGTTTATTGTATCATTTTAAGAAGACTTGGAGATTAATTGATTCATATTTGGAATGCACTATCTCCTATGTATATTGTTGGTTAACAGTTTGTCCTCTCTTAAGATTTTCAATCTTTGACTCTCTATACACCCAAGGTGAGAGAACAAAAGGATGTCCACCAACAAATGGGTCAGTGTAAGTCTTCTATCACTGCCCTCTGAAATGACAGGTACGGCTCCCTGATTGTGTTTAATCTTCAATGAATTTGTTTCTTTATGATCATCAGATTATCTTCTTATGAGTTTTAACCAAATTGCTTGTAGGCACAAACAATTCAGGCAAGGATAAGGTGGACAATGGAATTGCTTATACTGCAACTACTAACGTGAAATAGAATCCAAGCAGGAATTACAGTTCCACATACAATTGTACTTTCTATTTTGATGCACCTAAATTACTGAATGAATAGGAGAAGGATCATACATTAAAGGTAAATGGAATTACTTTCACTGCAATTACCAACATGAAATAGAATCCAGTAAGCAATTACAGCTTCACATATAACTGTTCTATCTATACAAATGCAAATGAACAACTACAATGGAGCAACAAACATGAGACAAAGCCTCTGTAAATAGAATCACTTCTGCTTCATTAACAAGTTTGCCGACCTTTCCTACTGAATTCTTTACAGAATTTATAGAATTTACAATACATCAGGCTTCTAAGAGCCAATGACCTTCCCTCTTCTTCGAATACAAAAAGACAAAATACGAAGGAAAAGACTTTTCACATCTAAGAACTCGAACAGTCACTTATAAAATCTGAAACTCTTCATCTTCAACTAGCATTATCGAGCTGAATCCATTGGGCCACAGAGTCGAAACAACTGCTTTATGGCGGAAAATCCCAAACTGAATGCTTTCGACGGAAAATACCAAATCTGTTTCTCCATTACGAAAAATGTATGAGGTGTGATTTCTGCATAATGGAGAAGCCACTACCTGTCTTTCCACACGTCATTTTTGAGTGTGCGGGCTACTTAACTTAAAGCACATGCTTTATTTGATCTCTTAAAACAATGACATGATATTCTTTTTAATAAATTGGGCCCACCTTATTATAACCAAGCTTGCAGAAAATCACCAACTAAGTGCGAAACCCGCCTAGTGCAAAATTCCTCTTTGCGGAAAATCACTTGAGAGGTGCAAAACCTGCACAAGGCAAAGTTCTTCTTTGCAGAAAACTACCTGAGAGGTTCGAAACCCGCACAAGGCAAAGTTCTTCTTTGCAGAAAATTACTTTCTTAGGTAGAATTCTGCCACGGAGAAGCTGAAATCTAATTCTCCACTTTGAGTCTTTCTTACCCAAAAAATTGAAAAAGTGCTTCGAAAACCTGTTGTGGGGTCCACCACAACACTCTTTCTTTTCTGCCTTTGTGAAAAATTACCTTCCTAGGTAGAATTCCGCCATGGAGAAGATGATTTCTGAAATCCCACCGAGCTCGTTCTCGCTCATTTCTTAACCAAATTGCTCATCGTTTATTGCATTAGGATCATTGAGACTTGTAGAATCGATCCATACCAGTCTTCAATTTACACCTAGCCTGATATATTCAACTGCAAACTTTATTTCTCTACCACAAATGGATTGTTCACACTGTGATATGAAGTAGAATCCTGAACGATTCAATGCTGATTCTATCATTACTTCTGTTATGTGAAGAATCTTTCTTAGTTCTTTTGAATGTCTGAAACTTATGACTCGCAAAAATCATTCCACCTGTTGAAAAGATCATCAATTGGAGCACCATTTTCTTTTCCAGGTTGGGATCTACAACCTACCCAAATAGGGAAAGACCTCAGAACAAACTGCCCAACTAAGAGAAGGAAAGGCAATGACAGGGAAACCCGACAAAGATAGCCTACCTAAGAAAGACTTAGACCTAGACTTGGACTGAACAGACTGACTTGACATGACCATATGACTCCAATAATGCTAAAAAAGGGGTGACTGAAAGTCAGACAATAGCTGGCTCTGACTGGGGGATCATGTACTACAAAGTGCATGAAGAATTCAGCTTCTCTGGTTTCGCAAGTTCCTTATCCATTGGGTTGTGGAGTCTAGACCAAAGAGAACAATGAGAAAATGCAAACAGGGAGAGTGGAGGAGAGCATGGAAACTTGAAACAAAGCAAGAGAAAACTACTACCGACTACGACACAAAAAGAACACCTACCTAACTAACTACTACGTAGGGGTTACCTGCTCTTCAATTATGCATCTGGTATAGCTTCAAATCCTTCCCATTATAGGAATATGGCAGGGACTCTCCGAAATGATATGCCAGTCTGAAGGAATTATTCTGATTCACCTGTACAATCTGGAATGGACCTTTCCACAAAGATTGAAACTTAGAGTGCATTCCTTTAGGTTCACGCCTCTTATCCCATAGTAGCACCATATCACCTTCCATGAATTTTCTTGGCCTTGCTTTCTTATCAAATAGCTTCTTGACTTGGTTCTGATGTTCATTGATCTTGTCAACCATGTCTTCCCTTTCTTCCTGCAACTTGGTCAAATCCAGAATTCTTTTCTCTAAACCATCCTTAAAAACATCATCCTCAATGGAAATTTTCAACTTACATGTAGCAAGTTCCAAAGGTAAAGGAAAGTTGGCTTCAACTCCATATACCAACTCAAAAGGAGAAATACCAATGGCTCTTTTAGGAGTAGTTCTATCTTCCCATAGAGCATCATGTATTTTCTTATGCCAGTTCTTCTGATTATCAGTCACCAGTTTCTTCAAAATATTAATCAAGTTTTTATTGCTTGACTCAGCTTGTCTATTACCTTGAGGAAAATAATCAGAAGAGTGTCCTATTTGAATTCCATAATCATAAAAAAAGGCAACAATTTCTAAGGATGAGAAATATGAGGCATTATCCATGATCAATTTTGTTGGAACCCCAAATCTGACCAAAATTTGTTCTTTGATGAATTCACACACTGCTTCAGATGTAGCCCTTTT
>MU226523.1:2828035-2844627 GCA_018584345.1 Thuja plicata | reverse complement strand
TATTTGATCTCTTAAAACAATGACATGATATTCTTTTTAATAAATTGGGCCCACCTTATTATAACCAAGCTTGCAGAAAATCACCAACTAAGTGCGAAACCCGCCTAGTGCAAAATTCCTCTTTGCGAAAAATCACCTGAGAGGTGCGAAACTTGCACAAGGCAAAGTTCTTCTTTGCGGAAAATTACCTGAGAGGTGCGAAACCCGCACAAGGAAAAGTTCTTTACAGAAAATAACCATCTTAGGTAGAATTCTGCCACGGAGAAGATGAAATCTAATTCTCTGCTTTGAGTCTTTCTTACCTGGAAAATCAAAAAAGTGCTTCAAAAACTTGTTGTGGGGTCCACCACAGCGCTTTTTCTTTTCTGCCTTTGCAGAAAATTACCTTCCTAGGTAGAATTCTGCCATGGAGAAGATGATTTCTGAAATCCCGCCGAGCTCATTCTCGCTCATTTCTTAACCAAATTGCTCGTTTTTTGTTGCATTAGGATCGTTGAGACCTGTAGAATCGATCCATACCAGTCTTCAATTTGCACCTAGCCTGATATATTCAACTACAAACTTTATTTCTCTACCACAAATGGATTTTTCACACTATGATACGAAGTAGAATCCTGAATGATTCAATGCTGATTCTATCATTACTTTCGTTATATGAAGAATCTTTCTTAGTTCTTTTGAATGTCTGAAACTTATGACTCCCAAACATCATTCCACCTGCTGAAAAGATCATCAATTGGAGCACCATTTTCTTTGCCAGGTTGGGATCTACAACCTACCCAAATAGGGAAAGACCTCAGAACAACCCACCCGGCTAAGAGAAGGAAAGGCAATGACAGGGAAACCCGACAAAGATAGCCTACCTAAGAAAGACTTAGACCTAGACTCGGACTGAACAGACTGACTTGACATGACCATATGACTCCAATAATGCAAAAAAAGGGGTGACTGAAAGTCAGACAACATATATCATGAAGGAAACATGGTGGCTAATTATTTATCGAATATGGGCTGTGATGACACCAATTTGGAAACATATGACTTATCTTTCATCTTTATTCATTACACCAACTTGGCATCACTAGTTAATAATGATTTAGGGATTGGATTATAAATGATTGACCTTGTACTTTAGGTGTATTGTGAAGGATGGTATTGGTGCTCGCACATAATTATGAGTGGTGGTTAATGACACATGTACTAATTAAAATTGTAGATTATTTCCCTTGAGTTTTGCACATCTGGCACTTCGCACATTTCAAATTTTACATGGGGATCTGCCACGCCTTCTTGATTCAGAAATGTGTACTTCATTACCACCTTGTCTCTACATGGCACTGACTCAACACATTTATTCTAATTGAATTGTTTCATCATACCTCCTTTTGTGATTAGTTATTGAGGTAAGATTACAAAATATTTAAAGGTATCATTTTGCACGAGGTAAGTACATGGATTTTTAGATTTATATCTATGCATTGATGAGATCATTCATCTCTTGTAAATTCAAGCTCCATAAATCAATTCCTTTGGTTGTCTCAGACAATGACGAGCTCTATGGTTGTGTGTGTTTGATGTGAGACTTGTGGAGTTTACCATAGTAAAATGTTGCCCAAGAATTATAGTATCAAGCTTCATGATCTAGTATTAGAGGAAATGTTTTACTACAACATTTGGGGTCAAATTTCAATGCCAATTTGCGATGACACTACCATTTTTGTGTGATTTCATTTGTTTTTTTTCCAAGTTCCCTTAATGTTGTCATAATAGCAATGGTACTGTCGTAAGTTTGACACCTGTGTGATTATAAACAAAAGAGAGAAAAAGAAAGGCTCATTTCTAATTTTTGTGATCGAGCTGTGTGCTCGATGAGGGCCCTAACTATGGTAGATCGAGCTATGTGCGTGAATAGGGCTCTTCTGTTGTGAATCTCAAACTTGATTTAGAAGCTTGGCATATGGAAGCCATGACTTGAGATAGGTATTCAAGATTTTTCTTCCCATTAACTCAATTTTATTTTGATGGCATCTCTTACGATCCACTACAATAAAATATACATCATTAGAGCATCTCTTACGATCCACTGCAAGAAAAATATACAATTATGCAATGAATGACATCCTATTACTAGCCTTGGCCATTGTAAACATATGCCACCAAGTGGAAAGTCATGGTACCAAAAAAACAAAAACAATATAGTTCTTCACTAATGGGAGTGTTCACAGTTAAACCCCCATCTTCAGCCCTTTCAGTTTTCTCGTTGAAACTTGAATTTCAAGAGTTACATTCCTGAATATAACTTGGACCACTGAGAATTACAATCTGCCACGTGAAAACTAGTATTTATTCATCAACATCCATTGTAGAATTACCCCAGAAATATTCCCTGCCACATGATCACCTCTACAAGCAACAAAACCTTTCGAGAATCAAAACCTTCTCTAGGAACAAATTTATGTCTCCAAAAAAGGTGGGCATGACTACTTGTATGACTGATATATGATACATGCTCTTCCTCAAACACACCCATGTTTATCTTCCAAATTCTTATCAATGGATTTTCTCACAAAAGAAAATATAAATAAACCTCATCTCTCAGAGCATGTCAACAATGCTATCTAATACTGCTTAAATTTAACTATCGTGCATCAAATTAGATGCATGGTTTCCACATTTGGTAGATTTTTTAATAAGGAAAAGCCATCTATATATTGAATTTTTAATTTATGTCTTTCTAAAAACTAGTTATAAACAGGCAAAGCCATGTGAAAATTGAACTTTTAATTGATGTCTTCCTAACACCATTTAAAAAATTAAGACAAACTAAATTGTTAATCGCCATAAGTTAATAAAACACAATTCCTCTTGGATTGATATCTACTTTCTCTTGAATCCAAATATCTATTGAGTATCAATAAATTTGGAGCACAAGTTTTGTCGTAAGAGTGTACGGTTAGTGGTGCAGGAAAAAATAATATATAGAGAAATTCATTACTTTGTGAAGAGATCTAAAAAGTAGAACATATGGAGAAATGCGTTACTTAGAAGAGGCTTAAAAGTGAATATGACAACAGAGCATACTATTAAGAGAGTAAAGGTCAAAAGGAAAATTTAGTGCCAAAATCCATTACTTAGTGAGGAGATCTAAAAACTAGAACATATTGAAAAATGAGCAAATAGAAGATGCTTAAAGATTAATGTATATTGTAATAGAGCCTACTGCTAAGAGAGTAGAGATCATAAATAAAATTAATTCCAACAAAGTTGTTGAAAGATGGGCCAAAACATTGAATATCCTATAGGGAACAAAATTTGGTAATTTATATGCATTTAGTACAAACTCTTATCTTCCAAGGATAATAAATTTACAACTATCAACTTCACATATAACTATTTTCCTTATGCCTACATATATAATTAACTTCACTAGATGTACTGGACAACATCAATAATGTGTCACTACATATATCCTAGCTAAGAGAACATAATAATATATAAAGCTCAATCTTTTTCCCTTGTAAATATTTCTATCCATGTAAAAATTGTTGGATATTTACAAATGGAGCTCTTATGTTAGTAAATTAAAGTGCTACTCTTTGAATAGTGACAGTCCATCCTTGAGCTACATATAAGAGCAGAAACACAAGAAATGATATCGGGCTGTTGTTGTACTCTCACTTGATAAATAATAAATAGTGGATGATTAACATGGCATTCATTAAAATTTGGAACACTGTTAGCTTATAAAAAGTAGAATCTCGGGAAACATATTAGTCAAGAATCTCCCGCCTTCTTCATTCAATATAACAAATTGGATGCATCAAATCATTGGATGGCATCTCTTACGATCCAATGCAAGAAAATATACATCAAAATTAATATGTATTTTTACCCCTTCAGATTCCAAACTCTTTATATAAAATTTAGGATCATGTTTCACAATTATTTATGAGCTTGAAAATCTATGTCTTTTCAAGTATTTTGGGTTAGTTTTATGTTGTTTTATAAGATTTTATTAAGACTAAATATATGATGTAAACTCATAATGATACTTGATAGATATAATAAAATGGTATTTAGTATAATCTATACAATTGTGAGATGTGATTAATTCCATTTATATGATGTTTTGGGATTAAATTGGTGTGTTTGTATACTTTCTCCATTTTAAACTAACCTATGACTTCAAAGGAGGAATTATGAAATAGAGTTGTAGGTAGTTATCTCTTCTATAATGATGGAGGATTCAAAGGTAATGATCAATGAGGTTTCTTCTATTAGATCATACATTAATACACTTACTATTTTCAATTTGAGCTCGGGCATCATGCAATGTTATTGTTGTCATTGCATGCTTGCTGCTGTTGTGCACCATATAATGTTTTATACACTGTTTATTTCATTGAGACTGTGAGATTGGAATTTGTAATGTATTTTCTATTATTGGATCAATTTTTCCATGTTGTTGAGGCTTGAGATGCATTGAATCACCACTGCCATTCTATTTTGATAGTATGCTAGCTTGAAGATCTTGTGAGGTTCAAGATGTGAACCATTGTATCACTATCATCTAGGCTTAATGATCTTGTATACTATTTATCAATATGTCCTTTTATTGATCTTGTATAAACAACATACTATGTTGATTCATAGCCCATGAGCTATTTTGCTTGATAACACATTTGACATCATACTTTTTTCTCCATTCTAGTCTTGATTTACTCACTACATGCACATTTTTCCCAAGTGCACATGTTCTATAGCAAGGTTTCTTTTAGATGTGTATGGATTGACTATGCACATGCATAATTGTAGATTTGGATCAGTAATAGGGTGCCATACATTTCTTAGATCCTTTGGATCTAACCCCATGTTTTCCTTCCTTGCAGGTTCTGGATCATACAAGAGCATACTAGGTTCAACCCCAGGTCAACACTTCATTACTTCAGGCAATGTCTGGTACCTTAATTATTTATGTTCATCCACTTATGTATGTTTGCATTCATTCATATTATTCTGAAAGTTGGCTATTAGTGACCATATATGACCATTCTTGATGTTTTTTGGTCATTTGAAGAAAAGATGTAAAATTTCTTAAAAGTTGTCATGTTGTCATGACAACATTTTCATTTGTGATGAATTTTTTTGCAAATTGGTTGCAAGTTGGTTTTGGTCATTTTGGAGGTTGAGGAATGATTATAAATTCATAAATTTCCCTATGTAGAAGACTTTAATTGATAAAAAATTGGAAGAAATCACCTTATAGAAGACAAAAAAAAGGTTGATCCATTTTATGTGTGGTGGTAGAGGGATTTGTAGGGTCTTTAAGAGTCCAAATCAATTTATTGGAGCCATAAAGCTCATAAATCATGGTAAAAAAATAAAGCTCATAAAGCGTGGTAAAAACATAAATCTCATAAAGCATGGTAAAAGAGGGCCCTAACTGTGGTAAAATGGGAAATTTGCCACTTTGCACTGCTCTTCTGTTGTGAAGCTTGAGCTTGATTTGGAAGCTTGGAGCCTTTTGATCTTCATATGGCAGTTTCCAAGGAACTATGTTATAAAATTTCCAGGCATGAAATTTTATACTTTTTGACATCATACATTTTGCTCCTTAGCATTGAGTTTACAATGTGGGGGAGTCGAAGAAAATATATGTACAATTAAAAAATTTCATGCCTTGAAATTTTATAACATAGTTCCTTAGCATTTGATCTTCATATGGCATTCATGACTTGAGGTAGGCATTCGAGCTTTGTCTTCTCATTAACTCAATTTCATTTTGATGGCATTTGTTGATTTAATGACACAATATGAATGTTAATACTGGCATTGTTTACATCTTTGCATTTGGAATTCTTGATGAACTATGAGCTTTGAGAGCTATAGAATCGTTGCTATTACCTTCAAGGCACTATGTGAAGTGTTTGGTATCTCTTTATTTGTTTTTCTATTGATATTAACTAGGTGGCACTCCCCGTTTATGACCATTTCATGAGGAAATGTCTTGATTGCTCGCGGGCTGCAAGCTAGGGCATCATGCATTGTTTATGAGCTCACTGTTTAATATTAGCATTGTTTACACCTTTGCATTTGGAACGTTGGATGACCCGTGAGCTTTGAGAGATAGGGCATCATTTATATTACCTTCAAGGCATTGTGTGAAGTGTTTGATCTCTCTTTATTTTTTTTTGTTGATATTCACTATGTGGTACTCCCTGTTTATGATCATGTCATGAGGAAAAACATGGTATCTTCTTTCCTTTCTATAGCATTTTTTTGAGTGCACATGTCTTGTAGCATGGTTTTTCTTTTAGAAGTGTATGGATTGACTATGCACATGCATAATTGTACATGATGATCATTAATAGGATGTCATTCATTGCTTAGATCTTTTTGATCTAACCCCCATCTCTCTTTTCTTTGCAAGTTCTGGATCACATAGGAGTACACTAGATTCATACTTGGGTCAAAAATTCATCACTTCAGGCAATGTCTGGTACCCTTATTATTTATATTCATCCTCTTATGTATGCCTGTACTCTTGCATATTCTTCTGAAAGCTAGCTATACTCATGGCCTGTGTGAGCCCAGATGATTTTATCTTTCAGTTCCTTTCCTTTTATAGTATATACAAGTTATTTGGCATATATATACATGTAATCTTTAGATGCAAAAATTTATTTTCCTCTACATGTATCTTTTTATGAAATGAACACAAATTAAACAAGATCATCTAATAATGCAAACTAGGGTACTATAGTCACTCATCTAGTAATTAGGTTACCAAATTGGAATGAGCATGAAAAATATGGTAACAAGAACCATTAGTAAGAATTGAACATAATTCTAAAAGTCCCCAAACCTATTTTTCTATGTGTCCTTATTGCCTTCATAATTTTGGTTCAACCCCTATAGGATTCCCAAGCCTAGAGGCCAAGGAAAGTACCCAAGCACACTTGAAAGAAAGATGAATGAAATCATTGTCCTTGTGTGGGTAAACCCATATAAGTGTTCTTCCTTTGCATCACAAATCCTACTTGAGAATCCACAATCATGCATTTATGTTCAAGACTTATTATTACCTTGGTCTTTTTTAATCTTAGGATGACATCTCAATTGGGAAAGGCAAACCAAAACCTTTCATAGAACAATCACAACCAAGGCATGTGGGTGTTCTTCTGTCGTACAGTTATACTCATAGAATATATGTACAGTTATAAAATTTCATGCCTTAAAATTGTATAACAGTTCCTTAGCATATTTTACTATGATAAGGAACTATGTTCAATGTCAAATGTGTTATTAAGCAATAATGATTCACATCTCGAACCTCACAATATATTCAAGCTAGCATGCTATAAAAATAGGATGGAAGTGGTGATTCAATGGATCTATAGCCTCAACAACATGGCAACATTGATCCAATAACAACAAATACATTACAAATACCAAGCTCACGATCTCAGTGAAATAAATAGTGTATAAAACAATATATGGTGAACAACAACAACAAGCATGCAATGACAACAATAACATTGCATGATGCCCAAGCTCAAATTAGAAATAGTAAGTGTATTGTTTTATTACTGATGTCTGTATTTGATTGGCCGGTGCTCTATTTTTTATATTGATGCTATTAAAATATAACAAACAGAGCACCAACCAATCAAAAAGAGATCTTAGTAATAAAATAATGCCAATCAATTATGCAGATAGCTCACGGGCATGAAAAAATTAGTGAGCATCAATATCAGCATAAATGAAATGCCTAAATACTCCACAGGGTGTCATGATAGTAGCAAGGTCATGTGGTGCTCAAACAGTGAGCTCATAAACAATGCATGACACCCTAGCTTGCAGCTTGCGAGCCATGAAGACATTTCCTCATTAAATGATCATAAACAGGGAGTGCCGCATAGTGAATATCAACAAAAAAACAAATAAAGAGAGATCAAACACTACACAAATGCCTTGAAGGTAATAGCAACAATTCCCTAGCTCTCCAATTTTGCGGGTCATCAAGCATTCCAAATGCAAAGATGTAAACAATGACAATATTAACATTCATATTGTGCCATTAAATCAACAAATGCCATCAAAATGAAATTGAGTTAATGAGAAGAAAAATCTTGAATGGCTACCTCAAGTCATGGCTTCCATATGAAGATCAAAAGCTAAGGAACTATGTTATAAAATTTCAAGGCATGAAATTTAATAACGGTACCTATATAAAATTTCAAGGCATGAAATTTGACCTCTTATTTAACCTCGATAATGTCCCGTCCATTGCTTATGCTTGATCATGACTTCCTTGTGTTGATGGGCATGGTGGGTTACTGCTATAGATGCATAATTTGGAAATGATTCCATAGAAACACCAGATGGAACACAATATCTAGTGTTTTTATTTCACTATTTGGATGATGTAGTCACAACAGTGTTTCACCAAGTGTTCATAGAGACATAAATGCAGCCACTTACTTATTCTTTTAGTGTTGATCTCCTTTCTATGCTTCCATGCTTTCTATATTTGCTATTCTATCTTCATGGTATGAATGCTCCATGGACACTGCTTCTTCACTAAACTTACACTTCTTAGACCAGTGCTACTCCTTGAGGCCGTCAGGGTAGCCAAAAACTCTATGAGAATAGGGCTTCTAATAACCCTGACAGGTTCAATGTAGGGCTTAATTTGGATTCCAGAACCTATATACTACACATGTTCCTGAGTGCATTTGCCTGAGTGCACATGTTTTGTAGCATAGTTCCTTTTAGAAGTGTATGGCCTGACTATGCACATGTATAATTGTAGATGAGGATCAGTAATAGGGTGTCAGACATTGCTTAGATCCTTTGGATCTAACCCCATCTTTTCCTTCCTTGCAGGTTTTAGATCATACAGGAGCATACTAGATTTAACCCTAGGTCAACACTTCATTACTTTAGGCAATGTATGGTACCTTCATTATTTATGTTCATCCACTTATTTATGTTTGCATTCATTCATATTCTTCTAAAATTGGCTATACTCATATTCTTCTTGTGTCTGAGTCTTCCAACTATGATCAATTTAATGTTGTAAATATTGACATAGAATTTGATATCAACCACCAATAAATATGATTACAATGTGGGGGAGTCAAATAAAATGTGTACAGTTATAAAACCTAAAGTTCAATTTAAAAGGTAACATATCATTTATAAAACCTACCGTAACATGTCTTTTTTTGTTTGACATTTTTTGTCACAACTAAAGAGTTCTCACCATGAGCAAATAGAGTGACCATTTTCTATCAAAACCATATGTACAGATATAAACATTAAGTACAACATGTACAATTTTTTTCCAAATATACGCATTAAGGATCATGTCAGATAATACAAGGGAATTCAATCAAAATAGGGAGACAAACGCTATATTGTTGTCTAACTTTCAAAGAGAAGGCGATGAAAAATGTTATTGTCCATGCAAGAGTTGTAATGACTTAAAGACAAGAAGAATCAAAATCAAAATAGCAAAGAGACATTGTAGGGAGAATGGTCACATTAAAGGGGGGGTTTGATTATCATCCATTGGTAAGTTGTTTTTTATATTGTTTTCACACTTAATATACATACGAACCATGGAAGGAGGTTTGATTATAACATTAAAGGGGCGTTTGATTATAATCATTTTTATATAGGTGGATCTCCCCATTGGAGTATGTGATATGGACCACCACATCTCAGAGGAACATGGGGGTGTGAATATAGAGGAACATGGAGGTGTGAGTATTGAATTTAAAGATCATGATCCCATGGAAGATGATGATCATGCGCTAGAAAAAACATTTGAAGATGATGGTATGAATGCATTGATCGTTGACACATTCGGTACTGGTGTTGTTGGTGCTAATGATGATGATGATAATGATTATGATGAGGATGACATTGACATTTTCCATGATATACCTCTACTTGAGAAGGTGAACACAACCCTTTACAAAGGCTCCCAATCTACTCTTCTCTCTGTTGTATTGTTGTTGGTGAATTTGAAGGTAATGAATGGATTATCCAACATAGCAATGTCACGTATGCTAAGGTTTATCATATACATCATTATAGTCTATAAAAAGTGAAATTTGTACCATTAAGATTATTTATAGTAACAACTTATACTTTTTGTTGTAGATTGATAGGTGAGTTTCTTTTACACCCATCAAATGTTCTCCCTCACTCGTATCGATAATTATGTGCCACTATGAAACATATTGGAATGGAGTATCAAGCAATAGATGCTTGTCCTGAAGATCATATTATTTATCATAAAGAACATGAAAATGCAAAAAAATTCCTTGAATGTGATACAAGAAGATATCGAGATGATCAAATGACAAAAAGGTGTCTCGCAAGGTTCTTCGTTACATCCCCATTATTCCACATCTGAAATAATTATTCAGGTGCAATATCTTGAAATAATTTATGGATTACCATGCACGCGGCAGGAGTCAAGATGACATTATTCGAATGCCTGTAGATCGTTCATCATTTATGGACATAGAGGAAAAGTGGCCACACTTTAAAGAAGGACCTCAAAATCTTAGGCTTTCTCTGGCAATAGACGATGTCAATCTGTATAGAGAGATGAGATCTGTTTACTCGATGTGGCATGTTTTTGTTATCAACAATAACCTTCCTTCATGGATGTCAATAAAGAGGGAGAACATTATGTTGGAAATGATTGTTCTAGATATTTTATTATTTTATATTTATCTACATGTAATTATAAGTCATGGAGTGAAATGGCCACAATAATTATCTGATATTATTGCTAATTCAACTAGGTAAGTACCAAGCGAAAGATATGAATGTATACATTGCGCCTCTTATCGACAATTTGTTGGTGTTATGGAATGGTTTCACTATGTATGACATCTCTAGACCAATTGGACAAAGATAATTTCAATTCCATGCAATGCTTGTGTGGACAATTCATGATGCTCCAGGGTTGACACATTTCTGTGGTATGTTATGGTGAATTCTAGTTGTACATGATAATTCTAATTATAAAAATTAACATATTTAATCCAATTGTATCGTTATCTTGTAGGTCTTCAAACAAAGGGAAAATTTTCATGTCCAATTTGTGGTCCAAAGATGAAATCTCATCATTCCAAAAGTTTAAGAAAGCAGGTGTTTGATGAGTATAGGCACTTCCTCCCCAGAAATAATAAGTATTGAAGTGAAAAATAGCATCTTTTCAATGGGAAAGAAGAGACTATATCTAAGCCCTGAAGAATGACACCTCACCTATGACAGTTGGAATATAATATAATTTTAGGCAATATCATTCCACCTAATGGTTGATGTTTGAAAATTATATATTTCAATTGGGTTTTGTTGGCTTATTATGTAGTTGATGATATTGAAGGTTGTGAAGGCATCACTGACCAACTTCCAAAGGGACTAAAATGGTATCCCAGAGAATTTAGTAGGCTTCCCTATAATGAAAAGCTACAAATTATGCATTTGTTTGATACTATGCATATTGGAAAGAATGTAACAGAGACACTGTGGAAAATATTGGATGGAAGGTGTGACAAATAAAAACTTGAAAAAATTTGTAGTGACATTCATGATTCCAATCGTGCACTGAAAAATATATTTGAATCAAACGGAAATGGATACTGGATTAATTCAAGTTCTCTTCCTTGGTTATTAACAGAGCAAAAAATTAATATCATAAAAGAAGTCATACAAAAAATTCAATTTCCTACAAGATTTCTTGCGAATATAAGCAATCTCATATCAAAGAAAAGTGATTTTGGGTCAGGGATAAAAATGCATGATTAGCATACCTTCATCAAGGTAAGCCAGTCTTTTGTATTTACAATATATTTGTGTAACTACATTCAATTTTCATTGTATGAAATGATCAGTTGACAATTGTTGTAGTATTTTCTACCCCTATCGCTCCTAGAGAACTTTGAAAATAATATCAAACAAGTGATATATGATCTTGGAAAATACATGAGGTAAGCAGTGATATTTGTTCAATATATCAAACAAGTAATATATTGTAAAGTTTCACATTTACATTTTATTGAATCCCTTGTAGGTGGTTGTCATCTAAATAAATCCATAAAGAAAATATAAAATATTGGAAAAAAAGAATTCCTCATCTAATGTGTGAAATGAAAAAGTGTTTACCTTCAACTTTTTTGAATGCACAAGAACACTACCTCGTACAACAAGATGAGGAGATTGAATTGTGTCGACCTATACAGACTAGGTTAATGTGGATGGTTGAGAGACACTAGAAATTTTTGAAGGGTTTGGTATGACAAAGAGCACATCCCAAGGGTTCTGCTGGGACTGAAAAAAGCAGTAAGGGTTTTTGAAGTACCATGTTAAAATTTTGCATTTTGACCTCCTAAAGTGCCTTTTGAGCCTATTTGCCCTGATGAAATCCTGAGGTCTACCATGCATGTAAGGTGATAATCACTCTTTTTTAGGCATTTGAAGACATCCCCGGTCATTAATTACAAGTTTTGAGTTATTTCGTGATGTCTTGTTTTGAGTACTTGTCAAATCTGCATTTCTGCTTAAGTGTCAATCTATTGTAACAGACCTAGTTTTCCTTTGGATATCTTGTATCCTGTTGAGTTTCATGGCCTGCCACTTTGGGGATGTTGAGTATGTGTATTAGAGAACCTATGTTTCAAATCCCAAGTAATTTTGATATGTTTTGACTAGGTTTCAAATCCCTCAAAGTTGGTAGTTTACTGTTGTCATGCATTGTGTAATTGATCAGAATTCTGAGTAGCCCTATTTGACTGACTATGACTTTTGACCTTATGACCTAATTGAAAAAATTCCTTTTATAATCCATTGCAGAGGTCAAATACTTTTTAATCCTCCATCTTCAGGTCATGACAAGTTTATTTGGTCAGTTTGTTAAGCCCATTCCGTTTGCATTTTCTATCAATTTGCCAAATGATGAAATGTAGTTTTCCAAGTAACCTTCTTGGAGGTCTCCCAGTTTGCACTCGGTTAAAGGTCAAGAAGAATTGAGAGTTTTTTTTCATTGTAGAGTTGGAGGTGTACTTCCCTAAAGATTCTTGGACCTTAACCAATCCATTTGGTCACTTTCTTAAGCCATTTCTAAACCAGACTTCTGCATTTTTCACTATTTTATTCCAGAATGTTTGTAATAGGCTGACTTTGGTGTTTGTTAGTTTTTCACGTTATGGTTTTCTGAGTGAACTAACTATGGATTCATTTTCATTTTATGTGAGTGAATAAATACCTAAGATTCTAGTTCATGAAGGTTTCAGTTGATGAGTTTTCAAAGTCAGTATTCAGAGGCAGTTTGTGCAGTTTGCAGTACAGAGCATAATTGGAGTAAACTGAATGGTCATTTTATGAGATTTGTTTTCAAGAACCAATCATGGAATCATTCTCATGGCATGTAATTTTACTACTTGATCTGATGGTGAAGTCTCAGAGCACATATTGCTAATCATTCAATGATTGATCCGGATGAAATTTATGTGCCTGATTCAACATTTTGCGCTTACACTATTTTTCTGAATTCTTAAGTTTGAACAGTTACATCTTGTACCTAAGGATGAATCTGGCCAAGCCCTTTTGCATGTGTATTCAATGAGGATGAATGAAATATTTCACCAAGTGACAGATCTTCAAGTAGTGATATGATGACTTTCTAATTGGCACCTTTGGCAGGGTTTGCACAAGTTTTAATTCTGTGGATTGCGGATATAACAAACTAGTATACTTTGCATATTATTATCTTTGTGCTCAATTGTTTTCAAAGCCATTTTAGTTAATGATAATGGTTCATGTGCTGGAGAAGAATGTACTATCCGGACCCCATGGTTGCAAAGCATTATTTAGTTAGTTTTCAAAGGTTGATCTGAAGGCTACTTGCCAATAATAAAGTCGATTTGTGGAACTTTGAAAGTTGTTTTTTAAAATGTTCGCCAGTATTCAGAGGATATAAATGAAATTATTTGGAGGGAGGATTGCATTATTTTTTATAAAATTTATAATGCAAATGGAAACCAGCAAAAGAGGGCTTTTAATATATTTTGTTTTAAAGACCAAACCAATAGACTAGCAGCCTGCGGCAAGCTAGAAAAGAGACTTTTAAATATTTTTTAGTTTCTAAAATGCAAATGTGCATCCATAGGAAGGGAAGCCCAACTCCATGGATCAATATGGAAGTATTTAACAACATTGAAATGGTTCCATAGATGAGCAAAAACTACTGGAAGCTTTCAAGAAGCTTTAAAAACAAAGAAAAAATAGTAGCAAAGAGCATGTTGAAATCAGCCAAAGAGGAGGTTTTTAAAGTTTTTTAGAGATCTAAATTGACAAAATGAATCCATAGGAAGGGGAGCCCAGCTCCATGGAGCAATATAAATGTCTTAAATATCAATAAAATGATGCCATGCGTGAGCAACACTTGGAGGAAGTCTCAGAAAGTTTGAGAAATGAAGAGGCATTTATCCCACATTCAGTGGGTGAAAGCAATTTTTAGTATTTATATACTAAAGGGCATCATATATGAAATAAGTAAAAGAACCAAGAGGCCATTTGGTGGGCCTCTTGGGTTGGAGACTTAGTGCATGGTGGGGCCCATATTTTGGATGAAAAAGCATGAATGACAAGTGGCACCCAGTGGATCAGTCAGCGAATCAGAGGATACCACGTGGCGCACAGTAGGTGCCAAGTGGCACAAGTCAAATGCAGTTCAGAGGCACCAATCAGAAATTGACATGTGACGCCAAGTAGACCTATGGACCAATTAGAGGGTGACACTTGGTGCATTCTGGTGAGATGTGCAAATTTCATATATTTTTTATTTTGAAATTCTTTCAACAAGTTGGTTAACTAGTGAGCATCTTCCACAAAATCCAAGGGTTTGCTTATTGGCTTAATGGAAAGATGCACACTATCTAACCTATAAGAAAATAAGCCCTTGCGACAAGTGTCACATACCGGTGCATTCTGGAGAAATAATGAATTACTTGAAATAATCAATTAAATTTATCATAAATGGCAATGGGTTAACTAGTGTGCAACTTCAAAAAGATCTAAGGTTTTTCTTATTGGCTTAATGGAAAGATGCACACCATCTAACCTATAACCAAATAAGCCCTTGCGACAAGTGTCACATGCTGGTTCATCCTGGAGAAATAATGAATTAATTGAAATAATCAATTAAATTCATCACAAATGACAAGAGTTAAAAAGTGATCATCTTCCATAAAATCCAAGGGTTTGCTTATTGGATTAATGGAAAGATGCACACCATCTAACCAATAAGCCATTAAGCCTTGGTGACAAGTGTCACAATGAGACAAATTATGGAAAAGGTAAAGTATTAAAGTTAAATTTGTCTCATTTCAATAGTTCAAACTATTGAAAAATAATTAATTTTAAATGCAAATATTTCAAACTTCAAAACTGGAAATTTGCATGGGAAAGCAAGTTTGAATTAAAGATTCAGAGGGAAAATATTGTCCAAACTATGGACTATTATATGTTGCCAAAAAGGTCTTAGAATAAAGAAGATGATTTTGTAGACTAATTGAAGGAAAATCAAATCAGATTTTCACAGTTTCTATTTGAACAGTTGCAGATATTTTCTGGGGATAGACAGGTGTCGGTGATGAATTTTGTTTTTTCCTTTCTCCTATATCTGGTTTTTTCTCCACTGTAACTGAGGATGTTGAAATTCATGTTTCTAGGAAGCTTCCAGGCTATGGAGTCTTATTTCCTATGTTTCTTTATTTTGTAAATATGTTGAACCAGATGAATTTTCAATAAAGAACAATGGAATCCCTATTCAATTCTTGTTGATGTCTTCGTGTATCTGGTCTTGACTCTTGTGTGTCAGTTTGTAAGGCATTTTGATACACTGGCTATAAGGTAGTTATGATCTTATTTTTAAGTTTATTTCAAGGAGAGAGTCAATCTTAAATGCAAGTTCTGAGAATTTAAGGTTTATACATGAATCTGATGTCCAAGAATTGGAGTGAGAAGAGTGATTTGTAAGGCACTTCACTTGGTTTCTTTGTGTTTGGAGTTAGGGTTTTCTGGAGATGCATGTTTATTTGACTCTGTTTCCCAATAGATAAGGCACTAGTCTTTTGCTGGTTATGTAGTTTTCTTCATCAAACCAATTATTCAAATCACTTTTATATTTCTATATGAGAGCTGGAATGTTTATGTCTTGCATTCTGTGAATGTAAGGATACATGTTAGTTTCTTTAAAGAAGAAATACATGGGTTAGCTTGCCCAAGTCTAGTACTCAAAGAGAAGAAGGATTTCATCCTTGTCACATTGACCATTTTTCTAGTTCTTAGCAGATCATGTAGGTGGGATCCTGCATAAGATTGGTCAAGTTGAACTCCCCTATCTTGTAAGTCTGAGAACTATCCAGTGGTTTTCATTTCTGCATAAAAGGTTTTAGTGAGAAAGTGTTTATGTATGCAGATTTAGTATGTTTTAGGTGCACCCACCTGAGTGTGTGGAACTCGAAGCAGAAGGAGGATCAAATCCTCATCAATTAGCCTTTTCT
>MU226523.1:2783875-2796334 GCA_018584345.1 Thuja plicata | reverse complement strand
CACTCCAAAACCTGCATAATGTATTGATCAAAAACTATTACAGTTACAATACACTTGCAATGCAAGTTCTTTCAGAAGATTTTGAAACCCTTGAAGACAAATCACGGCAGCATAAACCGTTCCAACACTACACTCGTATTGCTTATCTTCGCAACCCTAAAAAACGCTTATATCATGTGCTTCACTTTTTAGGGCTACTCCTAACGATAACCGTATGATTGGGGAAGAGTGTACAGTACTCACATTTATCAGTTGCCACATGTCTTCACCTGTCATTGAATCTTCCTAACATAGCTCTTACGTGTCATAGGAATTCGTCATAACCGTTTTAGCCATGATCTCCTTACACACAATTCAAGATGCCGACACATCAACATTATTTGCAAGAAATACATTTTACAAAACAAATAATAAGAATAGGAATTATCCAAGGTTGAGACACCTTATTCCTAACAAGTGCTAGGATGTTGTGGTAAATGAAAGCATCATTTACCCGGCAGAAGTTTGAGAAAATGAGTTCCCATTGCACTTGGGGATAATGATCCCATGGTGTTACCTAGCCTAGCCCATTTCCAAGTTCCCCAACTATTCCCAAACTTGGAAAAGCTGGTATTTGTTGCGCTATCCCCCATAGCACATATGACGTCATGTAAAACTTAGAGTTCTAGACAACCCCCTTTAGCTGTTTGTCCACGTGGTTGGATATGAGGGCCACCTAGTTCAAGGTGTGACTAGGAGTGGTGATGCAGTACAAAAAGTAGTACATCCATGCTAAGAAATCCCTAGCATGGGGTAATTCAAAGATCCTACATAAGAACACAATGCCCACCTGAATGGGCTCTTTGAATTCCCCGCAAGGAATTTCCAACTTCATCCTCCTGCAATCCCTCTTTGGGATTTTCAGCCAGTGGCTATTGAGATGTTTCCAGGAGATAAGGGCAGTGTCCTTGAACTCTTTTAATGTCTGGACCTGATTCTGAATAATGGATCCATTGAATTATGGGATCCCCAGCCCTAAATCGAAAGTTGCTATGTCCAGGGTGACGATTCTTGCTGGGTACTGAAGTGGCCAGGGATTCAGAAGTAGGACGGTCTAAGTTGGTGCATTGTACAATGTTGACATATGGAGTATTAACTCTGGTGATTACACTGAACAAGGGAAGTTCACCACCTTAGTGATGTTGAAGGTGGCTATCTGAGTGGCCAGATTGTCTCTAGTGGCCTTCAACTTGTAAATGGCTTGAATCAAGCCTTGCATTTCCACCCAAGGTCCAGGCCCTGTGTCCATTATTTCTTGAACTCTAGACTCTGTCTTTGATCCTACAAGGGCACCGTCCTTGGGATATTTGGAGGTCAAGGGTAGCTTTACCAACAACCTCTCAGCCTTGGTTTTGGTAGCTGCCTGGGTGGAAGTGGTAGGCAATTCTAGGCTGGAAGGAGGAGTGATTACTTCAGACGTCTTTCATCAACTTATTCGCAACCTGCAAGACTAGAGAACTGTTAGAACGTGATACATATAAAACAATATTAGAACTCTGGGGAAATCGTCACCACCCTGCACCTGCTCAAAAAGTGTTAGCATGCTCCCAAAAAGTCTTAGAATACATGCAATAGATGTGAGTAGGACTCCAGGGAAATCGAACTAGATGACAAAGGGGAGACGTTGGACCAAGGATTTCTTGGGACCCAGAGCCCAGATAATATAGTCGTTGTCATGCCAATGTGACCAGTAAGGAACCATATTTGGCTGATGTGGGTTGGCACGTGGTTAGGTGATAGGTGACATAAATGCATTAATGGTAAAAAGTGGGCTGACATGGGTTAAAATGAATGTCAGATGGGACATGGTTTGAATGCCCACTCATGGGAAATTAATCCTGCCATTAAGGTGATAAGATGGAGGAGAGAGAAAGCCACCATGGCTCAAATGAGAGAGGTGTTGAGTTTGAACTATGGTGACTCTATCTCAACGAGCTTGGTCTGGCAAGTGAAAACATATGACAAAGCACAAGGAACTCACAAACTTGGAAGGATATACAGGATATATACATAAAAATATAGAGGGCTAAAGGCTGAGACATATATAGATCAAAAATATAACATTTACATGCTTTTTTCAGGTCTAAACAATATTTACATATATACCCAAACTAACCCAAGACTATATACATTATTAACACTAGCTTACAACTGTAGAGGACAGACAAACCTTTGGCAGAGCCAACCCACCAATGGGAGGCAAACTAAAAAAAACACAAAATGCAAGAGGCAAACCACAAAACTAGGAAAACAAAGTGGAAACAACACCAGAAAGAACAATGACAAGAACTAGAGAACCTACCTGGAATTCTGAAGAATAGTGGGGAAGAAGCACACCAAGAGCACTCCTATAACATGTTCCACCTTCAAATGACCATGAACAGGCACCACAAAACAACTAGTAATAACCCACTAAGCACAGAATAATTCACAACTTAATCATAGTTTAGTCACCTAAGAATTTCTCTAAATGCACAAGTTTTTTTTTTATCGTGATAACTATAAAAGTGGCATGTAATTTCTATTTATACCCAAGGTAAAATAAAGTTACCCCTTTTATTTGCAAACTTTAGAATAGGCAAACCTCCAGACTTCAAGCCCGGGGATTCCATGCGACCATACCTTCTTGTGAGAAGAAGACATCGTGGCAGAGAATCTCGAAGTCCAGAATCCAGCTCTAGAAAGAACAACAAACTCCGGGGCCGGGCCCCAGAGGCACGAAAGACAAAATCAGAAAGAAAACAAACCTCATAGGAGAGAAATCCTAGAGAAGGAAATAAAGAAAAAAAAAGACAAGACAAGAGCCAAAGCAAAAAGAGGGGACCCAACATTTTTCCAACAAAATGTAGGGACAGGTATGCAGGGCATAATAGGCTATGTTATGAAATGGTTATAAATTTTGCATCAAAAAGTTGGATGACACGAAGAGAACTTGTGATTCTGGGATAAGTGCAGTCTTCCAAGTGACCAATATTTCATCTATAAATGACTTACATCCTTGAGAGTCACAAAATTGATATTATGGTATTTTGGTGGATATACTTGACTGTGACTTTAATTTCTTCAAATTAGTTCTCTTCATCGTGAAATGGTACAGACTACGACTCAATCAAATGATGCTGATAGAACTGTTATTGAAGATGAAAATGGATTTCTAATGACAAATACAAGGTTGTTTGAGCCAATTGGGGAAGAGCCCTATGTTCTTCCAAGCCAATGTGAGTAGGTATTTTACTCAGAGGTTCAACATAAACCAGGTTGGTCATTTGTTGATAGACATGATCCAAGAGGAAGGCTGATAAAGCATAATGTGATGGAAGAAGAAGATACCGAGGAAGAGGAAGAAGTGGAAGATGATGTAGATGATGATCACGATCGAGAATTAGTTGAAGAAGATGATGATGATGCTGCTACCGATCACGATGATGATGAGGAGGATGATGACAATGATGATGATGATGTTGATGATGATGAAAACAATGATAGTGTTGGTGATGATGTCATCAAAAATGATAATCTTGATGATAAGATGGATGAAGAAGAATATCAATAACATGAATGAAATGTACAATTATGCCAGATGTTTGGCATGTTTTAACGATTGTTTTGGGTTGAAATCTACACTTTTTCCACTAATATGCTTACGGTTTCATATTAATGATATTTTTGTTTTAGCGTGAATATCTAACTACTCTTATTCACCTTGTTTTATGTGTCCTACTTATATCTTTGATCTTTTGTTAAGAGAAATTTCAATCTAAAAGAGTATTTAATCTCTATATGCTTAAACAACCTCACTAGTTAAGACTGCTCTCATTTATAGTGGGCATGACAAGAATCAAATCACTTGAAAGACACCAATATTTAGACATGCACAAATTAGTGACGTGATTAAGAAAATTAACTTTCTTTATCATTTTCTGGGGTATTTTTGTATATCAATGCATTTAATCTAAAGAATATCAATGACATGAATGAAATGTACAATTATGCCAGATGTTTGGCATGTTTTAATGATGTTTTTGGGTTGGAATCTACAATTTTTCCACTAATATACTTAGGGTTTCATATTAATAGCATTTTTGGTTTTAGTGTGAATATATAACTACTCTTATTCACCTTGTTTTATATGTCCTACTTATATCTTTGATCTTTTGTTAAGAGAAATTTCATTCTAAAAGAGTATTTAATCTGTATATGCTTAAACAACCTCACTAGTTAAGACTGTTCTCATTTCTAGTGGGCATGACAAGAATCAAATCACTTGAAAGACACCAGTATTTAGACATGCACAAATTATTGACGTGATTAAGAAAATTAACTTTCTTTATCATTTTCTGGGGTATTTTTGTATATCAATGCATTTAATCTAAAGAATATCAATGACATGAATGAAATGTAAAATTATGCCAGATGTTTGGCATGTCTTAACGATTGTTTTGGGTTGAAATCTGCACATTTTCCACTAATGCTTAGGGTTTCATATTAATAGCATTTTTGGTTTTAGCGTGAATATCTAACTACTCTTATTCACCTTGTTTTATATGTCCTACTTATATCTTTGATCTTTTCTTAAGAGAAATTTCATTCTAAAAGAGTATTTAATCTCTATATGCTTAAACAACCTCACTAGTTAAGACTGTTCTCATTTCTAGTGGGCATGACAAGAATCAAATCACTTGAAAGACACCAGTATTAAAACATGCACAAATTAGTGGCCTCATTAAGGAAATTAACTTTCTTTATCATTTTCTGGGGTATTTTTGTATATAAATGCATTTAATCTAAATACTATCTTATGAGATTTGCTTCTAATAATTTTCTATTTTCTTGCACATTAATGATGTTAAATCACAGAGGATTCTCTTTGTTCCCTGCAATGGAGTGAGATAATTTTGAAAGTATAAATATATTATTTTAACAAAGTATAATGTCCTTCACAAGATGTAATAAAAACACTAGCAAGGCACGAGAACTGTTTGACAAAATGCCACAATAGTGGTTGTTTACCCACTAGGGTAACCTAGTTTACTGATGCATAGACATTGTACAGAATTGCAAATACATAAGATAGATTAGAGAATACCATAATCTTTATTAATCATTCATAACTTGCGTACATTTACAATAGTCACCACATCATATTATATCTCCGAAGAGAAAGTACATTGCTTATATACAACTTGAAGGGGTGTGACTGAACATCACCATCAATTCCCAACTGTCGTCTGGTAGTAACTAAGTATCATAGGCTATACATAATATAACTAACACAACATAAAGTAAGTACTATGGCTAACATCATCCCCCCTAAAGAAAAGTCATCTCTAGATGACAAAAAAATATCTGGGACCGAAACAAAATAGGAATGAGGAACCACTACATATAAGAATCAAAACATGCTGCTCAGTCTCAGCCTCTACCAAGTGCTGCAAATGATATTGCCTCCGTAACCAATCTATCCTCAATAGCCGTCTTCTCCATACCCAACTACTGGGTACACTAAGCCAATTCTTTCTCTACTGCCTCCAACCTGGTGGTCAGCTCCTTTGAGCTCTCTGTGCCTCCACCATGATAGCCTCTTTTCTAGCCAAGACATACTCTTCAAAGTGTAGTACCCTGCTACATCTCTCACCACCATTGGCACATGGCCAATCAATGCCTATAGCATCTCTGGGTCTCATCTTCTCAACCCTGTGTGTTCACAACCTCCAAATCCATCTCCATCGGTGGCTTATGGCTTCCCCTCCAATGCTTAGCTTCAAACTTCTTTCTCACTGAGTGGAACAAACCCAACGCTTACCTTGATGACACAGGTACCCCAAACTCTATGATGTTGTGTGCCTCAAAAATAAAATGGGGTCTGGGGGCAATGCCCTCAGTGAGGTCGAGGGGCAGCGACCCTGTGGGGTCCTAGGGCAGTGCCCCAGGTGGGGTCAAGGGCCTGTGAAAATAGCCAATAAATATGTTTTATCCACTACCTACTTATGGCATTCCCATTGGTGCCATATTCTATTCAACTCTTTTTATTTGTCCTCGTCATTTTTTTTTTAGAATGTGATGTTCCTGAGCGCTCTAGAAACCATATGACCTTTTCTACATGTCATGACTCTTCCTGTCAATTTTTTTTCTTTCTGTATGGATTTTTATAATGCAGAATGTCATACAGTTGTATGGTTTGTTTCCTTTGCACTCCTATTTTTTTTACCTTCCTTGAAGCTGTACAATCGTATGAAAACTGCTTTCCATGTTCACTCTCCATATAGATGTATGGTCATGCGATTCCTTTGATTTCTGATTGGCCATGGAAACCAAAAAACTCCTCACTCATTCCATCATCTGTATGGTCGTACGACCTCTCTCCCATTATTTCCTTGTTGTATGGTCTTTGTTTTTTTGTCTATCTGAATCTGTACGGTGCTATCCCTCCGAACCATATAGGTGTATGGTTTCTAGTTCCTTGCACCTCTATTGTTCTGAATGTTGTACTGTACGGCTTGGCCTTTCCATTTTTTCCACTTGGAGTCTCTCACCCGTACGGATCTGTATGAGCTCATACTGATGTTTCTTGCCAGACGGCTCCTTCCTACCCTTTAAAAATCCATGTATAGTCATACGGTGTGCTTCTACTGAAGGTGGCATGGCGTATAGTACTTATCATCAAATACAAGTCTAAGCATTTCAGTTTTGGCCAAGAAGAATGACTGTACGGTCATGTACCATACAGTTATAACAAGTTACAATGAACTTTATGTCTGTATGGTCATATAGTATTAGTCCATACGAAATTTTATTCTTCCGGTTAGTTTTTAATTTTTTTGTCCGTACGGTGCCGTATGGTCTCCTTTTAAAAAAAAAAAAAAAAATTTAATTTTTTTAATTGCCTAATCTAATTACCTTCTGGGTACCTCCCCGGTCATCCATCTGGCCTCTATGGTTTCTTAGGTCCTCTTCCATCCCCTCAGGTGCTCTATCCATCCTTTGGGGTGCTTTCTCCATCCTCTCTAGGTGAGGTTTCAATTTGGAACTGCTAATGGCCTCGTATATCTCCCGTCCATCAAGAGTCCACAACTAGATTGCCCTGTCATAGCTGACTTCCCAAACTTTATCCTTGGGTTTGTTTTCGATGGAGAGCCAAAGGATAGAAACCATAAATTCTATATGGACACCATTTTTGACTCGTACATAAGAAGAAGGAGGAAAATAAAGAATTTGAAGGTTGTAGCCACAGCATTCCAACTGTCGCTAACACAAGCGTCGTCACCAAGGTTTTTTCCCTTTGATTTTACCTCCTAGTATTCGGGGGTGGCTTCCTCCTCCCTAATGCTTAGCATGTTACAAGATGGTGTGAAGAACTTGTAATCTTCCATTTTCCATTAAAAGAAGCCATTCATTGAATCTCCATCATCCCTAGAACATTCTTCCAACTCTAATACCCCTTCGTCATTGGGCTTCATTCTTCTTTGCCCTCCATCTTCTCCCAATTTCTCTCCTTTGGATTCTGAGTCTGAAGATTCTAACTCCTCACTCACCATTTGCTTGGGGAGGTCAATCACATACTTCCTCCTGGCTTTCTCCATGGTGAGTGTGTTTTTCTTCCAGTTGTGGTTCACCTTCGCTAAGGTGAGCCACCCTTGTCCCAAAATAGCATCGTACCCCTTTTTATTTAGTGAGATCACCACAAAGTTGAGTATGAAGGGTTGTGTACTAATCATCACATGTTGAGCCATGAGGGTTCTGATGGGTTTGATATCATGTTGGTCTGCTCCCAATAGGCTGAATGTCAAAGGCCATAGTGTGGGTTTCCCCAACATTTTCCATGTCTCCTCTGGAAGTACATTTACTCTGGACCCTCCATCTACAATGGTGTCTGTGAGAGTGGTGCCAAGGATACCCATCTCGACCACCACTGGGTGACGCCCACTATTCACGACCAAAAACATAGGATCTGCGGTCAGACTTGGAGAAGTTTCAGGTACCTGACAAGGTTGTGATGGTGTCATGTTAAGGATAGTCATCCTTAATTGAGGTATGGTCTCCATGAGGTCCTAGAGTTTTACTAGCACCTCCATCTGTAATACCTGCCTTAAGATTTTTTCCTCCACCTTCATACGTGAGGTGCTAGTAGCTTCTTGGGTTCTCTTCCATTGTGTGTCCATCTCCTTAATTACTTCTTTTTCTTTGCATGCCCTCTCCATCTCCATACGAGGATCTAAATATGTGGCCTTCTTCGCTTGGCCCCTTGTAATTATGAGCATGGTATTATCAATGTCTATGAGGTTCACTCTCTTTAGGTAGTGTGCATCGTTGTGGTCACTAGGACCATACCATTTACACAAGTGTTGTGGGGAAGCACCCTTGGCTTTGCAGTACTGAGCAAAGTGCCCCCATTGGCTACAGGCCCTGCACTAGATGATAGGTCTCCCTTTGGCATCATACTAGATATGACTTTGGTTGTTATTATTGTTATTATTATTTCCCCCTCGCCTATTATCCCAGTGGCCTCCGGTTGATGTCATGGTGTTTGTTTTCTAGGAGGTGCCTACTGGTGTAGATGTTGTGGCCTTTTCTATGAACAATACTTGTGCACTTTGTGACTTTATGTTGTACGGGCACTCCTTGATGGAGTGGCCCATAACTTGGCAGATATCACAGAATGATTTTTTTGGATAGGAGCCTTTGGTGTGGCTATTGTCCTTGCAGTCTATGCACCATAGTTTTTCTTCTCTGCTCGTACCCCCCTTCATTATCTTGAATTATTTTAACATTCTCTCCATATCTTTTTTGAGCATCGTTCTTCGATCCCTCGTCACTGCTACTTTCTTCTTCAGAAGTGTCATCGTTGTCAGAAGAAGATTTACTTCTTTTCTTCTGTGAGGTAGTTTGTTCACTCTCCAAGTCCATCGCCTGATTATAGGCATATTTGTATGAGGTGAGGGGCACTATCTTCATTTTCCTTTGTAGGTTCAATTTTAGGCCCTCCACAAACCATCTTTTCTTTAGTACATCCGTTGGCTGACTCTCCATTTTTCTAACTAACTCCTTCGGTCGGAAACTGTAGGCCCACATAGTCTCCTTCTTACCTTGTTTGGTATCATATATCTATGAAACGATTTCATTTTCATGCCTCAGGAGTCAAAACTCCTTCTGGAATTCTTTCTTGAATTCGTCCCAAGTAGTCACCTTTGTTTTTTCCACATCAAAGTACCAGCTGATGGCTACTCCTCTGAGTGTGGCAAGGAATTGTTTCACCCATTCTTTCTGGTTGGCAACTCCATTAGCCAACCAAATTGTCTCGCACGTATGATAATGTTGTACTGGATCTTCCTTCCCATCTCCATGAAATTTTGGAAGCTTCTCTTTGTTAGTTGCCATGTTTACTTTTCTAGGTGCTGACTATTTTTGTAGCATCAGTTGTGTTACAGGCTGGGATGGTACTGCCAGCGTCAGTACCCAAAAAATGTTTGGTACCATACCACTTGATGTCCTAAAACTACTGAAACTATCTAGGCCTTGTGGGCTACTATGATCCCTATGCCCCTTTCTCACTTTGATACTCACGACAGCAGCGGTATCCTAATCCTCCCTCCATGTGGCTTCCTCTTCTTCCTTCCTTCGGGCTTCTCTTGCTTTTGTCCATGGGGTTAAGGTTAAGGACCTGAACAAGCTCCTTGTTTCCTCTAGGAAGTCCTCGTCACTTCTCCCGGCCTCTCAGTCAGATACCTCTAGACCCTTGCCTTCACTTACTCCCTTCAATAGTCCTTCAACGCATCTTCTATATCTCTCCCTTCGCTCGGCTTGTTGTGTGAGTATGGATTTTCTAGCGGCTTGTTCCTCCTCAAGTTCCTTCTTTCTATTTTTATTCAATTGATTGGGCATGAAATCTTTGCTCACTTCTCTATAGGGAAATAATCAACACATTAGTTTTTTTCTTCCTTCTCGAGTACGTCTAGGCAACAGCGCCAAAGGTTTACCTGCTAGGGTAACCTAGTTTACTGATGTACAGACATTGTATGGAAATGCAAATACATAAGATAGATTAGATAATACCATAATCTTTAGTTAGAGCTGAATTTCTAGTTTTTGATTGTGTGTGTTTTTAAGCATCAACGTTTCGGATCACACTTAGTGATCCATGATCAGGATGAGAGAGCAATAAGGAAAAATAATAAGATGCAGACTAGGTCTCACTCAAAGAATAAAAGAAGGGTTGGGGTGAGAAAAAGGGCACGGTAAACAAGGGGGAAAGATGACTACCGAGGGTAAAAAGAAAACAATAATAATAATAATAATAATAATAATCAAGAGTAATAATAATAAAAACCACACATTAATAATAATAATAATAATAATAATAATATCTCTGCTATTAGATAATAGTTTGATGGATGTAGTGCCATCCACTGGAACATTTACCTGAACAAATAAGTGAGAAAATTTTGCTCAAATAGCTAGCCGCTTAGACAGATTTTTAGTATCACAATATTGGAAGCTCATAAATGTCCAATTCCAGTCGGACATCCTTCCCCTACCAGGATCTGATCATTTTCCTATATTACTGAGCTTAGACAATGCAAGAGTCTTGTTTTCTCACAAACCATCATTCAAATTTGAAAGAATGTGGTTGAGACATCCACACTTTTTTCCCCTTATAAAACAATGGTGGGTTAGTTCTCCTTATGTGGTGGGGACTAAAATGCACCAGCTGGCAATGAAATTGAAGTATGTTAAAAGCTGCATTAAAAGGTGGAATGAAGTAGTGTTTAAAAATATTTTTCAACAAAAAGATTTGGTTAAAGAACAATTGTCACAAATACATGAGAATACCATTCAGCATGGAATGGACAATGGCTCCTACAACAAACAAAAAATTCTTCAACAGGAATGGGAAGAATTGTGTTCTAGGGAGGAAGAGTACTGGAGACAGAAATCCTGGGAACTGTGGCTTAGAGAAGGAGACAAAAATACTAAATTTTTCCATGCCTCGGCAAAACAAAAAAAGGCAAATAGTACAATCTTCTCTATAACTGAAATGTCTTCGGGTAAGACATTAACAAATGCGCTAGAAATCCAATAAGAAGGTGTAAACTTCTTCAAAAACCAGCTTGCCCCAGTTCAGCCTAACTATCCATCTCAAGACCAAATTGATGAAATCCTGGATGCTATCCCAAGACTAGTTACACATCAAGATAACCTCAATCTCATGACGCCCTTTACTATTAATGAAATCAAACATGTAGTGTTTTCATTACCATCAGATAAAGCACCAGGGCCGGATGGTTATACTCCTCTCTTTTTCCAATCTTGCTGGGATGTGGTTGGGGGGGAGCTGTTGGCAGCAGTGGAAGAGTCAAGGAAAACTAAGTCAATGTTAAAATATTTCAATACTACCAATATTGCCATCATACCAAAGGTGAAAGACCCAAAAACGTTTGCAGATTTCAGACCAATCTCGCTTTGCAACATAGTTTATAAAATCATCACTAAAGTGATATATATGAGGATTCAGTATCTAATTCCTTCAATTATCTCTCAAGAACAGGGAGGTTTTGTCCCAGGTCGGGAAACCATGGAAGGAGCATTAGTAGCTCATGAGGCTTTACATTCTATTCAGGAGGCTCAAACATCAAATTTTCTTGTCAAGTTGGATATGATGAAAGCGTATGATAAAGTTAATTGGGAGTTCCTTTTTCTATTCCTCCTCAAATTCATTTTCTCATAGTAGTCGTGTAAATGGATACGAGCATGTATCTCAGGGGCCTGCTTTTCAATGATCATAAATGGGAGCCCGACTGGTTTTTTTACTTCCACCTAGGGAATCAGACAGGGAGATCCAATATCTCCATTTCTTTTCATTCTTATGGCAGAGGCATTAAGTAGAACAATCAAGCATCAACATTCACTGGGCCTTTGGTGTGGAGTAAAAATTGGGGATACCAATATTTCAATTACCCATTCACTGTTTGCAGACGACACATTGCTCTTTGGAAAATTTGATGTAAGGGAAGCAAAAAGAATAAAATATGTCTTGGACCTTTACTCAGCTGTATCTGGAAAGCAGATTAATGCTCAAAAGTCACAAATTTTTCTTTTCAACACTAGTCAACTCATTTCTACCAAAATTATTCAAGTACTAGACTTTGCTGTTGACATCTTGCCTTCAACTTATCTTGGTATTCCTCTCTTTGTTGGTACAAACAAAACTTCCTATTGGTCTTCAGTTATCAAAAGAATTAAGAACAAAACTTTGGCATGGAAAGCTAGGTGGCTTTCTTTATCAGGTCGAATACTAATTGTGAAATCAGTACTCTCAGCAATTCCAAATTACTACTTAGCTGTTTTAAAAGCTCCGTCATCAGTAATACAACAAATTCAAAAGTTGATCAAAAGCTTCCTTTGGACAGAAAATATGAATGGGGA
>MU226523.1:2729529-2759918 GCA_018584345.1 Thuja plicata | reverse complement strand
TTATTATTATTATTATTATTATTAATCCGTGGTTTTTATTATTATTACTCTTGATTATTATTATTATTATTATTATTATTATTGTTTTCTTTTTACCCTTGGTAGAAATCTTTTCCCCTTGTTTACCATGCCCTTTTTCTCACCCCAACCCTTCTTTTATTCTTTGAGTGAGGCCTAGTCTGCATCTTATTATTTTTTCTTATTGCTCTCTCATCCTGATGATGGATCACGGAGTGTGATCCGAAACGTTTATGCTTAAAAACACACACAATCAAAAACCAGAAACTCAGCTCTAATTCAATGGATGGTGGAAATCTAATCGATTTAACCATAATCTTTATTAATCATTCATAACTTGAGTACATTTACAATAGTCACTATATCATATTATATCTCCAAAGAGAAAGTACACTGCTTATATACAACCCGAAGGGGTGTGACCGAACATCACCATCGATTCCCAACTATCATCCGGTAGTAACTAAGTACCATCGGCTACACATAATATAACTAACACAACATAAAGTAAGTACTATGGCTAACAGTGGTGTCTCATGCAATGCTGAGATGTTCAGTTATATGCAATGCTGAGATATTCAAAATATTGTAGGATAAATAGATAATTTTAACAATGTATAATGTCCTTCACAAGATGTAATAAAAACTATGGACTGAACTATGTTTGTGTGATTATGTTTGTCTGATCATATAACTATTATCTTTTGTTAGGTATCCGACACAATCTCATGGATTGTCAGGTATAAGTCAATACACCCCATAGAGATTAATGTCTTTTACCATTTGTAAAATATATCTCTCATTTCTACCTATCTCTCTCATTTCATGAAGTGCAGGTACCAACAAATAGGTATTTTTCAAATTTGTCTTCCTCGAGCAAGGAAAATGTAGGAATGGAAGAAGAAAGTGAGACATTTAGTATGTCTAAATCAAGGAGATCGACTGAAGGTCAAAAGATCATAAAGAAATTCAATAAATACATGGAATTTTTCCTTTCTCAAGGGGGGTCATCTTCTTATGATGATGAGAGAAAAGGTGACTCTAAGGTGCCCTTTAGGTACAAACATTTACAGAAACAATGGGTCCCCGATGAAATTCCTTCAATAAACACTAATTTTTGTGTTAGAGAGAGGATATATCGCATAGCACCATCTTCATTACATGGTTTGGGCCTATTTTCCATGGATGGCATAAAGGTCTCTTACAACAAAGTTTTGAATTGATGGAGTATGTCGAACCTTGTTATGATTACAGTAGTTGGATGCAGATTGTTAGATATAAAAAAGTATGTGTAGGTATGCACTTGCGGAAAATTATATACAACAAAAAGTCAGTGAATAAAGTAAAATAGTAGCTATATATGTTGACGCAAGGCCAAAAACATTAGGTAATATTGCAGGTTTTATAAACAGTACACGACCTGCGTCAACTAAGAAGATACTCAATTACATATTTGAGGCACGTGAGGGAAATCGTGTATTTGTATGTGCAATAAAATCAATACGCGGAGGCGAGGAGATTCTTATCAATTACAATTTGAATGGCATAGATAAAAAAAAACCTCACTATCATGGATGAGGTGGTATGCACTATGCACAATTTAAAATTGTTTAAAAATAAAAAAACTATCTCTTCTTTTAATTGAAGCATTCTGATAATTGTCTATTATTCAATGTAACTTAGACTAAGAACACATGTGTTTTAACATGTCTCAATGATTTTTTAAAAAATATAGGCTATAGTATGGATCAACAACCACATGATATGCATGGAGATGATGGTTCTCATGGGACTTCTTCTTCCTGACAGGTAAAACTCATTGTTGTTGTACAAATGCACATACAAGAAAAATGTTAATGCATATTTATTGTTGTTTTATTCTTCACTACTATTTTGGATTGCTTTTAAATAAAGTGCTAATAATATTATTCTCACAAATGAGTGTTGATCAGAAAAAGGGAAAGGAACAAGTAGTCCATGAGGAGCCGTGGGATGAGAAGGATCCATTCATTGTTGATTTTTCATCAAACGTTGACCCTGTGGTTCCACTCCAAAAGGTCCTTTGTGAAATTTCAAGAGAGTTAACTTGATTGGAAGATATTCAACCTCAGACTCCTGAAATATTGATTGGTGAGGATGAGTTGGATCACTGTGTTCAGACTTATACAGTAAGTATTAATACAGTTTTTAATTATAACAAAAGTTCAATAATGGTTTTTATATTATACTCTTTTATTTATTTCATTAACTAAAATATATATGTGTTATTTTTATAGAGGATGCAAAAAACATTAAAGGGCCATGCCCTAAATGCATATACTTCATCTGGTTCAAGTAGATCGCATGTTCTATCCTCAACTTGTGTTTTGCTTGAACAATTTTTTTTACTAGCTATAAAAATCTTGTTCATGGTTGTCCATATTTTTTTATGCTCAAACAATCTTATTTTTCAGCACCTAGTATTGATCCTATGTTGAGTATGTTTCCTGCTACGAGGGTCAGAACCATAGAGGCACTACCGCCTGCAATGTTGGAAACACATAGTATGGCCACAAATGCGATGGAAACACCTATTATTGGTAAGTAGATTCCTCTTTTTCTCTCTCATTTATCATGTGTTTATTTCACTTGAACTATTCTTTCTTAGGGGTAATTTTTTAATATTGGATTCATTTTATGTAGGAGGCGATGAGGAAATCCCTGGATGTACTTGTGTTAGATATATGAGAACAATAGAGAATAGTGATCAATTTTTCATGAACATTGAAGATGGACTTCCCATGATAGTTTCCCAGCTTCCAGGTACTTTAAAGATTGATCCTTTCTATTACTATACAATCTTATACTCATAATGTAATGCACTAACCCCCTATGTAGTCCCTTGTAATAACTAATAATCCTGTTATTATTTTGCAAGCAATAATCTATTTTATGAAAAACTTAATGATGAATGTTTGCGCATTTTCGTGCTGACCATACACACATGGTATCATATTTTGATTTCATTGCTAGATCAGATTTCCTTTCATTCCTTTCTTCAAGTATATTAAAATGTAGCTTCACTTCATTTATGAATCTAACAGTTTTTTTTCTTAAAATGTGGCAATTACAGGATAAAGAGTTAAAGAATAAACTCATTGACTCTATGATAAAACTTTTTGGACCCAACGCCTTTCAAAGGCTTAGGCTCCTTGAGAAAGCAGGCCAAACTTTAAAGTATATTAGGGACAACTACAAGTCCCAAATAAAATGAAACCCTTATTATGAGTGGCCCCCTATGTTCCTAGTAATGAGTGGGAGAATCTTAAAAGGGATGCACTTGAGAGACATGCAAGACATGGTGGACATAAAGTATCACCCAAGGAAAGAAGGTACGTGGTAATCTTAATAATGCAATTATGTACTATTTACTCTTTGTACTTATGTGATATAATATATTTCAAACATCACACATGTTGCCTGACACATCAAAGGAAACAAAAGCAAGAAAAAAAAAAGCACGAGCAACACAAGATCGACTTGGGTGGATATTCAAAACTTGCTCCACGAATTGTAAGTAATAGTAAATGAAAAACTGTATGCAAATATTTATAAATTGTAATCAATTTAGTTTTGATGAAATTCAATACAATAAAAACTCATGATACCCAGAAAAAATGCAGGGCTTGGAGTTCAAACAAAAGATTTCAAAAGAGGACAAGAAAGTAGGCTACAAACAAGGCTATACAGTCATGGCTGAATGATTTCGATCAATGAGTGTGCAAGGTTCTTCTAGTGGATTTGTCGATCAGCTAAATAAGCCAATTGAATTTTATTTCAAGTTGAATACTTTACCAATTACTCTATTTGATGTTAAGTTCCAACATAAAGTGAATATATTTGTTTTAAGTAAGGAAACAATGATTATATATTTGTTTAAAATTTTAAATTGAATATATTTATATGTATAAAACTGAATGATTAACATTTCTCAGTATTTGTCTTGTATTTATATGTATATATTGTTGATAAATGCACAAATTATTTACGTTGAAATGCAGCATGCCGATCCTGAAACACCATTCGAGCATGACGGAGGTGTCGATTTGAATGTGCATTGTAGTACTCAAGGTATACATTTTCTATTCAAATTTTGATAATTGATTTATTAATACAAGTAAACATTTTAAATTGAATTTGGCATAGTAATAAAAATTTAATTATAATGTGTTGGGATCAATAAAACATTTTGTATTGCAGTTACAGGGGATATAGAGGTTGTTCCTGATGAACATGTTCAGGTTCAAGCTATCGAGCAAGAAGATGTGGTTGGAAAAGGTAAAGAGTGTCACATTTATGTTTTTTAAATTATTGAAATGCTTGTAAAAATTATGATAATATGTGTTTAAATTAACCCCAATTATGATAATATGTTTTTAATTTAACCCTTTTATTTGTTATTGCTGAGGACCCGCCTTTAGAAAGGATAGTGAGATCACGTGCATGGGTGAGAAGAAATGATGATGCCGAGATGGATATGCCTTTGCAACAATATAGGGTAGCAGAAAAAAAGAAAAAGTCAAAAAGAAATGATTCTCATTTATGCAACTTATTTGATAATGACTGATGTTTATGTCTCAATGTTTTAATCTTATGTGTTAATGAATCTTATGATGTCTTAATGAATGCTAATCAGTCTTATGAGTGCTAATGAATGTGTGTTAATGAATGCTAATTAATCTTATGTGTTAATGAATGTTGTGATAATTCATGAATGTTACATTTTATTAATAGATGAATGAATTTTAGATGTTAACGAGGAATTTAGAGTGATGTTAATGAGACCAATAATCAATTTGCATTCAAAGTGAAAGAAAGATCAAATACCAGAATAGATAGAATTACTTGTGAAATTAAGGCACAACATGACCTATAAATCAAATAAATCCAAAAACATAGTGCAATTTCACAGTAATCTTTTGCAAAGAAGTTGAGAGAGATGCACATTGATTAAAAGATGAACTCCAAAAGGAATTTGAATACCATGTGTGGGGCCTTCAATATTCATGGACACAAAAGAAGATTGTTTTCTCATTACCTAATGGGGAGGTATTAGAAGCCCAATACAATATGAAGTCAAACATATTATGTTCCACCAATAGGCATCTAACAGATTATTCTAATAAACAATTGTTTGTGGTCCAATTTTAGGCACAAGCAGAACAAGAATTTTAAGTAATTAGGTATCATATAAAAAGATATCTGAAAAAGGGGGCATTCATATATGCATAAAGAAAGCTGACATGTTGTTCATCTTCCCACGAGACTTTCTATTTGATCATCTCACACAGATTAATTGAGCCCGTTGAAGCCTTGACATAAATAACAAAAGTCCCTTGGCTATATGGATCTCAAGACTGATTCTATAAATCCATATTTTGGATTCACAACAAAATTGGAATCCACTAAGTCAAACTTTAACAAGGTTTTACAATTTTCCAAAAGATGATAAAGATAGATGTCTCGAGTATTCAACGAGAGCTACATTAGACCAAAATTCAAATCAAAGACTTGGATGAAATTACAAGATAAATGTATAGCTTATTGACACTTTAGATCTGGACTCTAAATTAAATTTCATCCCAAAGAATACACATTGACCATGAATAATTTTTCGTCCCCAACATCATAATGTAATAAAAAAAATTATTGCGGCCTGAAGCCCAACAACCTTTCTTGGAGTAGCTGTTAGGAAAGCTTGAAACTTGCCTGATATATTTTTTAATCTTAATGAAATTGAAATTTTAATCTAATTTTAAATTGTTTACTCTTGATTTAGGCAATCATAACACTTTGGTGTTAACTCTGTACTGAATTAAGCTTACAATTATTGTTTGGTTTTGACAATGCTTAAGACCTTGATCTAGTTGTGGACTATTAGTTTGAACTATGAATTGAATTGAGATAGTTGTTAAATCATGAATTGATTGAGATTGAGATAATTACCTGATTGATAACGTCTGCATGTGGCTTAACCAAAATTATATGAACTTGATCAACAATAAATGTGGTATGTAAATGTTACAAAACTAGAAATTTAAACATGTATGGTCTAGAAATAAATAATGACTTGAAATATTAGAATGTTTGAATTAAAGAAAATCCTAGAATTATCAGATTAAGGTTATGGTTTATTTATTGGATTCAATGTCATGATCCTTTGGTTTGGGCACATTAAGGTTGCAGGTCATGGGTCACCTAGAGGGTTCAAATTTCAAAAAAAATAGAACAAAGGTACTTGGTTCCATGGGGTTGGAAATTGAGTCAGATATGACCAACACCCATCACACCTGTATCCAAAAACATCATATGAGACACATGAAATAGTCAAAGGTAGAACATGCACTAATGAGAACTAAATTGAACTGAGATTAACTTGGATCGTGAAGATAGTTCCTGAACACCAGTGAGCCTCAGAGACCAAAACCAATAAGAAGTTATGTTAGAATTCATAGAATTCAACTACCAAGATCCGCTACGTACAAAAACCTGTCACAAAAGAGAAGCTTGGAGATAAGAATGTTCTAAAAGAAAAAATGTTCATTTAGAGAGGGAATGATAAAATACAAAGAGATCAATCCTTATAAAGGAGATTGAACACCAAGAAGGTGGAGAAACCTAGGTTGCATGAATAATTAATAAATAATTAATTATTGCATGCCTAAAGTTTAGCTTAAGTGAACAAGAGATAAAAAGGTGACTTAAATAATTAAATCAATAATGATTTAATTAATGAGTGAGCATATAAGTACCTTTTTACTCTAACACTCCCACCCCTTAAGATAAACTTAGGGAGAAGCTTAAACCTAGAAGCAACTACTAAAAGAAGTAAATTTGGGTCTCAACAAAAAGGCCTTATCAGGTACCCAATCACAACCAAATCTCTGTAAAGTGGAGAAATAGAGAAAACCACATGGGAAAAAACTCTACTCCAAAAAGAGATGGAAAAAACCATGCTGAAAAATGATGGCTCAAGAGACTCTCTCAAAACTATTAGTAAAACCAACCCCCCCCCCCCCCCCCCCCCCCCCATGAGAGAGGATCAAGACTCCAAAGCCCCCTAGAATGATAGAACCCCTGTGTCGATGATTGAACCAATGTGGCTCCACTATGGAAGAAACAAAGGCACTGGAAAAAGAAGAGGAAACCCCTGAATGCAAGGAGAAACTGGAAGCCCTGGCTAATGCTCAAAAGAAAATGCATGAGATTCCTATAGTAGAATCTCCAATGAATGTGGGCCAATAGATGTGTTGAATCTATCATCTGAGAGGAGATGAATATCCTCGAGTATGTCCTCAACAACTGCAGTAGGTGGTTCGATGCATGGAGCGATAATGTCTGGAAAAGGTGAAGAGGAATCCTGATGAAAAGATGTAAACTCAACATGAGGTGGAGGTGTAGAAGTCAGAACACTAATATTAGGAACTATACATAAGTTCAATTGACCTGACTTCACCTCAATAGGCTCTTGTTAAAAAGGAGAGCTATTGTCTAATAATGAAGATGGTGGACCAAAATAAGAGGAGTACAAGCGGGAAGAATGATCAATTGTCCCTGTACCAATAATATTGCATGTCTCACTATCTCTGATGTGTACTGAATCTGGAGTAAACTCAACTGTCCTACCTATCTCACTATGAGTAATCTGATAGATAGAGAGATGGTTAGAGGACAAAGATGGAACACATAGTACATCATGGAATGCACCACCACCAATGTCAATAGAACCTTTCCTGCATACAGTCATAACAGTGTTATTCCCCATCAAAATGTGTGGGATAGGAGAAGCCTCAAAAGAATAGAATAAACCCTGAGAAGATGCCATATGGTGTGAAGCACCTGAATCCAGTAGCCATCTAGAAGAGGGAGGTATAGCGGTTACACATAATGCATGACCCTTTCCTAAGTCCTTTCTATCTTTCTGAAGTGATGATGAAGAAGAAGACCCGTGAGAAGTAGAAGAAGAAGGAATATCAATGTGGCTCTTCTAAAGAAGAGCTTGCAAATTAGAAATTTTCTTTTCATATCCATCTATCTTCTTCTCATTACAACGAGACTCATCCTGAGTGCCTTATTTACAATAAGCACATTTATTGGGTATCATTTTACACCGTGGTATTTTCCCTGTTGGGTTTCCACATGATAATTATGGTGTTTACATTGTATGGCTGATTACTTGTAGATGTAGCTATTGAAATTTTTCTTATGCTAGTTGATTTTACATGTTTTTGTGCATAAATTTTAAAGAAGTTAAATTGGTAAAGTTGTGTTGACTACTGATTCACCCCTCCCCTCTCAGTAATCAGACCTATCTTAATAGTTGGTTGCAAGACAAGAGGATGTGTGGATAAGGAATAAGTATGGGATATATGTTTTTAATCCCATCAGATGTTCATGATTCCCTCTCATGGAACATATTTTTCACCTGGGGTGTCTACTGTAGGAGCATCCTAGGGTAGTTGGAAATCTTGCATCAGCCCAAAGATTTCCTTCTTTTTTGTTTGCTTTTCTGTTCCAGTTGGATAGTTTTGGTGTTTTAGGGAGCGATCACCTTTGTTTATCTTTATCTCATGTGGTTGAATGAGTTTGTTCTAGACTTCTTGGAGAATCTTTTTCTATGATTACATCATATTTTATTCTATTTTGGGGAAGATATCTTTATATTGGTCTAGTTTTATTATGTTCTTCAGTTTTTAGTTGGTTGTTATGTTTCTGATCAGTTTCCTGATCTTCCAAGTGGAATCTTTGTGTGTGATCATGCCTTTATTCTTAGGAAATATCTAGGAGAAGTTTCCCATAATCACATCTCTTTTGGTTTCTGGTTTTTGGTTGTTCAAGTTTGGATTCATCTAGTGACTATGGATAACATATTCATTTCTTGTTTGGAGCGATCTAGGGAATTCATTGTGCGGTTGGTGATTATTGGTTTTTAGCATGTGGGGTCATGTATCTTGGTTACTAGGATTTGTGTGGACCTATATTTATGATTTCACATCCCTATGTCTTATTTGATGATTGGTGTTACATATTTTAGGTCCTATTATAAATATTATTACACGTTTCCTTGTAATTCTATGTTTGGGCCGACCTGTTGGTGGCAATGTATAAATGTAATGTGTTGAGGTATCTAGAGGAGAGATTAGAATCCTTAGGGATGACAGATCTGAGATGAAGTAGATTGGAATTAGGATATTAGAATGATTTTGTATTTGGCCATAACTGAGAAAGCCTTACAACTTGACATGTTTGAAGTTAGTTTGATGTAATTTATTGTTGATGATAATAAAAACTATTATGTTTGAATTCCTAGCATTGTGTTTCTTTGTTATTTCCATTGTGTTGACTTAGGCTATAGGGTTGGACATCTCCTTTGGGGATTTATCCTTCCTTGAATGCATCATTTCTTCATTCATGTTTTAACCTCTATTAATAGGTTCGTTTATTTTTTGTTTAAAGGATGTTTACATGAATGATGTTATGGATGATAATGTTGCTTTTGTCTGAGAGATAAACCCTTATTGGGTTAGTTACAGGTTAACCCATTTTATGTGTTTCTTATTGAGTTTGATGTATCATTTCATATAGTTGATAACCCTCATCGGGCTTTAATGTCTTGTTTATTCAAACTTGAGTTGGTTGATTCTTTATCGATATTGATATATGTCATATGGGTTTTTGACCAAGAGTCATTACTTACATTCTTGTGTTTTTATGATAATAAACCCTAGTCAAGGATTTAAGGTTTTTGAGGATTGTAATATGGTTTTGCTTTTGGTATTAAAATTACATACTATCATGAATTTTGTTGACATTTTACATCCCTCATCATCATCATGTAGTTTGGTACTAGTCAGTATGCTCGAACTCAAGTATAAGGTCTTATGTTACATCATGCATGTTGTCATTCTTGTTCTCAAACCTTAGTAGAATATTTTGTGGTTATCATGGCTAAGTGGTGAATGTTTAAACACGTAGAATGAGTCTTCCAGTCATGCATGTTATGATGTTGATACTTTGTTATACAAATTTAGTAATGGTTAAGACATGACAAGCATTAAGGGAAGAAACACAATTATTTTATTTGATCAAAATGACAGAGATGTTATTTTATTTGAACAGAGATAAAAGCATAGCAAAGTATTGATTTATTGCAAAGACAATATTAGAATATAGATCAAATTTTATTTTATTTTCAAAAAGATAGAGATATTATGGATTGTTTAAAAACCAAAAGGTTTTGATTTAAGATTTGAATAAGGACTTAAAATCAGTTAATGTTTATGATGTTCACAAGCATAATGTGAAAGCATGTTATGAAACATTTTTTAAAAATAGTTGTACAATCAGTTTTCATGAATTAGTTTGATAATCAGTTTATGAATGTTGAATTATTCTATATATTGAGTAGAGGTAGATTGATGTGGATATGCAAAAAGAGAGAGAGTTAGTGATCTTCAATGATATACATACTTATGTCAGTTGTGCACAATTAGATATACCGATCAGAACTACCTGATTGGAAGAGTAATTCCCATAACTTTATATTATGCATTATTCGATGCAAAGAAGTATATGTATTCAATAATGTATAGTAGAAAGTTGTATTAATTGTTACAAAATCAGATTTTCTGACTTTGTATATGTATAAAAAAAGTTGTAGTAAAGTTGTAAAGCCAGTGAGGCACAAAAAGACTATCAGTGAGATATCATTGTCAGTGAGACAATTGTACAACCAACGAGGCATTGTGAAAGACATTTCAGATTAAGCCAATAAAGCATTTCGAGTGGTTTTATTCCCCAAAGGGTTTCCACTTAGGACATATTGTGTTAAAATTTTGTGTATGTATTTTTTCTATATTTTTATCTCTTTTAGTTCACTTTAATTTATTGATTATATTTGGCTTTAAAATTGATCCATTGTTATATATCACTGATTCATCACCCCCCTCTCAGTGATATTGTACTCCAACATCATCTTCCTATGGGATGGTGATGTGGCCTCTTATTGGTTGTGCCAATATTAATGATACTTTCCTTTTTGAAAGAGGGCATTATTTTAACAACAGATTGAAGGATTTTGTAAGATTACAAAATCTATCCAAAATATGCAAGCTTTTTAATTATATTAAGGTGACAAACTGTTCACATGCATGGGAGGCCATGTTGGAGAAGGATGAGGGTGGAAACATAAAATATTATGAGTGTGTTAATTACTATCCTTTATTATGGGCTCAAGTGACCTTTTTCACTACTGGTTTCAATTTGGGGTTTTTTCATAACAAGAAATTTCCTACTCTTGAGTGCAATGCCATGGGAGGAGACAAAGTGTGAGTTGAGCCTAAGAAACTTGACAACTTTAAGAATAATGCTATGTCAGGCATATTTGCAAGGAAGATGGTATAGCTCAATTCATTGAGAATATGATGGGTCATGATGATAATCTTTCTATCCAATTTGCATCCTCATGGACTGATAGGAGAGTTTCGATGGGTGGGATCTCTTTCAAAATCAATGAGGAGGTGATAGCTAAAGAAACTGGTCTTTCTACTACGGGGAGAAAATGGAAAAAGACTAGCAAAGTCTCAGACGTGGAAAAAATGAACTAATTTTTTTGTGATGGTGAAATCCTTGTTAAGCATCACGGTGGATACAACTGTGAACAACTATCAGATCCATGAGACCGGGTTTGTTTGATGGTTATGAAGTACTTTATGCTTGAGGGTAGATTTGGGTTGTATTATTTCTATCATATGTCATTTCTTAATCATTTCAGAAACCACAATGTCATTTCCTTTCCTTTCTTTCTTCTCCACTCTTTGGAGAATTCTATCAAGGAAGTTGTTAAGACCACCAAGAATCAGGGCAAGAAGTCGATACCCTTGCACCAATGACTTGTTCTCAAACTTTAGCATTTTCATCTTTCCCTTTGCCCACCTAGACCCATTATTGTTCAGGAGGCTCCTATTTCTAGTACCCCCATGTCTACTAGCATTATGGATACTCCTTGCCCAAGTAAGAAAAAATATCTCAAAAACCTTTCTTTGAAAGCCCACCATGGTTCTCTCGAAACCCCTCCCAATGTTGGTACAAAGGAAAAGCCGAAGGAGAAGAAAAGGAAAGAACTTTCTACCAAAATGAAGGCTAAGGCTTCAAAAAAGGAAAAAATTACCATTAATGAGATTGACTTTGACGTTTAAGAAATAGAGGAAACCAGTACCCCTCGCAGGTCCACGAGACTTGCTACACGACCTATGAATAAAGCGGAAAATATAAAAGTGGGCTTTGAGTCAGAGGAGGCAGAGGAGACCAAAAATGATGAAAAAGAAGAAAAAGAGAGATGTTGAGAGAGAGGTTTGTTCTGAGATGGCTAGTAGCTCATCCCATGTCTTTGAAAGCCTCAAAACGGAATCCATGGACCTCACCCAAAACATGGTGTTAGAGGGACATGTTAAAATGCTTGTGAATGATAAAGGCACTACTCTTCTGGGTGCAGAGTGTGACAAGTGTGAGATCACTTTGGAAGAGCTGGATAAAGTCAACAAAAGAATTACAGAACTGAACAAGAAGATACAAAATGTCTCCCACTTTACATTAAAGTCATGCACAACTCGACCACTTCTTTATGCCTGCTACAGAAGAACACACTTGGCAAGGAGGACAATGGTAAAGGCAACTACAAGGAGCTCTATAGATTGCTCATGGAGGATTGGGCAATGCAGATGCTCAACAAACAATGCAAGAAGAAGGAAGCCTATGGACCTGGTCCCTTTTTCTTTTTTATTTTGATGCTATCACTGACCCCTGTGTCCTTGCTTTAAACTTTATTTTTTAATACCGGGGTTGTTATCTCTTATACTGGTAGTTTATATGTTTTCTGGTATAGTCCTAGGTGGCCCTATTTATAGACTTTAAATACTGTGTTGATCAATAGAGTAGATGTTTTTCGTGTTCGTAGTAGATATCGTGACCAACTACTTTTAAATTCATTCGATTGTTTTTATATACTGTTAGTGTGCTATAAATGTTAATCTATTGATTGACACATGTTGGACTATTGTATTCAAGAGACAACACCCTAATTTTACTCCTTTAAATATCAAAAACAAATTTAACTGCAACTTTTATTTCTAAACTTACAAATTACATAACACAAATATGATATCCTTTTATCACACCAAAATGTTGGCACAATCAATCTCTCTAAAAAAAACAATTCATCAACTCAAAATATAAAACAAATAATAATCATTACAATATAACGACTCATGGTATTAATTATTGAAGTGAGAAGATAGTCTATCACTCTCACTATAAATAATAAACAGAATCAAAATCTTCAAAAGATAAATTAATTTACACGAAGGTCTTCAAGTCAAACTTGTGTAGCTTTCAACAGTTCTTAAACTTTTGTCTTACACAATTCTTTAACAAACATTTACGTGGAGAAGTGTAAAGGCATTCAACAATTTTAAAAAAATCAATCTCAAACACTTTCAATTTTAGGTTTATTTTGTACTAAAAAGTTATTCATTTGTCGTTTCATATTTCCATAAATTCTTCTATAACTTTCATACAATATGCCAATCTTTCGGCCGTATTTTTTTGGATTTTGCTCTGAGAGGATTGTAGATTTGACACAGATCTATCATTACAAATACTTCATTTCTATTGGCTGTTCTTATTTGGTATTGACTAATAAAAGCACAACAATTATTCTCTATTTTTTTTTAAAGAGTAGATAAAAAATTGTTGTGAATTATTTAACTGATAACATATATAATATTTAAATAAATATACTATAACTTCATTATTATTATTTTTGAAATTAGGTGAACAATATTATTTCAGAGAAATAATAATTCTCAACACTATATCAATCAAATCTTAATCTTAAATCAAATTAAATTATATTCTTCAGTCTGATTGAAATTGAATATTAATTTTAACCTAACCTTAATCAAGATGTAATTCTAATTGAAGTCCAAATTTAACTCCTACCAATCTATAACTATAACACTAATTGTTATTAAATCTTAATAATCATTATTAAAGGTAATGACAACTCTTAATTGCTTTCAAAATCTTTGCTTACCTTAATAAAAAACATTAACGTGATTAAACCACTATTCAAAGTGAACCCTAGCCTTGATCCTAATTGAGCTTTCACCAATTCTTATACTTGAAAAACAACCATAATTAGTATCTTATCAAATGATACTATTTCTTTAATGTCCCATAACATTAATGATTATTAAATATTAAATAATTAACATATAATATTTTAATTTAAATTAAAATAAAATTATTTACTAAACAAACATATAAATTATTAATTGCATTTAATTAGATAAATTATAATTTAAATATAATAATCAAAATAAATATCATTAAAAAAAATACTGGAATTTTTATTAATGTCCATGTTATGCGCATGACATATTAGGAAGAAGTTGAAACTTTAAAATATTATTTAAAAAAAAGTCTTCAAAATATAAAGATATAACGAATCTTGGATGAGTCTTCATAAGCCGTACTCTAATTTTTAAAAGGAATCTTGATGAAAGTGAATTTGGAGAATTTCTGTGAAACACACTAAAAGTTAGCTAATGAAAAGACTAAATAGGGAATACAAGTTTTGGAAGCAAATGAAAGGTATGAAAAGACAAAGATGAAAGTGCCCTACTACCAAATTGAAAAATGGATGTACAAAATGAATTCATTTGCACATGGGTGTGTGGAATTAACACTTGTGAGTGGTTGGAGAAGTTTTATAATATTAAAAATCTTTGACTTATAATCCAAAATTAGAAATCCCATTTTCCAATTCCTTTTGTTTTTTAGCGACGTATCTCATTATAAATTTCAAAAATTAAGACGTGACTTATTTGGAATTTTATCTATTGAAAATGCCCACCTTCTATTTAAACTCAACAACAAATTTTGTTTAATGAATTCTTTAATATACCTAACAAATCTAATTTTGCTTTCCAGCGAATGTACGATCTGACACAAAAAGAGAATCACGTAAAGAAGAAAAAGTCACAATTGTCATATAATTGCTAAATTTTATATTCTTTCTTATCATTTTATTCTATGTTCAATTAATTATATTATATTTAATGGTTAAGTTTTACATTCAATTCTATTTTTAAATGTTTTTGTTTCATAATATTATTTATTTAATTTAGTTATTATTGTTTTTAATGGGGGATGTGGTCATCAAATTTTTGTTAGTGGATAATGTTATTCTTTTTGAGATATTTTTATTCTTCAAATTGGATGTCTACAAGTAGCAAATTATATTTGAAGATTCATTTATGGTCTCTAACAACTGTTTGAAATAGATATTCATAATTTGTTTCGGCAAAAAATATTGGGTGATTCCTTTTTAATTTCACATTAAATAAATTAGCATGACCAGGTTTGTTGAGAGAGAAATGATGAGGAATGTAGAGTTTCAAGGACACCCAAGTTCCTAGCACTTCAAATGTTATGTTGGGCTGACCTAGTTTAAGGATAGAATGAAGAATGATGAAATCAAGAAGCAACATTAACTATTAAAATCGAAGATTGATTAGAAAATAATTTTTTTTTAAGAATTGAAGGAGTTATTAGTACTATGAAATATTTTGATTTTCAACCAATTTGATATGGCTGATATTTTGTGGTCCATAGATCATACACCCTTTGTACAAGATGAGTTGGCCTAGTGGTGGAGAACTTGGGCTCTTTAAAGAGAGGTCACAAGTTCATATTCCACAGGGGTAAGGTATATACACCTTGTTTGTAGGACAATTAGGTATGGGGTGGTCCTATATTAGTGTAACCATATGCAGACCCAAAAATAGATGACTGATATTATAGACTATAAAAACTGCTTGTTTTATGTTCAATCATTTTCTAATCTTTTTATTGTTTGTCATATAGTATTACTTCTTGATATTAGTTGGACTTCAGTAACATATCTTTCTTTCTTTGTACAAACCAAATTACCATCCTAACTGCCTTTTACCTTGAAATAGAAAGGAAAAATAAAATAAAATAAAACACTAAATTAAAATTTTAGTTTTGATAATACCATTTACTTAGCTTTCATTTAAAGCCAATACATTCAATAACCCTTATATATTTCCTAATTTCTAAGACTTCAAGGTAGAAAATTGCAGGAAGCGGGTAACCAATTCCAATTGAAATGCTGATTTAGAAGGTCCACTTAGATCTATATGAAATTTGAGAGGAATTTTACCTAAGAAAATTGACCAATATATTTGTCATTACACAAAAATCATTTAGAATCCTTTATGTCTGGCTTCTTGTGCTCTGAAGTAATCTTTTAATTTAATTTTCTAAGCATCTCCTTGTTTGGTTTTCAAGGAGGTCAAGATTAAAATGTTGGCTTTCTTGTTAACTTAATTATTTATCCTTCAATAATCTCCCACATTAATCCACACACAATAAGTTGGACCCAGTAAATTTTGAATCTTGATTCTCTATAATGCTGCAGGTTTTTCTTTTGGAAAATCAGCCTTCAAGACCATGAATTTTTATTCATTAAATCAGAATATATCCCCTGCTAGACATGTTTTGGGCACCCATTACATGTTATGATAAAAAGAAGCAGATTGTAGGGTTGTTGAAATTATTATTTCCAATTCAAAAGAGAATCCAGTACTAAAATTTACAAGTATGAGTAGAAGCAACAGAGATCTCATACAACTTGAAAACTTCAAAGACAGGCTTACTTTCATTGTTGAACAAATGTGATATTCCTCTATTTACAACTTTTGCAGAAAATAGAATATGACTTATGGGACAAAGAACTCATGTTTGAAGATCAAATAACCAGGTTTTTTTCCATCTACTATTTACAGCACAAGCTGTACGTTCCAGAAAAGTTTATAGTTAAGATTCAAAATAAATTATTCTGCTAAAACTAGTTCTAATTGTGTTCCTCTCAAAATTCAATTTGTCTATGTTTTTAAATCTTCTCCAAATTGCATTATACCAGATTATACCAGTCAGTCTATTGGACATGTATTGAATTTTATAGTAATATACTCTCTCTTACAAATTTGAGTTAGTTTAGAGATAGAGAATTTGTATTTTTGAAAAAGAGGAGACAAGTTCAGATTTCATAGAGGGTAAGGTATGTATACCTCATTTGCGAAGTAGTCTGATATTACTATAATCCATCTAGAAGATGATGGCTAGAGGGTTGTGCATGGGATCCTTGTGAATGAGCGGAATGGTTCTTTCGATGAGAGGGAGATAGAAAGGCTTATAGGTTTTTGGAAAATCTTGCAAATTTGTTGACTCAACATGATTTTTTCTAAGAAGGTGCGATGTAAAAGATGATGGCTAGAGAGTTGTACATGTGATGGTTGTGAATGAACGGAATGGTCCTTTGGATGAGAGGGAGGTAGAAAGACTTATTGATTTTTGGATAAACTCCTATAAAAAATCTTACAAATTTGTTGTGATTCAACATGGTTTTTCTAAGAAGGTGGGATTTCTTGAAAATAATTCTTAGGCATTGTATAGTCCTAAAGAGTCAGCACCCATTAATTTGGAAGCTCTATGACCTATCGGGCCCCATTTTAGTGATCTCGATTTTGGATGCATTTATGCTTGATTTTTCTATTTTTCCTCCGTTTTTGCCCGAGCCTCTTAATACTTCTCAAACCTCGCAAATTCTGCCTCAAAATTTACCCTTCCAAGTATAGGTCGAACCTCGTTCAACCTATACAAGGTATAGGTCAAACCACTTTCGACCTATATCTCATTGGCTGAGATTTGGTGGGTTTCAGGCCCAATGCAAAGTATTTTCATTTTCCCACTTAGTGAGGTCATCCTTTGTGAATTTGGACTTTGAAATCACTATAAAAGGAGGTATCTTCCCTTTATTTTTCAATCTCTGATCTCTAATAGCTATTACACATTCATTACATGCCTGTTATTTCAAGTATTCAAGTCCAAGATGCATTCAAGAGATTTTTTGGTGATTTTAAACAAGCAAGGATTTGGCTCCAAGATTTGAAGGTTATCTTCTATCCATCCATTCTAAGGAATTCTTCTATTGATTTGTGTGAATCTCTCTCTCATAATAGATTAGTGTAGGAATTCCCAAATGAGCAAGAGGATCCATATCCATTCTTCATTCTTCTCCTTCTACATTCAAGCATAACAAGCATACATCCACGATCTATGCTTTGGCAAGTGTAGATTAATTGCATTGGCGAAGACATCCAACATTCTATCAACATTCAATCAAGAAAGTATACATCTTTGTGGATATAGAGGATCCATATCCAACCACAAGTGTTTGACAAGAAAGGTAAATATTTACAATTATCTTTTTATACATTCTTTACTTATTTTATTTCAAGATTAATTCCTATACAAGGGCTTGACCAAGGCAAGCCCTTTTTCCCTAACATTTTCCCCTTTTCTTGTGTGCAGGTGCACATTCACAAAGTTTCAGATTCAGAATTGTATATCTAGAAGTGCAGTATCTGTCACAGTCCTGAGACCTTCAGATTGAGCCCTCTAGGGTATAGATCAAACCACCTTCGACCTATGCTTGGTATAGGTCAAACCATGTTTGACTTGTTCCTGCAACACTCATATTTTCACAGCAAAGAGCTCCAACTTGCATGTTTTTGGATCCCTACCTATTTCTAGTTTTAGTATAGTTTGACAGGGTTTCTACATATCAAAAGTTACATCCTCTACTAACCTTCAAGGTGAGTTCTTCATCATCCGTGTTACTTTTGAGCACTTACTTTGATACGCTAGATATGATATCTTATTGTTTATCATTGTATGAGTGTTTTGTTTACTTTACTTGTACACATACTACATTCCTATCCCTACATTCTTACATAAATGGAAAGACGTCCTAAAATCATTACATTCCTTTCAAGACTAGATCATGCATTAGCATCCCCTCATCTACTTGGGTTGTGCTAATCTAATTTAGTCCAAAAGGGGTCACATTTTAGGATCCCTTTCCAATGTACATGTGTGACTTAGTGATATACCATTGATCACCATTTTACCATATACATTTTTGGTGAACCCGAATTATTATATTTCCTCTCTATATCTTGGTGTTGGTTTTCCTTTTTATTCTTCGTACATTGTTACTTGGTAGTTAGATATTCGTTGGTGATAGATTTTCTATCTAGATCTACTTTATTATATTTTATGCATCTAGTTAGCTCTTCTTTATATTACATGTTTAGCTTTACTTTATATGCATTGTGTTAATCTCTATTTACATTATATCTTCCTTTCTTTTCATTCCTTTGTGTATGAGCTTTATCACTTTGAGTCTAACCTATATAGTATTCTGGTTAGAAAAAGTCATAGACTCATGGTTTAATTTGATCTTGAACCCCCCTTCTTTCCTAGGAATCTTGATGAAACCAAAATGCATCCTAATGATACCAATCCTATCATGGAATAACTATTCTCATTCTTCTCATGATGAAGATGAAGCATTAAGAGTTCCTCCCACCCAAGTGCAAAAGCTTACTCATGAATTTGAAAATTTGGAGCATTGGTTAGCTCAAGAGAGTCATAATCCTGAAACTCTTTCCATTGTAGAAGGTTTAAATAAACTCATTCATAATGATGAATATGGTATTAACCTCTTGCGTGGAGTTTCCCATCTTATTAGTTCCAATGTTAAAGCTCTTACGAAATGTGCTCAAGAATTAGGCTATGTTCCCCCTAATAAAAGTGTTGAAACTTCTTTTCTTGTCTCCACTTTGATTCCTAGTCTCTCCACTTATGCTCCACCTCTTATCACAACTTCAATTCATTCTTCTAAGCCCGCACATCTGAGTCTCCCTAGTCCTATTTTTTCTTCTCTTCCTACAAGTGTTCCATGTGTTTTATTTCCTTCATCTATGCCTTCTTATCATAGTGTTCCTTTTTCATATCCCAACCCTATTTACAATAATGCTCCTACCATGCCTCATGTTTCTTCCAATATTCCCTCTATTTCCCACAACTTTCCTAACATTTTCAATGTCCCCCCTCCTATCATTTCTACCACTGATTCTACCATTAATATCTTAGCTCAAATTTTGTCTTCTTTGCAACAAATTTCTTCTTTGACCCAATCCAAATTTAATATTCCTACCTATGATATTTCTAGTCCTTTGTCCATGGATATTATGCGAGCTATTATCCCACAAAGTATTGATATTCCTCATCTTGAGACTTATAATGGTAAGGGTGATCTTGTATCTCATGTAAAACTTTTCAAACCTTGTGTAGTGATTTCTCTCACGTTTATAGGTTCATGACAAATTTGTTTACTAGAAGTTTTTGAGACAAAGAATTACAATGGTACTATTATTTTCCTCCTTATTCCATTGATTCCTTTCACAATATTTCTTATGCTTTTATTCAACAATTTCAAAACAACATTGGTCCTGAAATTTCTTTGACTGATTTGATGCATTGTAAACAAGGTGTTAAAGAAGAAGTTAGTGACTTCATTGGTAGATTTAAGCATTTGCATAATTCTTATCATATGCCCGATGTTGATATAAAAAGCATTTTTATTACTAATTTACAAAAGGACATTAGAGATAATAAACTCCTTACTGAGTTCTCTTCCTTTTCAAAATTGTGTGCAACTCTTCATCATTATCAAATTCAAGTGAGTCAATTTGAGAGAAACACTCCAATGGACCATGTTGTCATTAATAAAAGTGATGTCAAATTCAATTTCAACAAATTTTAGAAGACTAACAACTACATCAAAATCAATAAATCATCCAACATAGTTGATGGACAAGTGGCAACAAGATCTAAAGGTTGGCCTCCTTTGTCTTCTATTTTTAGACCCTCTCATACTTTTACTCCACTTTCTAAATCTTTGCATAATGTGATGTTGAATTTAATGAATGAAAAAATGATTAAAATTCATCCTATCAAATCAATTGACCCATCCAAACCTCCATCTATATTCTTTGATCCCAAATCTTTCTCTCAATTACATCATAAACTGGTCATGATACTGAAAAATGTTATTCCTTGAAAATGGGGTTCAAGACCTTATTGATTCTAGGGCTATAAGTGTACAGATTTTGGTATTAACCATAGAAACAAATTAATTGCACCTCCTAATAATAATTTTCAATTATACACTAATCCTTTACCATCTCATTCAACCAATACTACTCAGATACCTTCTTCTCCCATGCACATTGATTACGATGAGAAATTTGACGAAGACACTCATATTGTCAACCAAATTGAACATGTTTAACCTAAACCTAAACCTCAACCTAAACTTCAACCTCAACCTCAAATTCAACCTAAGTGTAAACCTCAACCTCCACCTCAATCTTGAGTTACCTTTGATCCTGCTAAAACAATTAAAGCACCGAATGGTCCTCTTTAAATTGTCGCTAGGGTTGATGGTATTCCTTCCCATGGTACTCTTGTTGATCCCACTTGCATACTGAATGTGATAATTGAAGATCATCCTTTTAGTAAATAATTGCATGCATATTTATATGATAAATATAATGTTTTGATTCAAACTTTTAATGGTCTCCTTTATCCTTCCCATGGTTCTATTTCATTTCCTGTGGAAGTTGGTGGTAAAACTTTGGATACTACTTTCACTATTATTCTTACTTCTGATCAATTTCAAGTCAAACTTGGTCTTCCTTGGCTTACCTCCATGAGCATCATAGATTCTCCTATTCATAAATGTGTTTCCTCATAATAGAGAGATCATGATCGTTAACCATATTCTTTACTAGCCTTATGTGCCTCCAGAATCTGTTACCCTTGACTTCTTTTGGCCTTCCATACCTCAACCAACTAAAGTTTGTCCTGATCATCTTTTTCGATCATACCATGCCTTTAATATATAAAATATTTGTGAAATTAGAAAACCTAAGGAAAATCCTAGTCATGGAATTCTTCTTACACCACCTATTCCTCCTTATCCACATCTTCGTATTGTCATCTCTCAACCTAGTGTGGTTTCTTGAGTTCTTGCCCCTAAAGAAGAAAATGGCTCGATGTTGATTGATCCTATTCCACCACAAATATCTAGCAAAACCAAAAGTAACCATCATGCTCATGATCATCATTGCAAAAATTGTGTTAGAGCCTGTTAGTGTGCTTCTAAAAACATTTCTTCACCTCATACCTCTCCTCATACTTCACTTTCCTTTGACCAACCCATGCTTGAACCTATGGAGGAAGTGAATTTAAACAGTTAAAATGAATAAACATGACAATGCTATTCGTATCATGGATTCTATTATGATTAATCTTGATGAAGAAGATAATCTTGATGATGATGTTCATGATACTAATAATTACATGCATGCTAGTGATTTTGATTATATGTATGAGACTATTGATCTTGATAATGATCTACCAACTAGGCTTTCACCATAATTATCTATCATTCCTAATTATGAACACAGTGACCTCCCTTGACATCAGGGTCCTTGTTTAGCTATTGTTCCCTCTGTTGTGTTTGACGTTGCTCCTACTGGGAGTTACTCACCTTCCCTAAACACTATGGACCGAGATGGGGGGCATGCAATATGATTGACTAGATCCTCTTGTACGATGGATCTTTTCTTTTCTTTTTCCTTGATTGTCGTGATGTGTTTCCCTTGTGATGTGCTACTTGTTTTTTGTTTTGTTTAGATTTCTTTAAATGACCCTTGTTACTCCATTGACACAAGGTGATAAAGGAATCACCATTTCATAATCATTCTTGTATTTGTATCTTTCTTCTTCCATATGTTGTCACATGCTATTTTGTACATGTGCCATTATTTATAAATGTGCCTTCATGTTGTCTACTTGGGATGATGTAGAATGGTAGAACCTATTATTTTTGGTCTCCATGATGCTGACCAAAAATACTTTTCTTCATAAATCTTACATGTCTTTCTTCCATCATGTTATAGTTCTACTTCCTTTGGGGAATGATGACAGTTCATTTTGACATAATTCTGATATACGTGAGTTATCATATAACCCACTGACTAGAGCTAAGGCCTCTCTCTCTCTCTCTCTCTTTGAGAAATTCCTCTCTTATCTTAGTTTTGGATTTGATGAGGACTTAAGTCACTCGGGGGCTTGATGTTTCCTTGTCTCCTTAACTTTGGTGAGATCATTTATACATTTGATTTACTTTACCGTGAGAATGAGATTTTCTCATACTCTCGCTAAAGTGGGGGCTATATGTATAGTCATAAATAGTTAGCACCTTTAATGACCTAAAATTGGTCTAGAAAACCTATTACCCCTATTTCTAATTAATTGGTCTTTATAAATTCTAAAATCTAAGACATCATCGCTAGATTCTGATTATAAGAGCACTTAATCAAATTTGCTTACATAATCCCAATCCTAACCTGTTGAATCAAATAATCAAATTTGCTTACATAATCCCAATCCTAACCTGTTGAATCAAACAATCAATCATCCAAGCCTAAATCTTAAATTGTATAAAACATTGAGATAAATCAAAAAAATCCTAAGTCCCTTTTAACTAAAAAAGTGAATCCATTCACACATGGGTGTGCACTCAAAAATCAAAATAAAACAAATAAAAGGGAAAATACCAATTTTGTCTTATTCTCCACAAAGGATGACCAATCAAATACATTACACTAAGCTCACATTGATTGAGGGAATTTTCTCCTCCACCATTGATCATTCCCTTTTTCCTCTTAATCTCAACCACTCATTTCTTGGAATCTCTTATGAAAGGGATAACTGCCTTGATCATTCATAACAAGAAGATTTGGAGTAAAGTTATAATGCTATTTCCATTCTAGGGTTTATTTGTGCACTCATAGTTCTTACTTGCATAGTAGTTTACTTGCATTTTTGCATTATTAAGCTTCATCATCTTAGTTTAATGGCATTCTAGTTTCCTTTCATAGCTTAATTTAGATGCATTTTTCTTCTCATGTGATAGCTTAATCTTGCATCTTAGTTTTATTTCTTATAGTTGTTATGCATTTAGTTTTCTAGTTCATGTATTTCATTTCTAAAGCTTTCAAGAGAAAAATATGCAAGTCTATGCATCTTGATCCATATTGCATTTAATCTTCCATTTTGGAGTAGTCAAGTCACTAATTTTCCATGTCCAATCTCATGAGAATTACACTTGCTTGAACTAGGAAGAAATAAGCCAATTTCAAGGGTTTTATGCTATGTTTGATCTCCATTTTTTTACTAATACCTTTGATATAATGGTTTATTGAAGTGTTTGGTTGCATATTATAATCACACATTTTACCACACACACATTTGGCACCCACGTGGGGTAGAAAACTAATTTTTGCCTCATTATTTGCATTTTTCCCACATTTTGATGGAACTACGCTCACTGTCATACGAAGTTTGTTGAAATCTCATATGAAAATTCATGAGTCTATAGTTTGTCCTCCGGGAACAATAGATTTTTTGTACGAGTCTGCTTTCTGATTATTCTATCATTTTAGGACATTACATTTGTTGTACGAGCTTTTAGCACTGTATGTTTTGTCGTCTAGGAACATATAAATTTACGTACGAGTTCTGATTCTAGTTTGTTCTCTGTGTTTTTTTGTCTTAGAAACAATGAGCATTTTTTAGGGTCTTATCGAGCTAATCTTGATTTTTTGACTTTTGGCATGTTTTGTGTGATCTTTTTGCTCTCTGGTTTTGAAGCTTAACTGGTTTTTGTAGGACGTTTTGGGGAAGATTCACTTGTCAAAGCCTCACTAGCACACCTCTTTCTTGAAAAATTACTAATAGTTTTGTGCTTGTAGGACATTCTGAGAGATGAAAACTGGAAAACTACTAATGCTTGTGCTTGCAGGTTGCCTTGAATTCATCAACCAAAAAAATTTGCATACTTTCTTAGATGATTTCTTAGGCACTTATCTTAACTAGGGTGTTGTTTGTTTGTGCAAAGTTAGACATTAGGGGATTATGCTCTTCTCTCTTTGGGGAGAATAAAAGACCCAAATGTATGTGATTGAGCTTGAGCAAGTAACACTTTTCTTTTGGTAATGAGCATGTGCTTGATGTGTTTGGGAGACACTATGAAGTAGGAGAGTATGCTCTTTTCCTTTTGGAAAATCAGAAATCTTGACCTTCACTAGCTATCCAATTACATTTCTTGCATTTACCTTTAGAGGGCCTGCCAAGAGAGCAATCTTTTGGAAACGACCCAAGTGGGGAAAAAGTGAACCCGACTACACCACCTCATAATAATAAAATGATTCCTTCAATCCAAATAGAGGGAAGAAATGGATATTTTCTATTACTAATGCTTCTTCATGTGTAGGGCCTTGTTGCCTCAATCTTGCTAAGCAAGACTACATTTTACTAGGTGCTTTTAGGACCATTTTTGGCCTCAATCTTGTTTACAATAATACAAGGGGAATACATTCAACTTGTGTAGGGCTGAGAGGTCTCAATATTGCTTGCAAGACTATGCATTTTGGGTGCTTGTAGGGCTATACACCTTAATTTATCTTGCGAAACTATAAGGGATAGTCATGAATGGATGTCCTTACTAGACACCTTTAGATAGAGGCTACCTGATTCACCCCCAAAAGTATCATAATATGTGTAAGGATCAATCCAAGTGGATTTACCTGGATCACCTTAAGATTTTACACTCACCATATTTAATCCCAAGGATGTTTTAAATCATGAATGTGGCATGAGGGAGCTTATGTGATTTGAGCATTTTAAGTCTCTTTTCAAAACCCACAACATGCATAGTCCTAGAAAAAGACAATACCACTTTGTGTGAGGTGAAGGAATATCAAGTGCGGGAAAAGAATTTGATATTGAGCCAATTTGGATTTAGGGGTAGAAAGTGCTTGATCATCTCCTCTTTGTGCTTTATGTGTTTAAAACACTTGACACTTGACCTTTGCAACAACAACCCTTTTGACAATGTAACACATCGTCCAAACTTGACATTTGATACGAATGAAAAAAGGTGGAAAACTATCTTGGGTATCCTTTTGCAATCTTATCAAAACAATTGCTAGTTTATGACTACATGAATTGGCTCACCCAACATCTCTCATCTTAGTTTCTTGTGTGATCTTGCTAGTCCTACATTTTTTCATCAACAATCTATTGCACATCAACTTGGTCACAAGTGTCACCCAGCAGGTATTCATAGCTCATAGCGCGATACCTTATACCTTGTTCAACAAACCTTATTATCTCCTTCTTTCAATATATTGGACAAAGAAATCATTCAGACACCTTTGACATTGATATCATCAACCTAGTTATTCTATAATTATAACTGTGATTGTCTTTCATGGTGAAAACAAGAAGTCAAAAATATGATCTCGATTCCAAGGGAAAAGCTATTGAGGACTTTTCTCAAGGGCCACCTTCTTGTCAAAAACCTAAAACAAATTTCAAAATATTACAATTAAAGGACACTTCAGTTCCACAACAGACAGTGCCCTTGTTTGACTCATCAACCTTTGTTGCACACAACACATAGACCATGTCAACTTACGATTGGGGGTCTCAACATGACCACCAAATTAAACACACCAGTGCCTCTTCCTCCATATAAGAGACCACTTCCAAAGAGATTAGGAAGTGTCAACAAGACAAACACTTTCAGAAGATGATGCACACTATTATGCAATTGGAAAAATACAAGTATTTCATGCATCTTGCGTCAACAGGTGTCAAACTTCTATTAGAATGAATTTAGAATAACTAAGAGGGGGGGTGATTCAAGTATCCTTAGGTCTAGATGTGCCCATTTAAAACTTTATACCAATTTGAACAATTCAAATTTGCTAGGCAGCAGTAACATGAAAAGTGTGCAGTTTACTGTACTAATGAAATAAGCTTGCAGAAACTTAACAGTAAACACAACATAAACATTCACACATTTTGACACCATGATTTAATGTGGAAACCCAATATGGTAAAAACCACCAGTAACATGCTACCAAAATTTTCACTCTTCTGAAGTGAGCTCTGTTAGGAGAAAACCCTGTTAAAGGTTACAAAACAGACTGTCAAATGTGACCTGGTTAAAGGATTGAATCACCCTGTCAGGAGCGACCTTGTTAGAGGACTTAGAAAATTCCAATCTAAATGTCACCTTTCTCAAAGGATTTATACAATGACTATTAGGTCAATCTGGTTAAAGGATTTGAACTGATACAATGGTTAGAAAGTAATCAACAAGTGTGATCTGATTTATACAACTTACTTTGCAAATCTAGATCCAATTCAACTCTAATGCTAATTCACTCAGTGGCCTCCATTCTCATCTCAAACTCCAGATCTACTTGGAAATCTGTCAAGCAATCTCTCTCTACTTCTTTTCTTAGCCTTCTTTTCTTAGATCTTTCCAGTCAGTCAATTAACCATGTAAACCTTTTGCATACTCTGCAAACTCCACTCTCTTGGTTCTTCTTCATGAATAACCCCTTGAGGTTATCATATACCTCTTCATCTAGGTCAAATACATCTTTTTCTGCTTAATCAAGATCGTAGATCTTTAGGTTAGGTCAGATCCAACGGATCTTTCCATCATTACATTTAATTTATTTCTCTAATACAATCACTATTTAAATCTTGAATCCATGCATTAATAATGGTTTCCTGTGCATTTAATTAATGAGGACCAAAATTAAATATCCATAAAAAAACTTTACATATTCCAATAAATTCAATAATGTCAGCCAGATATGTTAGAATAGTCCCAAAGGATAACTGAGAGGGGGGGTGAATAAATTATCAGCTAATTTAATTCTTTTCTCTTATCAATTCTAGAATACCATAAAGTAAATGCACATTCAGATAACACAATAGACAATACCACAATTTGGTTACAGGGAAACCAAATGGTAAAAACCCTAGTGGGAATTAGCACCCACAATGAACTATACTTGTTTATAATAATCCCTGTTAGAAGATCTTACAACCCTGTTAGGAGTTGTTCTTTACAATGCAATAACTATAGTGACCTGGTTAAGGGTCTAACCCTATTAGGATTCTTTTACAAATAACCCTGTTAAGGGTGAGGACTCACTGTCCAAAAGCTCACTGCTTCAATAGTGAAGGCTACAACCTTCTGTAGAACAGATATGCACTATATCTGATGATGAAATCTAGAGTAAACCTGTTGTCTTGATCAGTTCCAATGTAATGTAATCTTCCACTGCTTCTTCACATAGATCCTTGATGAATGAAACTTAACTAATATTTTTCTCTGTACCTTTTCTGTCTCTTTTCTTATCATTCACACTTTGCGCTCATCAAATGAACTACTATAAGTATCTTCTCCAAAGGATGTGATCTTTGTCATCTCTAGGAGTCCCTTCATAACTTATTTAGTCGTCCACATCATCTACGCAACCTGTTTAGAATCACGCAACCCAAATTGAATAGACGCGACACTTCACAAAGTCGACTCCGCCAAATTAACTCTAACTTCACGATTCTAATAGAACATGTTTGGTGCCTTTAGATAATTATCTTTAGCTCATAACTAAACATGAATACAAACACACATATCCTAAAGATAGGCGTGAATCAATAATTAATGCAATTATGTCAAATCTTCACAGATAGTCTTCAATCTCTGTAATTGTCATAACTGATTAAGATAACTTAACTGAAACTTCATATCTGACTCTGCGTGAATGCACATAGCATCTAGAACATGTATACTTCATGGAAATGAACATGCATGGCTTAAGAACATCTATACTAATAATTGCATATAGAACACCGCTGTATATTATATGTTGTTATCAATGGCAAAACATATAGTCAATTATTTGCACAGAAGCAAATCTCCAACAATATCCCCGTTTGACATTGATGGCAACATATGATATCATCAACTCAAAGTGTCTTCCTTCTTTTTACAATCTTCTCAATATCCTCATCAAAGGTTCATGTTCACTATTGTTGTTCTGTATACTCCCCCTTTGACATCAATGACAAAGGGTGTCAAAACACCATTAAGCACAGATACTACTCTAGAAGTAGAGTAGTCAACCATTCATCAATCACCAAGGACTGATGTTCTTGCTGCAAATTCTAATCAGACTCAAGAAATGGAATTACTCCCAACTTCTCCCTAAGATACTCAAAAGTATCTTTTGATAATGGCTTTGTAAAAATATCTTCTAGTTGTTCTTTAGTGCTTACATAATCCAACTTTACTTCTTTGTCTGCAACTTTTTCTCTAAGAAAATGGTATTTGATCTCAATGTGTTTTGTCTTTGCATGCATCATAGGGTTCTTGGACATGTTTATAGTGCTAGTGTTATCACAGTGAATAACAATAGGATAATCAACCTGAATACCAAAATCTTTAACCATCTGCTTGATCCAAACTATTTTTGAACAATTCAATGTTGCTACAACATATTCAACTTCTTCTGTTGACTGAGAGATACAATTCTACTTCTTTCTTATCCAAGAAACCAACCTATCTCCAAGAAATATTTCTCCTTCTGAAGTACTCTTCCTATCATCAATACAACCTACCCAATCTGCATCTGTATATACACGAAGTTGTACATTCTCCAATTTAGGATACCATAAACCATAGTCTATAGTTCCCTTTAGGTATCTAAATATTATCTTTATTTCCATTAGGTGATTCTTCTTAGGTTCAGCTGCAAATCTACCAACAATACCAACTGCATTAGATATGTCTGGTCTAGATTGAGTAAGATATATAAGTTTTTCAATCATAGACTTGTACAATGTCTTGCCAACTACTGTGGAATCATTCTCTTTACAAAGCTTGCTTCCTATTATCATAGGAGTACATACTAGCTTACAGTCTTCCATCTTGAAAGTCTTCAATATTTCCTTCACATATTTGGACTGATTTATGAATATTCCTTTATCTGTCTTCTTTACATTCAATCCCAAAAAATATTTTATTGGACCAATCATGCTCATTTCAAATTCATTCTGCATTTCTTTTGCAAATTCTATACTAAGCTTGTCATTACCTCCAAAGATAATGTCATCAACAAATATGGCAAGAAGTAATAATCCATCAGGTGTCTCTCTTATGAATAAGTTGCAATCTGCTGCTCCTTTCTTGAATCCAATCTTGGTAAGATAGCCATCTAGTCTCTCATACCAATCTCTTGGGGCTTGTTTAAGTCCATAAAGTGCTTTCTTTAATCTGCATACCATGTCTGGTTTATCTGATAGATTAAATCCTTCAGGTTGTTCTATGTAGACTTCTTCCTTCAAGTCACCATTCAGAAAGGCTGATTTGACATCCATTTGGTATACTTTAAAGTTTT
>MU226523.1:2694933-2716060 GCA_018584345.1 Thuja plicata | reverse complement strand
AATTGAGGGGGGGGGGGTGAATCAGTTATCAACAACTTTAAATATTTTGTACTAATTAATCTAGACTGATATAAATTAAATGTACTGTCAGATAACACATTACACAACACATCAATTTGGTTATGGGGAAACCAAATGGTAAAAACCCCGATGGGAATTAGCACCCACAAAGAACTATACTATTTGTAGTAATCCATGTTAAAAGATATTTCAACCCTATTAGGAGTTGTACAATACGATGCAGTAGTATAGTGACTTGGTTATGGGTATGACCCTGTTAGGAGTCTTTTACATGTAACCCTGTTAGGGGTGGAGGACTCACTGTCCAAGGACTCACTGTCTAAATGGTGAAGGCTACAACCTTCTGAATATTTGATACACACTGTATCAACAAGATGAACTATTTCTTGTGACACTACTTGTCTGATCAGTTCCTTTTATGCGCCGATGCTTTAACCTCTTGTAAAGCACTACAACAATCTTCTCTGTATTCTGAAAGCTTCTACTTCAGTATCTATATTATCAACATATGATAAATATATCTCTACTACTTTAACACTCTTCTCTACTTTTATTATCTTTGGCTTTCGCAAATCTTCTTATCACAAATGACCTTCTATAAGTACATACTCCAAGTATGAGATCATGGGACCTATTAGACAACTCTTCATAACATCTTTTTCAGCTCTACTAAGTGCGCAAGTATAATTACAACCACACAAGTACAATCTAAATAGACGCATCACTTCACTAAGTCGGCTTCACCAAATTGACCATAACATTGTAATCTTCTTGAAACATGATAGGTGCATTTAGATTAATATCAACAAATCTTAACTCATCATGAATATACACATGCATATCCTGAAGATAGGTGCAACTCAATAAACACGTTACATACATCGGCCTTAAACTATTATTCCTCAAGAATTGTAACCGTCAATAACAAAATTACATATCTTTACTGAAACATCATATCTAGGTCTACATGTATGAACATAGCATAGTAAACATGTTGACAACATGTATCTATCCACGCTGGTCTTCATGTCATCATATGGATAAGTACATATAGAAGTACTGCTGTGTATTATATGTTGTCATCAATGAAAAACATACAATCAATCAACTGTTTAGGATCAAATCTCCAACAGCTCCCTCAAGTAATGATACTTGATAGCTATATGCTTTGTCTTAGAGTACATTACAGGGTTCTTAGAAATATTAATGACACTTGTGTTATCACAATAAATGAAAACTGGTTCTGTGATCTCTTCTTTCATACCTTTCAGTAGTATCTTCAACCATACAATATTAGAGCAATTAACTGCTGCTGCCACATACTCGGCTTCAGCTGTAGATTGTGAGGTATAGTTATTTTTATTTCTTGTCCATGAAACTAATCTTTTTCCCAAAAGAAATGCTCCTCCTGTGGTGCTTTTTCTATCATCAATATTTCCAGCCCAATCAGAATCAGTAAAAACTCTGAGTTCAAATTTATCATTCCTTTTGTAATACAGACCATAGTCATCTGTTCCTTTCAAGTATCTCAGAATCCTTTTTACTGTCATCATATGAGTTTCCTTAGGATTGGCAGAAAATCTAGCAACAATTCCAACAACTAATGCAATATCAGGTCTATTGTGTACAACATATTATAGTTTTCCAATCATTGATCTATATAGTGTTTGATTTACTTCTTTTGTCTCATAATTTTTGGTTAACTTTTGTCCAGTAGCCATGGGTGTACTCACTAGTTTTGAATCTTCCATTCCAAAAGTTTTTAGTATCTCTTTGACATATTTTGATTGAGTAATATAGATACCATTCTTCATTTGATATATTTGTAAGCCAACAAATATTTTTATCTCACCAAACATAGACATCTCAAATTCAGTTTGCATCTCCTTTGCAAATGCTTGACATAACATATCTTGTCCACAAAATATAATGTCATCAACAAAAATTTCAGCTAATAAAGTACCTTTACTTTGCTCTATCTTCAAATATAGATTGTTGTTTTCATTGGTTCTAGCAAATCCAATTTTCATCAAATAGTTGTGCAATCTCTCATACCATGCTCTGGGTGCCTGCTTCAATCCATATAGTGCTTTGTGTAATTTACAAACTATATTTATTTTGCTTGGGTCAACAAATCCATCAGCTTGTTCAATGTATACTTCTTCTAATATACCATTTAGAAATGCTGACTTTACATCCATTTGATAGACTTTAAATCCTTTGTAGGCTGCATATGCAAGTAAAGTTCTTACACCTTCCAATCTTGCAACTGGAGTGAATGTCTCTCCATAGTCAATTCCTTCCTCTTGTACATAACCCTTACATACCAGTCTAGCTTTATTTATTTTTACCTCTCCATGTTCATTTAGCTTGTTTCTGAATACCCACTTAGTACTAATTACATTTTTATTATTCGACCTCGGTACAAGTGTCCAAGTACTATTCTTTTCAATCTTTTCAATTTCTTCATTCATGGCTTGAATCTAGTCTTCATTGTCTAACGCATCTTTTACTATTTTAGACTCAAAGTCACATATCAAGCAGGTATCTTCTCTTAATTTGCTTCTTACCATGACTATATAATACTTTGCTCCTATGATTTGATTAGGTTTATGGTGCCTTCTAACATAATTTGCAAAATTAGGTTCTTTCTCTGTTTTAGATTGATCATTAATGTCCAATTCAGGTTGAAACTGTGACTCAACATCTCCATCAGATAGCTCAGAAGTCAACTCCTATTGCTCGACAATTTCATTCTCTGTCTCGGCAGGGGTAGTCTGTTGCTCAAAAAATTCATTAGTTTCATTAGAATCTTCCTCATCAGGATAGGTGAATGATTTTTAACTTTCAGGCCCAGTCATGCTTTCAACTTCATTTCTTTCTGTATATTCATCAATTCTAACATTTGCACTTTCCACAATTTTGTTAGTGTTAGAATTCAAACACTTGTATGCTTTACTTTTAGTTGAATATCCAAGAAATATTCCTTCCACACCTTTAGCATCAAGTTTTCCATTTCTATTATCCTTCAGTATGAAACATCTACTTCCAAAGACTTTAAAGTAGCTTACACTAGGTGCATATCCATACCATAGCTCATAAGGTGTAGCATTTGTACCTTTATTGACTTATACTCTGTTTAGGGTGTAGACTGTTGTACTTACAACTTCTCTCCAATATTTTTGTGCAACATTTTTCTCCATCATTAGTGTTCTGGCACAATCCATGATAGATCGATTTCTTCTTTTAGCTATACCATTCTGTGGTGGAGTCCTAGGAGCAGACATCTATCTCTTTACTCCTCTTTCATTGCAAAACTTGTTAAACTCATTAGAAATAAACTCGCCTCTTCTGTCAGATCTCAGACATTTTAGACTCTTACCTGTCTCTTTTTCAACTTTTTCCAAGCACCACTTAAACAACTAGAATGCATCATATTTTTCCTTGAGAAACATAACAGTCATCATTCTTGAGTAATCATCAACAAATAAAATAAAATATTTGTCTCCCCAGTCACTTTTCTCACCAATAGGTCCACAAAGGTTAGTATGAACCAATTCCATAATTTCCTTAGAAGTATGAGGTTTTCTCTTAAAACTAGATTTAGTCATCTTTCCCAATTGACATTGCTTACACTTTTCATTTTCAGGTTTCTTTAACTTAGGCAGCCCTCTAACTTTTTTCAATTTGCTTATGCTTACCAAATTGTCAAAGTTTACATGACACAACCTTTTATGCCATAACTAAACATCACTATATTGTGCAAACAAGCATGTCTCATGAGCTAAGTATAGATAAAACAGATTACCTTTTGTCTTCTCATCACCTCTAACTGATTCTCCATTAGCATCATATATCTTTTCTTTCATGTGATAGAATTCAACTCTGTAATCAGAAGTATTCAGCTGTGAAACACTCAATAAGTTATACTTAAGAGCATCAACCCAATATACATCATCACATCTGATTTTGTCAGTCAATTAAATTGATCCTTTCCCTTTGATACAACATGGTGTATCATTTCCAAATTTAACATAACCACCTTTACACTGATCTATGGTTTCAAATTTATCTTTATCACCGGTCATGTGATGTGAGCAACCACTATCAATAATCCAACGATCACCTTTTCTTATATAAGAAATTAGTGTAGTTTTCTCATCATCATCAGAATAATCTTTCATTGCAACATACTAAACTTCTATATCATTTTCATCAGATTTATCAGATTCATTTTCAAAAGATTCTTGATGTAGGAGCATCCTGGGTGTAAGAGCAATCTTGCATCACCTAAAAATATTTTCTGGTTTCTTTTTAATAATGGCTATTTTGTGCAGAGTTACTATTTCTGGAAAGTTGCTATTTTTAGTAAGTTTTCCGTCTGAGCTTAGAATGTTCTATTTTCTTCCCTCAAGGTTCACTTTGATTGTATCAGCCTGCCAGTAAAGTTTCATTGCCACATCAAATCTAGATTTGTAGATATTGGATATTTTCGGTATTGGCAGCAGGGTACAGAAACTTTGAACTTAGATTTGAAGGCTTTAGAGGCTCTAAATGGGGTCAAAACCTTGGTTGACTGGGCAAGGCCAAGTTAGATGTTGTAAAGAACTTTGTGGCATTTCCAAAATGGGGTTACGGAGGCCCACCAGATCAATGGTTGATAAGTTATGGTCTATGGAAGTTGCGCTACTTGAACTTGAAAATGTTAAAGTTTCTTCAAAATTTATTTTTGCATTCCAAAGTTGTTTGGGCCTACTCTAATGTAATAAAAATGAATAATAATATCTTAGGTTTTCTCGGCCTCAAACTTTAGGGTTTGATTTCTAGATTCTTCTTGGGTGGTTAAAATTGGCTATATATTGAAGGCCCGTAGGGTTGTCTAGGGTAGTTCTAGGTTATGCAGCTGGTGGCTCTGGCTTGTAGATTATTGTAATAAAATTCCCATGTGGCTATGCATGTTGAAATTCTGAAGGTGCATGTTATATTTTAGAATATTGTAATTTCATTTTATGATGGATAATAGAAGGCTCATTCCTATCTTTGCAAATCTTGTTATTCTCGATTTTGTTGTGTGTTTGTTTTAATAAGGGGATCACCCTTCATCAAGAGTGCATGTTATATTTTAGAATATTATAATTTCATTTCATGGTGGATAATAGAAGGCTCATTCTTGTCTTTGCAAATCTTGTTATTCTCAATTTTGTTGTTTGTTTGTATTAATAAGGGGAGCACCCTTCATCAAGTGGTATTAGAGCTAGGTTTTCCTAAGTGTGTAGACAGATCACCGACTGTGAGGTAGTTTGCACTAGGACTATGGTTGTGGGTTCACGTGATAAGAGCCAAAATGCCTCCACAAAGAAACCATGGCGAGAGAGTTGCAGGTGTGACAAAAGAGGGTTTTAGAGTCCTCTAGAGACAAGTGCAAGCATTGCAAGAGGAGATGCATAGAGGAATGAATATTGTGATTAGAAATGTGATGCATGAGCATCTTGGGTCCTTAGCAATCCTGCTCAACCAAAAAGAAGTTTACTTATGTTGTTCTAGTTATTTTCCTATCTGTTGGGTTTTGGCTTTACCAGTGGGTCTCGATGATGCTTTTCTCGATGAGTGTCGGTGATGCCTTACCGATGGTTTTCTTTGTTGCTTGGTAATGCTTTACCGACGGGTTTGATGTTTGTCAGTGATGTCTTACCGATGTGTGTTTTCCTGATGTGGCCGACTTCTACACTCAATTTTTGTGGCTAAATTATGTGGGGTCTCTCATTGGGATCTGTGTGGACCTAAATCTAGGTCTCACCTTTGTATTGGAGCACTGACTACTTTGTTGGACTCTTGTATATATTCTTTTGTATGTTCTTAGTTTTGTAGCACATCTTAGAGCAAGGAGACAAATGCTAGAAGGTTAAAGACCTGAGATCTATGTTGTAAGAAGATCATTTTGTAATACATTCTGATGTATATGGTCATAACCAGGAAGGCCTTATACCCTGGCATGTAATGAGTTTGAATTACTAATGATAAACATGACTACATTTCTCTTCTCTCATTGTGTATTATGTTAATTCTGCATTGTATCTGCAAGCTGGATGGTTTTGGGTGTGCCCTAGGCCCTGTCACTTGTCCTGCCTTGCATCAGGTGGTATTAGAGCAAGTTGAGATCCATGGTTCCTTCTTGTAAACTCTAAGGATATTGTTGTGCGGTGGCAGGTTGCGATCTGACCTACAATTGTAGAGAGTTTCAAGATGGTTCGTTAGAGAGGAAATGCTGATCAAGGTCTAGCTGATATGCTTAGAAAAATGGAGGCAAGATTGGAAGCTATTGAGACAGCCCAGCACAGAGGAAGACATCTTGAAGATGTTAGTGATGATGAGTTTGTAGAGGTTCAAGGTGAAGCTGCACCTACACCTGTGATAGACCAGGAAGAAGAGAGATTCCTGAGAGCCTTGACAATTTTGAAATCCACACCTCAGTTTAATCCTCCTGAGTATAGTGGAAAGTTAGATTCTGATGAATTGATTGACTGGATCACTGAGATGGAAAAATATTTTGAATATGAGAATGTTGCAGAAGATAAGAAGGTGAAGATTGCAAGCACAAAACTGAAAGGTCATGCATCCTTATGGTGGGAACATCTGCAATTAGATAGAAAGAAGAAAGGTAAAGACCAAATCAAGGTATGGGATAAGATGGTGAACAAATTGAAAGGAAAATTTCTTCCTTGTGATTATCAGATTAACCTAGTTCAGAGAATGCAAATTTTGAGGTAGAAGGAAAAATCAGTCAAAGACTATACTGAAGAATTTTATAGATTGGGCATCAGATCTGGACATGTTGAAGATGAAGTAGAAAGAGTTTCAAGATATCTGAATGGCTTGAGAAGCTCCATACAAGATGAGATCATTTTGATCAAGATAGAAGGCATTGAAGAGGCATACCAATTTTCCCTAAAAGCTGAAGAAAAGTTGAACAGAAGATATGAAAAAAGACAAAGAGGTAGAGGTGGTAGATTCCCTAGAGGAAGAGTTAGATCTCATGGTGAAAATAGTAGATCCGAACTAGACAAGTCAAATGCAGACACTAATCAAGACAAAGGAAAGGTAGAATGGAAAGGTGGAAATTCATACAGAGGAAGAGGTAATTATTCCAGATGTGGATATAGAAGAAGAGGGTTCCAAGTAACTTGTTACAACTATGGTGAAGAAGGGCACAAATCCTTTGAGTGTACACATGCAAGAAATAAAGGTGGTAGCAGTATTAGAAATGCTCTGATTCAAGAAGAGACATCCAATGAACCTAAGAGCCTCATGATCAGAAGGATACTATGGAGCGAGAAAGATAAGAAAGATCCTGTCAGGAAAAGTTTGTTCAAGACAAGATGTAGAGTTGCAAACAAAGTTTGGAAGGTCATTGTCGACAGTGGAAACTCAAAGAATTTGGCATCTGAGGAAATGGTTGCAAATTTGCAGTTGGAGAGGTTGAAACATCCAAAACCCTAAAAAATCTCATGGATCAAGGATGAGCATACACTAATGGTAAGAGAACAATGTTTTGTGAATTTGAAGATTGGAAAGTACTATGATAAGGTGTGGTGTGATATTATGCCTATAGATTGTTGTCATGTTTTGTTGGGTAGACCTTGGCAATATGATAAACATTTTATACATGATGGAAGGATGAATAGATATTCTATTTGGGTTGATGGTAAGAAGCAAATTTTGTTACCTTTGGTTGAAGAATCTGTTGATGAGTTATGTACATCTATGAAAGTTTGTCTGATGGAAGGTAGATAGTTTGCTAAAGACTTGAAAAGAGATGATATTTGTTATGCTTTGATTCCTAACAAACCAAGTAAGAATGTAGAAGATGACATACCTGCAGAAGTTGAGAAGTTGCTAACTGAATATAGAGAAATCATTTCAGATAATGTAGGTGATGGATTTCCACCAATCAGAGATATCAGTCATTGTATGGATCTGATTCCTGGAGCTAGTTTACCAAACAAGGCACCTCATTGGTTAACACCGATAGAAAATGAAGAGCTTAACTGACAAGTTCATGAATTATTGAACAAAGGATTAATCAGAGAAAGTTTAAGCCTATGTGTAGTACCTGCTGTATTGGCACCTAAGAAAAATGGAGAATGGAGAATGTGCACTGATTCCAGGGAAATAAATAAGATCACAGTGAAGTACAGGTTTCCTATACCAAGAATGGATGACATAATGGATTATTTGAGTGGAGCAAAGTATTTTACCAAAATTGATTTAAAGAGTGGATATCATCATATCAGAATCAGAGAAGGAGATGAATGGAAGACTACTTTCAAGACAAAAGAATGTTTGTATGAGTGGTTGGTTATGCCTTTTGTTTTAACTAATGCACCCAGTACATTTATGAGATTGATGAATGAAATTCTTAAGAAACTCTTGAATAAATGTTTGATTGTATATTTGGATGACATTCTGATATTCATTACGACTAGAGAAGAACATTTTATGCATATTAGGAAAGTATTGCAGAGATTGAAAGAGGAAAAGTTACTGATAAATCTAAAGAAGTGTTCCTTCATGAAAGAAGAGCTTGTGTATTTAGGTTTTGTGATTTTAGCTGATGGTCTGAAGATGGATCCAGAAAATATTGAAGCTATATTGAGTTGGCCTACACCTGAGAATGTTATTGAGGTAAGATCATTTCATGGATTGGCAATTTTTTATAGAAAATTTATCAAAAATTTTAGTTCTATTTGCAATACTATGATGGAAACAATGAGAGGAGACAAAAGAGAGTTCAAATGGACACATGGAGCTGATAAGAGTTTTGAAGATTTGAAGTTGAAGGTTGTTGAATTACTTGTGCTAGCCTTACCTGATTTCAATAAGGTATTTCAAGTTTAATGTGATGCAAGTGGAAGTGCAATTGGAGCTATGTTGAATCAAGAAGGTAAACCTGTTCCTTTCTTTAGTAAAAAGTTGAATGATGCAAAGAGAAAATATTTTGTCTATGATCAAGAGTTCTATGCTATTGTGCAAGCTATGAAGAAATGGAGGCATTACTTGATGCCAAATGAATTTGTGTTGTATACTGATCATAAGGCGTTACAGTATTTGGGTAGTCAAAATAAGTTGAATCAAAGACATATGAAATGGGTAGAGTATTTGCAGAGTTTTACATTTATGATTAAGCATAAGAGTGGAGTTTCTAATAGAGTTGTTGATGCATTAAGTAGAAGAAGATCTTTGCTGACTGAAATGAGAATTGAAGTTCTTGGATTTGATGACATCAAGCATTTGTATGAAGATGATCCTGATTTTTCAGAATAGTGGAGAGTGTGTAGAGCACCTAATACAAATCAATCAAGTAAGTATGAAGACTATTTCATTCAGGAAGATATGTTGTTTAAAGGTATTCAGTTGTACATACTGAGAGGTTCAATGAGAACTAATCTGATTCAGGAGAAATATAGTAGTGGATTGGCTGGACACTTTTGCATTGATAAAAAATTGGGTTTGTCGAAGGAGAGGTATTTTTGGCCTCTGTTGTCTAAGGATGTTCAGAAATTTGTGAGAAGTTGAGTCTGTCAAGTTGCAAAAGGGGTAAGTCAGAATACTAGTTTGTATACACCGATATTTGCTCTTGAGAAACCTTGGATTGACATAAGCATGGATTTTGTTCTTGGACTTCTGAGGACAGCAAGAGGTAATGATTCCATATTTGTTGTTATGGATAGATTTTCTAAAATGACACATTTCATACCATGTAAGAAAACATTAGATGCAGTTCATATAGCAGATCATTTCTTTAAGGAGATTGTCGGATTGCATGGATTACCAAAGAGTATCATCTCTAACAGAGACAGTAAGTTTGTAAGCTATTTTTGGAGAACACTTTGGAAGAAGTTGAATACTGAGTTGAAATTTAGTTCTACATTTCACCCACAGACTGATGGACAAATAGAAGTTGTAATAAAATTTTTGGGTAACTTACTGAGATATTTAGTTGGAGACACACCAAGAAATTGGGATTTGATGTTGGCACAAGCAGAATTTGCATATAACAGTTTAGTAAACAGAAGCACTGGAAAGACACCTTTTGAGATTGTTCATGGCACACAACCTAGAGGTATATCAGATTTGAGAGACATTGTTGGTGAAGAGAAAAGAAGTGCTGAAGCAGAAGAATTTGAAGAATTTATGTAGACATTGCATGAGGTTGTGAAGCAAAAGCTGGAGAAAAGTAATCAAAAATACAAAGATGATGCAGAAAGATCAAGAAGGCATAAGACATTTGAATTTGGTGATGCTGTGATGGCTCATTTAAATAAAGGAAGATTTCCTATTGGAACATATGGGAAACTAAAGATGAAGAAATTTGGTCCTTGTAAAATACTGAGAAGATTTGATAGTGGAAATGCCTATGAATTTGAATTATCGGATGACATGGATATATCACCTATATTCAATATTTTAGACTTGTATGAATATCATGAATGTGATGAAGAAATAACAGTACCAAGTGATTATCCTAAGAAGCAGATAGAGGAAGTTGATAAGATCTTGAAGCAAAGAGTTGGAAGAAGTACAAGAGGAAAAGAATACATGGAATATTTGGTAAAGTCAAAAAATAGACTAATTGAGAACTCATCTTGGATTTCAAAATCTAAGCTTGATTTATTTTAGGTTGGACCTGATACATGATTTGGGGAACCATTTCTTTTCTACTCCAGGTGTCTGATGCAGGAGCATCTTGGGTCCTTGGAAATCCTCCTCAACCAAAAAGAAGTTTACTTATGTTGTTCTTGTTATTTTTCTATCTATTGGGTTCTGGCTTTACTGACGGGTCTCAGTGATGCTTTTCCTGATGAGCATCGGTGATGCCTTACCGACGGTTTTTTCTATTTCTTGGCAATGCTTTACCGACGGGTTTTCTATTTTTTGGTGATGTCTTACCGACGTGTATTTTCCTGATGTTACCGACTTCTACACTCAATTTACGTGGCTGAATTATGTGGGGTCTCTCATTAGGATCTGTGTGGACCTAAATCTAGGTCTCACCTTTGTATTGGAGTGCCGACTAATTTTTTGGACTCTTGTATATATTATTTTGTATGTTCTTAGTTTTGTAGCACGTCTTAGAGCAAGGAGACAAATGTTAGAAGGTTAAAGATCTGAGACCTGTGTTGTAAGAAGATCATTTTTTAATACATTATGATGTATATGGCCGTAACTAGGAAGGCCTTATAGCCTGGCATGTAATGAGTTTGAATTACTAATGATAAAGACCACTGCATTTCTCTTCTCTCACTGTGTATTGTGTTAATTCTGCATTATATCTGCAAGCTGGATGGTTTTGGGTGTGCCCTAGCCCTTGTCACTCGTCCTGCCTTGCGTCAAGATGAAAGTGAAGAGGAATCTAAAGAAGAAGGACAACGTGACCAGGATGTACCAGAAGCACCTAGAAATCCTGAAGAGGATAGGCTTTTGAGGGCCATTTCCAATATTGGAAAGAGACCCAAGATTGAAGTTTCCACATTTTTGGGGAATCTTAACCTAGAGGAGTTGATCGACTGGATCAATGATCTAGAATAATATTTTGAATATGAATATGTTAAAGATCTAGATCAGGTCAAATTTGCAAAGGCCAAACTAAAAGGCCATGAAAAAATTTGGTGGCAGGAGATCCAGTTGGAGAGGAATAGAAGAGGAAAGGAGAAAATCATAAGATGGGACCGAATGATGTAGAAGTTGAAGAGATAGTTCATTCCTATTGATTATGAGCTTGAGCTTCTGAGAAAAATGCAAGGGTTGAAACAAGTGGGAAAATCTGTGCAGGAGTATATAGAAGAGTTATACCGGGTCCTCATTAGAAAAGGTCATGTAGAACCTGAGAAGGAAAAAGTTGCCCATTATCTTTATGGATTGCGGCCAAGTATTCAGGATGAGTTGAGTCTTGTTAGAATGACCAATATTGAAGAGGCATACCAATTTTCCCTAAGGGTGGAAGAGAAGCTGAAAAAAAAGTTTGAAAGCAAGCAAGGTGGAAGAGGTCGTGGTGGAATATCTGGAAGACGGTCTTATGGAGGTTGAAATGAAGATCAGAAAAAGAATGACGAGTCAAGTAGTAGTCAAAATCTAAGGGGAAATAATTACAATCATTCTTGTGATCAAAATAATAGAGATCAGAGAGGAAGAGGAAGAGGGGAAGGACTAGGAAGAGGAGGTTTTCTCAAGAAATGTTTTCACTATGGAGAAGAAGGACACCGAGCCTATGAATGCCCATAGTGTCAAGGAAGGAAAGATAGGAGGAATTAAGGCCATGCATGAGTTGTGCATGAAAATGAAGAAAATCAGTCAGAACTCTAAAATGATGCTGAGAGAGGAGAAACCCTGGTTGTCAGGAGGATCCTGATAAATGAAGAGAAGAGCTCAAATCAGAGGAAGAGCCTATTTCCCACTAGATGTAAGTGCAAGGATAAGTGTTGTGATGTGATTATTTATGGTGGAAGCACTGATAACCTGGTATTAGAAGAAATGGTCACAAAGTTGAAGCTGAAAAGGGAAAAGCACCCACATCCATACAGAATTTCTTGGGTGCAGGATGAACACAAGGTCCTGGTCAATGAGTAGTGCTTAGTAAAGTTCAAGATTGGAAGTTACCGTGATGAGGTACTTTGCAATATCATCCCCATGGATGCATTTCATTTGTTTCTGGGAAGTCCTTGGCAGTTTGATAGGCATGCCTTACCTGATGGCCATGCTAATACTTATTCTTTGACAAAGGATGGTGTTCGACACAAGCTGAAGCCATTGAAGGAAATAGGAGAAAAGGTATGTAGTAATGAAAGAATATGTTTATTTGATGGAAGAAATTTCTTAGAAGGTATGAGGCATGAGCATATGTGTTTTTCCCTAATTCCAAAAGTGGGTAAAGAAGAAGTAGAAGATGTACCTATAGAAGTTGCAGACTTGTTGGAGGAGTTTCAAGATATTGTTTCTGATAATGTACCTGATGGATTACCACCAATGAGGAAGATCAGTCATTAGATGGACTTGATCCTAGGGGCTAGTTTTCCAAACAAGGCAGCCCATATGATGACTCCAGCAAAGAGTGAAGAATTGAATAGATAAGTGCATGAGTTGTTGCATAAGGGATTGATTTGAGAGAGCTTAAGTCCATGTGCTGTGCCAGTAGTATTACCACCAAAGAAAAATGGAGAATGGAGGATGTGTATAGATTTTCAAGCTATCAATAAGATCACTATCAAGTATAGATTTCCCTTGCCAAGAATGGATGATATTATGGATTTTTTGAGTGGAGCTAAGTATTTCACAAAGATAGATCTAAAGAGTGGATATCACCAAATCAGAATTAGAGAAGGAGATGAATGGAAGATAGCCTTCAAGACAAAGGAGGGCTTGTATGAGTGGTTAGTCATGCCTTTTGGGCTAGCCAATGAACCAAGCACATTTAGGCGGCTCATGAATGAAGTATTGAAAGTATTTCTGGGTAAGTTTGTTATTGTTTACCTGGATGATATTTTGATTTTTAGTAAGACATTGGAAGAACACATGATGCATATTCATAAGGTGTTTGAGAGGTTAAGGGAAGAGAAGTTTCTGATTAATCTGAAGAAGTGCAGTTTTGTGAAGAAGGAGTTAGTACATCTAGGATTTGTAGTCTCAGTGGAAGGTCTAAAAATGGACCCAGAGAAGGTGCAGGCTATCCTTGAATGGCCTACCTCAAGCAGTGCTACTAAGGTAAGATCTTTTCATGGTTTGGCTAGCTTTTACAAATAGTTTATTTGAGGTTTCAGTAGTATCTATGGACCCTTGACTGAAACAATGAGAGGGGATATGAATGAGTTTAAGTGGATTGTAGGGGCAGATAAGAGTTTTGAATTGTTGAAAAGAAAAGTTACAGAACGGCCTGTTTTAGCACTTCCAAATTTTAACAAGGTGTTTCAAGTAGACTGCGATGCTAGTGGTAATGCCATTGGATCAGTTTTGAGTTAGGAAGGTAAACCCATTGCTTACTTTAGTGAGAAGTTGAATGATGCCAAAAGAAAATATTTTGTTTATGATCATGATTTCTATGCTATAGTTTAGGCATTGAGGAACTGGAGACATTATATTTTGGAAAAAGAGTGTGTTTTATTTACTGATCATCAAGCTTAGCAATATTTGAATAGTCAAGGAAAGTTGAATCAAAGGCATTTGAAATGGGTTGAGTTTTTACAGAGTTACACTTTTGTTCTAAAGCACAAGAGTGGGAAGTCTAATGGGGTTGCAGATGCCCTTAGCAGAAGACTAATTTTGCTGATAGAGATGCAAATTGAGGTTGTTGGGTTCAAGGAACTCAAGATTTTGTATCCTAAAGATCCAGATTTTGGCAAAGCTTGGAAAGCTTGTAGAGAACCTATTACTCTGGATAGAACCAAATGTTGGAAATACAATAATGGGAAAGCAAGATATTGAGAGGGGGGGGGGGGGGAATCNTCTGGATAGAACCAAATGTTGGAAATACAATAATGGGAAAGCAAGATATTGAGAGGGGGGGGGGGGTGAATCAGATCTTCAAATTTAAACACTTAAAATAAACCAATCCACATTTATACATATATGAATCTAATGTAACATCAAATAGCATCCATGCATTGAAATAAATAACTCATAACACAAGAACTTGGTAACCCAGAAACCCAAATAGGTAAAAATGGGGTCGAGATGACACCCAAAAATTTATTCACTACTGCAACAATAAAGTGTGCCTGTTAGGGCTGCAAAATTTGATTACAAAATGTAATATATCTGGTTACAGGTCTACCCGGTTAAGAGCTAAAGATCATTACAATCTACCATGTGAAAGGATTTCAACTTAAAATAAAGTAAGAACTTTGTTAGGAGATTTAGAAAGGCCTGCTAGAACCACTCTATTAAGAGATTTCACCTGATACAATGATTAGAATGTTTCAAGTAATGATCCTTCATTATGCACTCAGATGCTGATGACAGATCTTCTCTTTCTAGTACCTTCTGTGATCTCACAATCCAATATGTCTTTACTCTGTTGTTCACTATTGTGACACTCTACTTGATCTATGCTTCTTAAAAAAATAACCCTCTGTGCATTTCACTTAAAAATGTAGTCACCACTTCTCTCCACACACACAAAATAGGGTTTAAGAAGCAATCTTATATATCTATTCAAGTCTGGTAGCGAGATCTAGATCAATGATCAGGATCTAATACTCATACCTCCAAGGTATTACAATTAATAATTAAAATAGGTCATGCATAGGATAAAACAATTAAATACATAATTAACTCCATAGGAAAATATTAAATGCGTACATAAGTCTACCAAAAAATCTTATACAAGCCAGCCTGAACACTTATCCTCAAAGTTTGAATCAATCCAGACATGTATACAAAAATTGTTCTAGTCGGCACTTGACATCTCTGTCACTCGGCACTAAGTATCCTACTCAACTTAGCATGATACAACTCGGCAACCTGAATACTGCTCGACAATGTTGCTCAGCCTTGGATAGTTTTAGCTTGGCCATAGTGATAGCCAACTAAAACTAACTAAGTAAATGACTAAGTGTTGGTCACTAATCATCAACAGAACTTAGAGATTAACAATCTCCCCCTTTGATATTAGTGGCAAAAACACACTTATCATTTCTTCATTTTATTCCATCAAAATGTTGCCTAAGTATACAAAGTACTCCCCCTAGTAATATACTCAGAATTATACGTACAAAAAATTACATAGAATACATGCCTTAAAAATATATACAAATGTACCTATTTTGTACTAATTTATCATACTATATCCTTACCAACTTCTATATCCTTACGAACTTCCCCCTTTTTTTTGTCTCTGATTGCAGGTGGGGTTAAGTTATACTTGTCCAAAAATTATTTATGAAGCTGTAGGGTGGATGCAAATGTAGTGTCCCAACTGTCCTTGGCAATCTTCATAACTTCCAATTTTATCTCTAGCTTGGCAGCTAGACTCACTAAAATTTCTACAGTTGAGAGATTTGAATTTCTCTGTGACAACTCTTTTGTAGCTGAAAGTTCCTTCTGTATTACCTCCAAGTGAGGTAGCAAGCTTGTCTGAATGGTGATCAATTTGGCCCTAATTTGACCATCTTCAGCCATAAGCTTGGCAATTCTTCATTGTGCATTGATCAACTTAGTAGAATGTAAGGAGCTAGAGGTAGCATCCTTACCCAAAGTATTGCCAATTGATTTCAAATCTAACTGTAGCTTCTCAACAAGCTGTAGATTATCCTTTGTGAAGAATTCAACATCACATAGCTTCCTGTACAAAGAATAAATGTTTGCTGTAACTTCCTCCGAAATTCCTACAAGAGTAGAAAGTTCAACCTATTTCGTTGCAATCTCTACTGAGATTTTCTCTATAACTTTGCTCTCGAATCTCCTCTCAGACCATTGTAGAAGTTTTTCATTTCTATTTAGGTCATCATCAGTTACCTTCTGTACAATGTGAACTAACTAATCAATAATGGGAGCTTGAGGCATTTCATCTTCGAAGTCAAAAGCCTTTGCAAATATATCCTTGTTATCATGTAACACCTTATGCTTATGTTCTATTTTCATTTCTTCCTGTCTCTTTTTCCTCTTGAGTAATTCCTGAAGAGTCCCTATTTGTTCAAAAGACAATTCATTGGGATCCCATTGTGGAATCACAATTACCTCATCTAATGTGACATCAAGAATTTGAGACTTCTTCCTCATAACTTTTCTTCTCTTCAATTCTGGTGAGCTGATGCTCGACTGCATCTTATCAATACCTTTTCCTATGTCAGTATCAATATCCATTGCCTCTTTCAATTCTATCAAGATTGTTTGAGGATCAGGCATACCTCTAGTTTTAGGACCTGTGGGAGTGGATGATGCAGAGTGTGGTAGATCAACCAACACTTGCACTGCCTCTTGTTCCTTATGCTTGTCATCATTATCCTTCATCACTACACCACTATTGAAAAATGTTTTTACAATATCTAAAATAGGTGGATTTTGTGAAGTGACCTCTTGTGCATCTATTTTATTTTTCTCTTTTCCTATCTGATCATTGATGATTTCAATTTTCTCATTAGTTCTCTCTCCAGATGCAGTGGTTTTTCCTCCTTCAGTCTTTGTTGCCTCAATAGGCGACTCAATATTTGTATCAGTCGACATATCCTATCCCTCAACATTCAAATTGCTGGACTCATCAATTGTGAAGTTAGTTAGACTGTCTACAGTCAGATCAACAAAATTTGCTAAGTCTAATGCATCTTTAGTCTTGTCCTGTTCAGTAGAAATTTGATCTTGTGTCATCTGTGGCTCAGGGGTAATCTCCACTTCTTTAGCCTTTTTATCAGATGTTCCTTCATCAAATTTCTTGTCTTTTGGAACTACCAGTCCAAATATTTCCTTCCAAATCCTAGTACTCTACTATACTAAACCTTCAATATCATTTTTCAAAATAGTATAACCTCTGAGCTTAGGAACAAACCTATTCTTATATTCTTCAATGAATTTTGCTCTCTGTTTTGATGTCAACTTAGGTATCACCTTGGCTAATGTACCTTCCCTAATCTGTCTCTCTTTAGTAAGTGAAAATTCCCATTTTCTTGACAAAAACTCATATAATTCATTTGGTACATGGTTTCCTATCTCCGTAGGAGTTAACTTAAAAGTACTCATCATATTTAAAAGTGCTTCCTGAACTTTATGCTTGTCTCCAATACTCAGTTTGTCATACTTAATGAATTTAAAAGTAGCTAACCCTACTGAATTTCTCAAATTGTCACATACCTCATCAATATTAGCGGGTTTCTTGAATTGTGCTGTGGGTATGTTGTTGGGTTCATCAGTCTCAGTCTTTTCATCATCACTATCTGTCTCCAAGTGCAGTCTCCTCCTTGGTCTCTTTACCGGTTTGCTCAGCTCAGCCTTAGGAGAAAATTTAGTTTTCTTTCTAGAACTACTTTCTCCAACCTTCTTCTTTCCATACACTTTTTTTTGTACTACTAGAGCATTAATAGTGGATGCTCTAGTCCTCGGATGATTAGTTGCAGGATGTGTAACCTTAGATTTAGCTTTACTCAACTTGGTTACTTCGACAACTACTGGTTTCTTACCCTTAGCCTTCTCAGTGATCTCCTCTGATGCACTGACTTCCTCTTCTGTAGATATATCTTCTCCTTGTCCAGTGGATATGCCTAAAGGTGCATCCTTAGGTTCCTCATCACTATTCAAACCAACCATTTTCTTCATATTTTTCACAATCTTTTTCCTTTTTCTCTCCATGGTTACCTCCTTCAAACTTCTTGAAATTTTTACTTTTGCTTCATCAAAATTACCAAATCTTTCACTGTAGTATCAATTTCCTCAGCTAGGAGTGCAGTGATGGCTGCTGATGCTTCATCAATGTTAATTTCATAGGGAAATGGTTCCAACCATGCTACCCGAGGTGTCATAGCCTAAATATATGTGTGATCGGTATCAACTAGAAAACAAATTTATTCATAGTGCTTCTCCACTAGTGATCTAGAAATCCTAGTCCTAAATCTCATCCTCTTTTTAAATTCTACAAAATAGTTCCCCATAATACTATTGAAAATACTTCCTAATTTCTCAATGCATTCACTTATCTGAGCTGTAATGAGTCTATCCTTTTTCCAAATGATATCTCCCAATGTAGGAAATGTATACTGAATGTAGAAAAATATGCAGACTAGTAAGGAACCAAACTTACATGATGAGCTCTTAGCTTTTTTTATTCATGCTAGGTTCTTAGCTAGTTGTGTTTGCTGTAGCTCAGCAAGATCATATGTATGATTCTTCTTAACAATCTTCCATGCCTGGTCAACAGCTGTGCAAGGAACACTATCTAGTCAACTCGACTGATAGAACTTATGTGCAATCACTCTTACTCCAAAATCAATTTCTAAGTCTTTAATTGTAGAGATAGTCATACCTCTACTATTCCATATGGCTCCAGTGTTCACTGTAATTTCCTCTTTACTGTTATCTCTGATTGTCCGTTTCCCGTTAACAATAGGATATCCAGTCACTCAATGAATCATGTTTTTAATTATCTTGTCTGGTCCATTGTCTAACCACGTACACATATCATGAACTCAGCTAAGAATGACCTTAATCCATTCATCTTTGAAACCTTGTGGGAAATCTAGGGCACAAGTTAACCCTTTGTCAGCTAAATGTTTGAATTCTCCCTTCAGAACTCCATCAACACACAATTTGTTGTAGGATCTTCTCAATTCACTATCACCTACTTCACCAATTTTAACCATGTAACAAGATCCTATGTCGTGGATGATAAGTACCTTTGGTGGAATGGATGAGAGAGCTCCGGTCAGATCACTCTAAATTGCATTTTTAGGAATGGCTCAAAAATTGAGAGGTGCACATACATCATTCCATACTAACTGAACTTGCTCTAGTTCTCCCTCCATACTTTTGACTGGTGCAGAAGAGCTTGCAGCCATAATCTTGCAATTAGGGTTCAAAAAATGAAGAACAGAGTACCTCGGCAAGTAGCTCTTTGCACTATTCACCTTAGGATTGCTAATGATACACTGACAAATTCTTCAATGCTAACTTCATTAAGATCAATTCTACAACTTCCTCAATCGCTCCATGAATAATGAAAATCACAAGGTAACATGAAGAATAAACTGTTCATCCTTTATAGACACGAAAGGTCAAGGCAGGTAAGCAATAAATGTTCTACCCATTGAGTTAGTGTAAGCCAGCTATCCTCGGCTTTCTAAAACAAATTGCATGTCACTTGGCTCACTATACTCGGCCATCATAGAACTTACTTGGCCAACAAACTCAGCACACACTAAAGAACTTAGGCTTAGTGTCCACGACTAGTGCTCGGCACCTATAGTGCAATTAGCTCTTCTCAACTTTTTTTTTTTTTTCAAAAAATGTGTTCTGGTGCATCATAACATATGCAAATATGGACTTTAGAAAATTTCATGTTAGGTACTGATGTAATATAAGAATTTTAAATAAAAGAGGACTTATCATTGGAGTGGCTCTGCGAAAATGCGAAAAATCAGACTTCAAAGGAAAATAACTTTGCAGAATCGTCAGGTTAAGCTAGGTCTTATCCATCATGACCTAGCGAAAGAAAAAAATTTGGTTTCTGCCTCGGCGAAATTATCCACCAAGCCTGCTCAATATTCGAATTCCAGGTATTCTCGCCCGGAAAATGAAGTCACCAGTTATTGTTTTAATTGTTGGCAATATGGGCACAAACATACAGACTGCAAACTCAGGGATGTCCGTCATCTCCATCCCAATTACGATCACCTCAATGATTTCATTGTGAAGCAGAAGGCAAAAATTTTGCAGGATGTTCAGCAAAATGTGCAATCTAAACGCAAGATCACCGCTTCACATGTTAATTTAGTTAACCCCCCGAACAATGGTTACAAAGAGCATATCGCTAAGAAATCTGATAAGTGTTTAGCAACTATGACTAGGGTTTTGGAATCCGGCTCTGAAAACCATACTTCTAATGGCTATTGGTTCCAAAACAAGAGTATGGAGTTAATGGTCTTCTCTGTCAAATCATTGGACGCACAAATGAATTTTTTTGCTAAAACCAAGTATGCAAATTTGAAGAAAAATAACTCAAAGATGGTTAGGGCAAAGTCTATTGAGCAGGTCTCACTTCAAGCTAACTCCAAAGTGGGGAAAGATGGAGCGGCACCTTCTCAGAACTGTACCACTCGCAGTTTGTTCAAACCTTATCCACGACTATCAGAAAGTAAGCAGTATGATCACACTGGGACTGTAAAGGCTCTGTCATCCAGGACATCTCCGGCCAAATGCCCCTATGAACCTCTATCTGCTGCGAGGGGAGGAGGATTGACAGAGACTAAGGCGGCCTCTGGTGGTGGCAGATCAAGAATAGAGGAATGACACATGGTCAAAGGCAGGAAATTGGTAAAATCTTCTCCTATAAATCACAATAACAGTAATATTGTTCTTAAAAATTCTTTTGAAATACTAAGCAGGGATATTAACCCTAGTAACAAACTTCTGCACT
>MU226523.1:2676306-2686678 GCA_018584345.1 Thuja plicata | reverse complement strand
GACAACTCTTTTTATGTAATTCCTTTAATAAGGAAATTAGATATTCCTCCTTAAGAGGATTCCTACACATGGAACACACTTAATGTGAATGTGGCACTCATAGGATATGGGAGTTACATGCAAACTCCTTCAAACATCTCTACTTAAGAGATGCTTCTCTCTCACTTCTTAAGGTTGGTTCTCACAAGTTGGTTCTCATGGGATTTCTTCTCTCTTCTTCTCTCATTCCCATTCTTTCTCTCACAATATTGTAATGAGCTTCTTGCTCAAGCTCTCTTTCTTTCATGGCTTCTTGCCTCATTCATATTATTCACAAAGGGGTTTTTTCTTGTTTTTTCCCCTTCCAAAATTCTTGTGTTCTTGTCTTGGTCTTTGAGAATTTTGGTGATCTTGGTGATTGTTCTTGGATCATCACTTCGTTTATGATAAACTTTTTCATTTTTGCACTCTCTCTTGGATTCTTTCCTAAATCTAGTTTACTTTTTTTATATCTTCTAACAGCACTGTTCTTTTCCAGTAGATCTTCTATTGTTGCATCACTCTCAATAGAATCTCCATTTTGAAATAGATTTGTGGTGTACTCTTCCTGATAATAAGTGTCATGAATTTGTTTGGCCAAATCTTTCCTTGCTGTCAAGGAATTATTTAATTCCTGTCTGGCTATCTCAAGCTGTTGTAGTGCTAACTGAATATCAATCTTTTGATTCTCAATGACTTTACCCATCTTGTAGATCTCCATCTCAAGATCTGTATCTCAAGATGATTATAACCCTTTTAGAGAACTAAGCTCTGATACCAATTGTTGGAAATACAATAATGGGAAAGCAAGATACTGAGAGGAGGGGGGTGAATCAGATCTTCAAATTTAAACACTTAAAAAAAACTGATCTACATTTATACATATATGAATCTAATGTAACATCAAATAGAATCAATACAATGAAATAAATAACTCATAACATAAGAACCTGGTAACCAAGAAACCCAAATAGGTAAAACTAGGGTGGGGATGACACCCACAGAATTCTTCACTACTGCAACAATAAAGTGTGCCTGTTAGGGCTACAAAATTTGATTACAAAATGCAATCTACCTGGTTAAAGGTTTGCCTGGTTAAGAGCTAAAGATCATTAAAATCTACCCTGTGAAAGGATTTCAACTTACAATAAAAGTAAGCACTCTGTTAGGAGATTTAGAAAGGTCTGCTAGAACCACTCTGTTGAGAGATTTCACCTGATACAATGATTAGAATGTTTCAAGTAATGATCCTTTGTTATGCACTAAGATGCTGATGATGAATCTTCTCTTTCTAGTACCTTCTATGATCTCACAATTTGATATGTCTTTACTCTGCTGTTCACTGTTGTGACACTCTGCTTGATCTATGCTTCTTAACAAAATAACCCTCTGTGCATTTCACTTCAAAATACAACCACCACTTCTCTCCACACACACAAAATAGGTTTTAAGAAGCAATCTTATATATCTATTCAAGTCTGGTAGCGAGATCTAGATCAACGATCAAGATCTAATACTCATACCTCCAAGGTATTACAATTAATAATTACAATAGGTCATGCATAGGATAAAAAAATTAAATGCATAATTAACTCTGTAGGAAAATATTAAATGCGTACATAAGTCGGCCCAAAAATATTATACAAGTCAGCCTGAACACTTATCCTCAAAGTTTGAATCAATCTAGAAATGTATATAAAAACTGTTCTGCTTGGCACTTGACATCTCTATCACTCGGCACTAAGTATCCTACTCAGCTCAACATGATACAACTCGAAAACTTGAATACTACTCGGCAATGTTGCTCGGCCTTGGATAGTTTTAGCTTAGCCACAGTGATAGCCAACTAAAACTGCCTAAGTAAATGACTAAGTGTTGGTCACTAATCATCAACAGAACTTAGAGATTAACACCAAATGGTTGGATTTCATAATATAGGATGATATTTTGTTTAGAGGTAGTTAGTTGTGCATTCCAAAGAGCTCCATGAGGGAGATTTTAATCAAAGAAAAGCATAGTGGAGGATTGGCTGGACATTTTGGGTGAGATAAAACCATTTCTCTGGTTAGTGAGAATTATTATTGGCCATAGTTACAACAAGATGTTAATAAATTTATACAAGGCTGCAGAGTATGTCAGATGGCAAAAGGAGTGAAGCAAAATATAGGGTTATATCATCCATTACCTGTACTAGAGAAGCCATGGGAGGATATTAGTATGGAATTTGTTCTTGGCCTACCGAGAACTCAGAGAGGGCATGATTCCATATTTTTAGTGGTGGATAGGCTTTCAAAAATGGCACATTTCATTCCTTGTAAGAAGAATAATGATGTTGTTAATGTAGTAGAATGGTTTTTCAGGGAGGTTGTAAGACTACATGGATTACCAAATAGCATAATTGTAGATCGAGACAACAAGTTTGTTGGTTACTTTTGGAGAACCTTGTGGAAAAAGTTGAAGATGGATTTGAAGTTCAGTTTAGCACACCATCCATAGACTGATGGACAAACAGAAGTTATGAATAGGAGTTTGGGAAACTTGTTGAGATGCTTGGTTGGAGATAAACCAAAGGGATGGGATTTGGTTTTACCATAGGCAGAATTTGCGTATAATAATTTTTTCAATAGGAGCACTGGTAAATCACCTTTCCATATAGTATATGGAAGTAGTCCCATAAATGCATCAGAATTAAGAAAGTTGGACAAAGGAGAGACAAGTAGCACTGAAGCTGAAGACTTTGTAGAACACCTAAATAATTTGCATGAGGAGGTGAGGTAGCATATTAATAAGATGAATACATAGTACAAGGCTAAGGTGGACAAGAAAAGGAGGCATACAAAATTCCAGGTGGGAGATGAAGTCATAGTTCATTTGAGAAATGAGATATTTCCAGTAGGAACATATAATAAGTTGAAGATGAAGAAGTTTGGACCATGAAAAATAATGAAGAAGCATGATTCAGGAAATGCTTATGAAGTAGAGTTGCCCAGTGAACTAAATATTTCACCAGTATTTAACATTTTAGATTTGACAGAATATCATGAGGGAGGTGTTGAGGATTAGATCACAAAAGCACAGTGGAATATTCTAGAAACTACTTCAGCTACAAAGGAGATTGAAAACATTTTGGACAGTCATGTTGGCAGATGCACAAGGAATAGGACATATGAAGAATATTTGGTTAAATGGAAAGGATGGCGTGTAGAAGATTCATCATGGCTATCAAGGGAGGAGGTTAACCATCTTGGTTTTCCTTTAACCACCTGAGATGTGATAGGGTCACTTCAAAAATTACCTCAGGTGTCTGATGTAGGAGTATCCTGGGTGTAAGAGCAATCTTGCATCACCCAAAAATATTTTCTGGTTTCTTTTCAATAAGGGCTATTTTGTGTAGAGTTACTATTTTTGGAAAGTTACTATTTTTAGTAAGTTTTCCATTTGAGCTTAGAATGTTCTATTTTCTCCCCTAGAGGTTCATTTTGATTGTATCAACCTGCCTGTAAAGTTTCATTGCCAGAGCAAATCTAGTTTTGTAGATATTGGATATTTTTGGTATTGGCAACAGTGTACAGAAACTTTAAGCTCAGTTTTGAAGGATTTAGAGGCTCCGAATGGGGTCAAAACCTTGGCTAACTATGCAATCCCACATTAGGCATTGTAGAGAACTTTGTGGCATTTCCAAAATGGGGTTACAACAGCCCACCAGATCAACGGTTGATAAGTTATGGTCTCCGGAAGTTGCGCTACCTGAACTTGAAAATGTTAAAGTTTCTTCAAAAAAAAATTTGGGTTTTGAAGTTGTTTGGGCCTACTCTAATGTAATAAAATTGAATAACAATATCTTAGGGTTGGTCAGCCTCAAACTTTAGGGTTTGATTTCTAGAGTCTTCTTGGGCGGTTAAAATTGGCTATATATTGAAGGCCCATAGGGTTGTCTAGGGTAGTTCTAGGTTATGCAACTGGTGGCTCTAGCTTGCGGATTATTGTAATAAAATGCCCATGTGGCTATGCATGTTGCATTTCTGAAGGTGCATGTTATATTTTAAAATATTGTAATTTCATTTCATGGTGGATAATAGAAGGCTCATTCCTATCTTTGCAAATCTTGTTATGCTTGATTTTGTTGTGTGTTTGTGTTAATGAGGGGAGCACCCTTCATCACTTCTTCAGATATATAGAAGGATTCTTTACCTTTGTCTTTGTAATCCTTGTACTTCCTAAAGTCATGGTCATCCTTCCTATCTTTATACTTGTTGTCCCTTCTTTCATCTTTGTCATTCTTATTAGGACATCTTGCAGCAGTATGACCAACCTTGTTACATGAAAAATAGATAATAGGAAGTTTACCTTTGAATTTTCCTTTTCCTCTGGATAGTATTCTTTCCATAAGGGCCTCAAGTTCTTCTAGATCATCATCAGAAGAGTCATTGTCATTGTCCACACATTTCTTTCCTTTGTTTGATTTGTTGAGGACCATCTAGGACTTGAATGCAGATTCAATGGCTTGTGGAGTATAGTTATCAAAATTTGACATCTCAAATGCAGTAAGTCTGCCTACCAAACTTTCCAAAGTCAAATTGTTGTTAGGAGTACATCTCAATTCTTGAATTGTAGATACTCTAATAGCATAAATAGGAATAAGTGTTCTCAGTACCTTGCTCACGATGGTGTTATCATCAATGGTTCCTTTAGCTCCTCTAATAGAATTTATAACTTCCTTTATCCTACCATAATATGAAACTATATTTTCTCCTTCTTGCATTTTCATTTCATCAAACTTACCTCTCAAGCTTTTAGATGTGGCTCTTAACACATTTGTGTCTCCTCTATAGATGGTTTCAAGGGCATCCCACATTTTCTTTGCACTTGTATAGTCCTTTACGTCTTCAAACTCATGATAGGTTAGGGATGATGCAATCTCTAGCATTTCTTGATTATGTTCTTTCTTATCTCTTAACTATGCAGCATTGAGAGTTCCTATAGGGGCTACATATTCTTGATCAACATGATGCTTAGCAGAATCACCAACACCAGCTAAGTGAAATTTCATCAAACTTTGCCATGCAGGAAAGTTATGCTTGTTCAACTTCGGTACATCCCTTTTATACATCTTGATCTTTTTCTCCAAGTACCTTCAAACTGTTTTGAGAGAACAAAGCTCTGATACCAATTGTTAGAATGAATTTAGAATAACTAAGAGGAGGGGGGGTGAATCAGTTATCCTTAGGTCCAGATGTGCCCATTTAAAAATTTATACCAATTTGAACAATTCAGATTTGCTAGGCAGCAGTAACATGAAAAGTGTATAGTTTATTGTACTAATGAAATAAGCTTGCAGAAACATAATAGTAAAAAACAACATAAAAACTCACACATTTTGACACCATGATTTAACGTGGAAACCCAATAAGGGAAAAACCAGCAGTAACATACTACCAAAATTTTCACTCTTCTGAAGTGAGCTCTGTCAGGAGCCAACCTTGTTAAAGGTTACAAAACACACTGTCAAATGTGACCTAGTTAAAGGATTTAATCACCTTGTCAGGAGTGGCCTTGTTAGAGGAATTAGAACATTCCAATCTAAATGTCACCTTGCTCAAAGGATTTATACAATGACTGTTAGGTCAACCTGGTTAAAGGATTTGAACTGATACAATGGTTAGAAATTAATCAGCAAGTGTGATCTGATTCATACAACCTACCTTGCAAATCTAGATCCAATTTAGATCTAATGCTAATTCACTGAGTGGCCTCCATTCTCATCTCAAACTCCAGATCTTCTTGGAAATCCATCAAGCAATCTCTCTCTGCTTCTCTGTTCATCCTTCTTTTCTTAGATCTTGCCAGTCAGGCAATTAACCATGCAAACCTTTTTCATACTCTGCAAACTCTTCTCTCTTGGCTCTTCTTCATGCATAACCCCTTGAGGTTATCATATACCTCTTCATCTAGGTCAGATACATCTTTTTTCTCTTAATCAAGATCATAAATCTTTAGGTTAGGTCAGATCCAACAGATCTTTCCATCATTAAATTTAATTTATTTCTCCAATACAATCACCATTTAAATCTTGAATCCATGCATTAATAACGGTTTCCCATGCATTTAATTAATGAGGACCAAAATTAAATATCCATAACAAACTTCACATATTCCAATAAATTCAATAAAGTCAGCCAGAGATTTCAAATCTCATCAATTATCAAAATACTATTGCTCGGCCAACATTATGTTCTTTCGCTCATTCACCTCTGTATTCCTTGGCATTTCACTGGTGCTCGACCATCACTGGCTTCGCTCGGTATCAACTTTTTTTTTCTCGGCATCAACCTCTTAATGAACTGTCAGTTAAAGATAAACAACATATCACTTTGCCAATGTGCCAAATGATCAAGTACCCTTGTGTTTACTCATAACTCAACCATTTCCCTCGGTCTTCTTGTTATCCTTTTCTTCAAATAAATAGATATGGTACTCAAACAAATAGCAATAGTCTCACCAGTTAAGGTTTGACATCAATGACAAAACAACAATTGTTTCCATTATAACTTTCAAAACAATCTTTCTAACAACTTCCACCTGACTTTGACATTGAGGGACTCATACAACAAGAAGAGGAGTCCCCCATTACCATTCTCAACCAAAAACTAAAAGACATGAGATGTGAATTAAGGGAACTAAAGAAGGAAAAGGAACAACTTCCTAGAAAATACTCATTGAAGTCTATATTTCCCTTCCCGTTTGCTAAAAAATTGCACATGCCATTGTTTCCCCTAAAGGTTGACTTTCCTAAATATGAAAAATACAATGGGGAAGGTGATCCTCAAGATCACGTAAGGGAATTTTGTTCCCTTAGTATGGAATTTATGCATGAAAGGACACATCTAATGTGACTATTCCCATGAATCCTTAGTAGCCAAGCCTTGGAGTCTTTTACAAAGCTCACACCTATTATTCAGACATTCGACAATCTTGTGCAAAGGTTCATCCAACACTATTCATATAACATCTTGCACACTGTTACAATGTTGAATATACGCAACACTAAGCAACATGTTGGTGAACTGTTTGTTAAATTTCTTTAGAGAAGGAGAAATATATTTGAAAGATATCCTAGGCAAATCCCTGAACTAGAAAAAATTGACATCTTCATCAACAACTTGGTTCCTGAGATGAATTATGCAGCACAAATGCAAAAAAAAAACACCTCTTTTAGTGGCTTAGTCGACAATGCTATGAGGATTGAAGATGTTCTTTTAAAGAAAGGAGAGCTCACCTTGAACAAATATTCTAAATCTTCTAACAATGGAAATAACAATAATAAGATTAAATATTTAAATAAGAATTGTAATGTGGTCAATGATATTGTAGTTGACTCACCTGAGTACAAGCCTAAGGAACTAGTATTCAACCTCACTAGTAGCATACATGCTGCTAAGCTCAACTCGACTACTACCGATGCTCCTAAGAACACCCAGGACTCTCATAAAGATAAATAACCCTTGATTCCATGACCTAAGAAAATTTTTACTCCTCTTGGAGATCCTTTGGAAGATGCATTAAAGACATTGGTTTCCCATAAGATCATCATGATCCCTAATTCAAAACCTTGGGATTCTGAAGTGAAGCCTAAGTGGTGGAATGATAACCACTACTGTGAGTTCCATAAACATAAAGGGCATTTGACAAATGCTTGTATGAAGTTGAAACATGTGATACAAGAACTGATCGACAATAAGACCATTATAGTTGGTACTCACGGATAGAACAATGACCATAAAGCTTTCAAGAAAGCTCTGCCATCCTATGAGAAAGGAGAATCCTCAAAAACCCCAGGAGATACAATGAATCATACCTATACCAACACTGACAATGTGATTCACATGATCAAAAATTTTGACCGGTCAATCAATGTCATTATTGTTAAAGATAATGAAACTGATTCTGCCAGTATGGTCACTTGTAGTCAATCCAATGTCACTTTTAAGGGGGAAGCATCGAAACCTAAGAAAACTGTTATGCCAACAAGAAATGTCTCATCATCAAAACAAGTTGGTATATCACTCCTTGATATGAACTAAAATTTGGTTGATCATTTACAACAAAATCCTACTCAAGTCTCTATTCTAGAGTTGCTTAAATGGTCACCATCACATAAGGAGATCCTTCATATTTCACTTTTGGAGACTAATGTTCCCAAAGACCTTGATGTCAGTCGGTTCCAAACCATGGTAAATCACTTAACTTCCCCTCATTATTTTTCCTTCTCAGAAGAAGATAATAAGGCACATAGTCACCCACATAACTAACCTGTGCATATAGAGGTCATAATCCATAAGCATAGAGTCAAACACATTTTGATAGATGGAGGCACTAGTTTGAACATCTATACTCTCAAGTTAGTGAAAACATTAGGTTTCTCCAAACATGCTATTGATCCCAAGAGGAAAATTACCATAAAATAATATGATGAGAAAGAAAGGTCATCAAAAGGACTAGTAGTGCTACACATTAGAGTGGGACCAGTTGAACAAAATATCATTTTCCAAGTATTAAAATTACCTTTGGCATACAATATTTTTCTAGGGAGACCCTAGATCCACGACATGCAGGTTTTCCCCTCCACGTACCACCAATGTTGGAAGTTCCCACACAATGGGATGAATATTTGTTTCTTAACTGAAAACACATAATCTTATAATACCTTGAAATAGGCAGAGATCATGGTTCCTCATAACAAGGAAGCATCCTAGGGATCAACATCTGAAAACTCTCACATAGCACTCATGAAGAGTTTTGAGGAGGAATTGCAAATTAAAAACACAAGCATGGGGGAGTACCAGTTGTCTGTGACTAACCTCCCTACATCCCCAAGGTCTTACGAGATGCCATATTCATCCTTCAAACCATCAAGCGGTTAGAAACTAGAGATACATGAAGGGACTGGCATGGTCAAGGCTTGTGTCCCTCTCTCTAGAGAAAATGAATAAAAAGTCATCCTGGCATGGCTTCACAAAGGTGAAGATCCATACCAAGAGATTAAACATGTTGAAATTTTCCTAGAGAAATATGGAAAAGGTTACCAGATTTCCAAACAAATGGGATACAAAGGAAAATTACCCTTGGGAAGGGATAAAGGATTACTAGAACCTATACATATGGATTTCTGGAATCCCATGGAAAAAATAGGAGAGGGATACCATGAGAAATGGTTTCATCCTTCCGCTAGCCACATCCCTACTAGTGCTTGCATGGACATATCTAACAATGAGATTGATGAATAAATTGAACTCACCCCACTTTCTTTCAAAAGGTTTCTTAATATTTTATTTCCTGGATTCAAGGGGAATCATACATCCCACAATCATTCAAAAATGAATCTAGAGCTCACTTTGAACCAAATGAGGCCTCATCTCCTCTCGTACAAGAAGATTCCCAAATGATTGAGGTAGAGATACAAAATCTCACTCAATAAGATGACTCATCTATGAGAGAGATTAAGCCAGAGAAAGAGACCGAGCCTGAAGAAAGGCATCCAAACTAGGGGCAACTTGTTCCTATCTCTCACGTGCTTAATCTTCATGATTTCTCAAATGATCAAGTGCATTTTCTTGAGAATTATTTGGCTCTAGCAAAAAATAGTGAGGTTAAACATGATGAAAATATCAATGACTCCAACAACAATACTTCTGCTTCAGTAACACTCTCTCGATACTTGGAAATTCTTGACCATAGTCACATTCAATATGACTATGGGGGAAATGCAAGACATTCTTTAGAGGAACGAAATCCTAATTGGGGGAAAACTATGGCTCCTACTCATGTATTATAATTACCCCACTCTGATGAAACTTACTCTAATGAGTATGAGTGGGATTTGTTCTCTGATGCTACCATTTACATTGAAATTGACGTTATCCATAAGTATGCTCCTCAGTTTGAACCAGGAGAAAGTTCTTAAACTATAACTTTGAGGATAATAGTAGGAATACTCTTTCTATTGAAAATAATAAAAAAATGAGGAGGAGCAAGGAAATTGTTTAAACCAAAGAGCAAGGAGTAAAGAGATATACCATGAATAAATCAAAAAACTAGGAGCATTCACCAAAAGAAAGAGGAGGAGACAAGATTTTGAAGGGGGAAAAGTATAAAAAAACCCCCATGAATAAATATGAATGGGAAAATTGCCTAAGAATGAGAGAGAGAGAGAGAGAGAGAGAGAGAGAGAGAGAGAGATCCAAGCTCATACAATGAGTCACTTGAAGTGACAAAGTGCTACAGCTAGTGCTTGTGTTACAAAGAATGAATCATGTTGTTGAAAGAGAGAAGGAGAGCCATCTCTTTAATAGAGAGG
>MU226523.1:2652570-2665916 GCA_018584345.1 Thuja plicata | reverse complement strand
ACTGGAGAAGTTGTTGCTAAACTTACTATACTTGCTGCAGGTGAAGTGAAAATGAAAGGACTTGAAATTGCTGCTACTGCAGTTGTGATCTCGGTGACTGAAGAAGTCACTTGTTGCTCGGTAGAAGCAACACTCTGCATCTCGGTGGATAATGGCATGCTCTGCAGCTCGGTGGATGAGGTAACTGTTGGTGTCTGGAGCTGAGAGGTGATTGGTAGGGATTGAGAAGTAGATGTAGCTGTTGTGCTCACAATCCTGCTGGCTGAAGCTGTGGATGCAACACCTTTCTGAGGTGAATGAGGAAGTGATGCCATGACCTATGCTGCTATCTTTACTGGATCATCCTCTTCCTCAGCTGATAATACCATGTCATCTTCTTCCTCGACTGCTTCTTCTTCTTGTTCTTGTTCCTTCTCCTCTTCATCCTTATCATCATCTTCAATTGTTACCGTTGGATCTGATGGCATAGGCAGATTGTAGATCCTTCTCCACACAATTGTGGCATCTTTTACTACTGGTTCTATCTGCTTTGTCAGAACTAGGAATGTATGAAACCTAAGTGTCATTAGGTGTTCATTATTCTTTAATGCCTCTTTCACTTCTGTATATTTCAGGGTCGGTATCAACTGTTTCAGAGATTGCTCATAGATGTCTTTAACAGTTTTCATTGCTGAAGTCCATCTTGGTTTGATTCTGAGTAGGAGCTCATTGGGAATCTAAGAACTGAGTTGATCTGGGGTATATTTCCATTTTCCCATTTTGTTTAATATTAGTTCCTCAACCTGCATCTTTTTAGCTTCTGTTCTGGTTTCAAAATTCAGTGCCTTGAAGTTTGCCATGCCTGATCCTTGTTCCAATTCTTCCAGTCTTTCTTGGAAGGTAAGAGGGGGTTTCCTAAATACTACTTCACTTTCTTTCATTCCTTTCCTTGTTCTCCTTGAGAACACTGCAGTTTTAGGTTTAGGCTTGGTGATGGTTACTCTTCCTTTCTTCTTAGGTGGCTCTGCCTCCTTTTCTGATTCCTCTTCTTCATCCTTTTCTGATTCATCTTTTTCTAACTCTTCTGTTTCTTCTTTTTCTTCTTCTTCTTCCCCTTTGTCCTCGGTAATCACAGGGGAGCCAAGTGTGGGTTTTATCTTGGCTGCTTTCCTCTTGCAACTACTAATGGCCTGTGGAATCTTGATTTCAAGCTCAATTCTGGCTTTGGCCTCATCATAAGTGCCAAATGCAGGGATGTTGGGGATGGCTGGTTCATTTACCAGGGCTTCTATTATATCCCTTGCTTCATCTATATTGATTTCATAGGGCAATGGCTTTACCCATGCCACTCGGGGTATGGCTGCCTGGATATATACCTTATCATAGTCAACCATGAAGCATATATCATCCTTATAGTCTTTGACCAACTTGGGTGGTATCCTGAACCTGTTGTTCATCTTATCCTTAAATTCTTCAAAATAATTATCCATCATTGTCTCAAAATTCTGACCTATTTCTGCTATGAACTCATTTATCTGATATAGAATTGGAGTGTCCTTTCTCCATACTACTGTTCCTTTAGAAGGGAAAAGGTTTTGGACATAGAAAAATATACAAATCAGTAAGGAACCAAACTTGCATGGGTTGTTCTTTGAAGTTCTTATGCTGTCCATATTCTTATTGAACTGTTTTAGTAAGACCTCTGCTAGGTCAAACTCCATGTTTTTCTTTACAACCTTGTAGGCAAGGTCTACTGCCTCACATGCCACACTGTTCAACCTGCTGGAACTATATAGCTTATATGCAATGATAATAATACCAAACTTAAGTTCAACATCAGATACACTGTTGATTTTCAAACCTCTGTCATCCCGTCCTTAAGAAGCATCCATTCAATTCTATATTAGATGATATTGAAGGAGCATTCTCTAAGAATCTGCTAGGAGTCATGCATGTGGAAGAAATTCGTGCGTACATCTACTACAAGAAGGAAATAGTTGGAGACAAAAACATAGCTACTCTTATGGGTTCAATGATGAAACCAAACTAATCATTCAAGGATGAATTCGTGTACCTCATTGATAACCCTATCTTTGAGTATTCCAACACGCATGAGTTCTATGAGCCAGAATGGGTGAAGGTATTACTAAGAAAGATACATGATGACCTATATTGGATTAGCGAGGTCCCTTTTTGCATCACTGCAGATCTAATTTATGAAATGACTAGACTTCCTAAGACTAGACCAGTTCTTCCTACCGGCAAGGATGTTAAGAAGAAAGTTGAACAAGCATGCTTATCAAGAAGTGATAGGCGCAGTATGACAGTTGATCCTATTAAGGAGGATGATATCAAAATACTCACTATGATACTTGGATATAAGTTTCAGTAGGCAAGCGGACTAAATAGTGTGTCCACAACAATAGTTTCGGCAACAATAAGGATGGTGAGAGATAACATTCAGTACAATCTATGTGAACTATTGCACACACAACTGATTGAGAACATTCAAGCCATTAAGAATGACAAGAGAAAGATATTCAGGTTTGGCTCTTTGATCATCTACCTATACTTCCACATTGTTGGTAAAGTTGCAAATATTTACCTAGATAGGATTAAACCTACTATGTCTCAGATATCACTAAAAGCTACATCAGAGAGTAGTGCAAAAGATACTATGGACATGGATATCAAAACATTTAGGATCAAGATGTAGAAGAGGTTCATGATACCTGAGAAGATAGTTGAGAAATACAAAGACACCATATGCTTCATGGTCAAAACTGACTATACTTACATGGAGGTAGTTGAGCCTAGGACAAAATGGATTCACCCTCTCGGTTATGAAGTAGAAGAACATGTTTTTTAAGGTTATGCATAGTTCCTCCTATCTGTGCCCAAGGTTCCCAATGGACTTAGATGGGGTACTTACAAAGAAAAGACAAATCAAGTTGATTTTGTCTTATACAGTGCTGACAACAAAAGGAAGGCATCAAGGATTACCTCAAATATCCTAAAAGTTCATGGTGTTACACAAGAAGACCTAGACAGAGCTAGGGAAGCTAAGATAGCCAAAGAACTTGAGAAAACTCCCATTGAAGTAAAAATAGAAAAGTCTGATGATATGCCTAAGAAAAAGAAGAAGAAATCAAATATAGACACATCTACGTCATCAACCACCATTGATCTAGAATCTTCTCCACCTTTTGTACCCAACAAGCTGACTAGAAGGAAGAAGCAAGTTCCTACAAGTCATCCATCCTCAAGAACTACAAGGATCAAGGTAAAGAACACACAAGCCCTCCTGAGGTAGGATTTAGACATAGTCTAACTATTCTAAAGAACAAAATTGTTAATGAAGGAAGACTATAATCTCTCAAGGGTGTATATGACAAATATCAAGAGATAGACAAATCAGAAATTCATTCTATGATCATCTCTCACATGATTAAGTTCAAAAGGATAGTATTAGAACTCAAAATAGTCATACCAGACAAGGTATGGAAGATACTTGATGTATTAAAGAGGCAAGCAATTGAAGAGGATATGAGGATAAGATAAGAAACATTGGATAGTCTTCTTCCAGTATGTTTGCATGGTGAGAAAGCCATTTTGTTGGATTTAGTAAAGCTGCACCTAAGAACCAAAACAAGAGTTCTCCATATCATGAATAAGGAGTATGATCTAGTTGGTGAAGAGACTCAGAAATATTTTGAGCAGGTATTTTTGGATAGACATATGTATCCTTCAATAGCACCTACAACAAAGGTAACTCGAGTTCCTCCCAAATAGGCTACAGAACCAGTGATTCATAATGCACCTAAGACAGGTCCACAGGTTTTAGCACCCTCAGTTTAAATAGCCTCTAATGCAACAATAGATTCAAGAGATACTATAGTGATTGATGATATCAAAATATCCATTACCACCTCTGACAATGATATGGACAAAGTTGAAAAAGTATTTGTAAGCACTGAGACAAAGGAGGTGTGCACTAATGACATATCTTTACAACAAGATGAAGTTCCCTCTAAAGATTCAATAGACCTGAATAAAGAGGAAGATAATCAAAATAATGAGACACCAATCAGGGAGATCCCAGTAAAAAGTGAATGCATGGACACTAGTCAGAATACTATATTCACACCATCAATTCAACCATCTACTTCATTGTTGTCAAGCTTAACTCCTGACTCAGCAAGTCTAGATGCATGGGGAGAAGAAGACTTGATCAAGATCAGCGTCCTAGCCATGGAAAAAGCCAAAGAGAAAAAAGTTATGAGAAACCCTCTCTTTTTGGAATCAGTGAACATTTTGAATGACCTAGTGCTTGCGGACAAGAAAGTAGCTAAAATTTAGTTATTTGATGATGTAGACAACATCCTAACAAGCTTCAAAGCACATTTTACAAGCTTAGTACACTCAGCTACTAGAATTGCAGAAGATGAGTATAAAAAGGAAAGATTGAATGAACTGGTAAAGAATTTTTCCTTAGATTTAAAGCCATTAAAGATTGGTCAGCCTACGTTGAAAGAGTTGGCATAAAAAGGTAGAAAGGTTATAGAAAATTGCATGGACAGAGACAAACTCACCTATGAACATATCAAAAAGATAGAAGAGGTAGATATCTTGGTTGATAAAATAAGACACTCAGTTGAAACATCATCCGAAGACATAAACATCTGCAAAAATATCTATCAAGGTCAAATAGACAAGATAGAAAAAGCTAAAATGGAGATCAGTAAGATAAGGATCAGGCAGACTCAACTGAGAAATGCACTTGTGCCCTCCTTAGTAGTTCTAGATGAGAACATTAAATAGATTGATGTAACCATTTCTACCTATGATCAAGGACCCAACATGGATTTGACAAAGATGGAAAAACTCACATATGCCCTATGCGCCCATCTACAAACAATTGATGCACTAAAGACATTCTGGCAACAAGAGATGAAGAATCTGCAGATAGCCTATCTAGATGTATACATGGAGTAAGTATCTAGTGACTTATAATTTTTACACCTTTGTCATTAATGTCAAAGGGGGAGTAATGTATGTATGAGGAATAGTGTATATAGATGCAAAGAAATATATAGTATATGTTAAGAGAAGAGAATATACAGTTTTTTGGTGTTAGTCAATTTTGAGTAACTTGGCCACATTCCTTTGTTGCCATTAATGAAAAAGGGGGAGATTGTTGGAAAGTTGACTCCTAGGGAGTATATGAATTGTTTTGTGTTGTTATTATGGCAACAAATTCATATGAAGTTTTGACAGTAAACTTTGTAATGAAAATTGACTAAGTATAGAAGACAAGACAGAACAGACATACATAGATGATCAAAGCACCAACGCACATGTGTACGACCAATTTAGACTAAGAGCCTTTAGAAATAGGCTCTATGGTATATTTTTATGCTTACCCTATACACGCATGGTACGAAATGTCAGTACAGACAAGTTACAAAAATAAAAAGTACACTAGCAGTTCAGAATACAGAGTATGAAGCTGACTTAAGGTTTTTGATTATCGTGTAATCTTTTATTGTGCAAAGGCTAAGAACCTATTGTAATATGTTTGTGATCATGTATTAAACATTATTGTAAACACGCTTAATCCAATTTTTTTGGAAGTGCTATGAATGTTGTTTTTGGGCCGACTAAGGTCTTGTTTATAGTCGCATCTATTCAGGCATAAACACACACACACACACACACACACACACACACACACACACACATATATATATGCAATGTAAAGATATATTTGGAGTGTCAAAGAAATAAGAAGAACATAAATATAGAAGAGAAGTATGAATATGACAGTATGAGATAGAGTCCTTAAATATGATAAAAGCATAAGCGCATAACCAGAACTGATCAGACATCTGTATCATATATAGTAGTTCAATTTTGGATATAGTTCATATCTATTCTCAAGAGGTTGTAGCCTTCTTTCTCATTGAGTAGTGAGCTCTTGGATAGTGAGTCCTCACCCCTAATAGGGTTGTTTGCAAAAGACTCCTAACAGGGTCAGGCCCTTAACTAGGTCATTGTACTTGCATTGTAAAGACTGCTCATAACTGGGCAAAGGAACTTTAACAGGTTCATTATACTAGTACAATATTTGTGGGTACTAATTCCCACTGGGGTTTTCCTCTAACCAAGGTTTCCCCATAATCATATCATGTGTTATGTGTTCTTATGTTAAGCTTCAATTGATATGCATTTGGTTTATGCTTAAAGTTTCTGAAATATAATAAATAGTTAAACACTGATTCACCCCCCCTCTCAGTGTTTCCAACATTTATCTCCCAACTTGCAGATAAGGCACAACCTCTCACAAGAATGCTACACAAAGGAGCTACATTCAAATGGGATGAAGGGTGTGATAAATTTTTTTAGAAAATTAAGGAATATATAGCTAATCCATCCATACTCATGGCACCAATGCCAGGAGAACATCTCCTCCTTTACATTTCATCTACAGACACATCTTTGGGAGCTTTGCTAGCACAACAGGATGAAACAAGAAAAGAAAGAGTCATATACTACATAAGAAAAACTATGGTGTCATATGAGCATAACTACACTATTGTTGAAATGCTTACCTTACTATGGTTTTTTCTTCTAAAAAATGTAGACACTATATGTTGGAACATTCTTTTAATCTAATTGCTAAGATTGATCCTCTGAAGTATCTATTGAATAAAGTGACTCTCACGGGATGATTGGAAAAATGGGTCATGATTCTTAGTGGGTTTGATATCAAATATGTAGAAAAAAATCCATCAAAGGATAATTTATTGCTAACTACCTAATAGATTCTCCTCTAACAGATGACCAACCTCTAGTTATAGAATTTCCTGATGAAGCTATCCTGCATCTCACAGAGCATGCATGGAAGATTTTATTTGATGGGTCCTTCACTCAACAAGGGTCTGGTGCTGGAGTTCTTTTTATTACACCTCAAGGCTAAAAGATTCCTAAAGCATACAAAATGATGTTCCCTTGGACTAATAACATTGCTAAATATGAAGCTTTGGAAAATGGAATAAAGATGGTCATTGAATGGAAGATCACAGAATTGCATATCTATGGTGAATCCTAGCTAGTAATTAATCAATTCAATGGTCAATATCAGACAAAAGATGAGAATCTCATGCCATATAAAAGAATGATTGACAGTCTCAAGAAATACTTCATGTTCATCACCTTTCAGTAAGTTCCCAGAGCAACAAATAGAGTTGTTGATGCTATGGCTACTTGATCCTCAATGCTATAAATGGAGGAGAATTAGTTCCACTATGAGTTCATGGTGAAATAAATCCCTTTCCCTACATACGACTCTCCTAGATTCTAGATTATCTGCTCAATTTTGGGCACTGAACTTTCCCTCTACAACCAAATCTACTCCTACCTTTGTGACCAAATTATTCCCCCTAACTTGTCTAAAAATAGAAAAAGAAACCTTATAAGGAATGCATCATGTTACTTAATCATGGCTAATGACCAATATAGGAGAGGTCTTGATGATACCCTCCTTAGGTGTTTAGAACATGATGAAACCAAGCATGTACTTAAGGAAGCCCATAAAGGTATCTGGGAGTCTCACTCGAATGACCTTTCGTTAGCTAAGAAAATCTTGCGAGTAGGATACTATTGGCCTTCACTGGAGAAGGATGCTATCTAGTTCACTAAAGCTTGCAAAAAGTATCTGAACCATGGTAACCTCATTCATGCTCCTACACAAGAGTTGTTACCTTTTATCACCCACTGGTCATTTCAACAATGGGATTTTGACATGATAGGGAATATATATCCCTCTTCCTCTAGAGGACACAAATTTATTATCACTACAAGTGAGTACTTCATAAAGTGGGTTGAAGTAGTTTGTCTCATTAAAGTAACTGGGAAGAAAGTATCCATGTTCATCTTGAATTATATCATCTGCAAATATGGGATACCTTCATTTATCATCAAAGATAGTGGAGGATAATTTAAAAACAAGGATATGGATGAGCTATGTGAAAAACTAAAAATTAATCAACATTGTTCCTCTATTTACTTGTAGACACCTAAAAATGGTTCATTTCCTATGCCCCATCTTTATCATGTCTTCTATATTGTGTGTTTGGTCTTTATCATTCACTAATATTGTGTCATTCTTCCATGTCATCAATTACTAACATTTCTCTCATTTTGGCCAAATTGATCATCTTCCTAAATCAGTTGAACCAAGTCCTAATCTTCCTAAATTGATCTAAGATCATTCCAAACTCATATCAATGACTTATAAATCTCTTTCAATCAGTCCTATGACATTGTCAAAGTTCATCGATGCCTTTTCATCATCAATCATCATTTCGAGAGCATTGTCAAAGTTCATCGATGCCTCGCTGTCACTTTCACATTTGAGGAGCATTGTCCAAGTTCATCGATGTATTTTTACCTTTATTTATCCGCTGGCATCATTCAAGCTCATTGATGCCATAATATCATTTCCAATCATTGTCACGAGCGCAGTGTCAAATTTCATCGATGCCTCGTGATTTCCTAAACTATTCCAGAATCATCAAAATTGATCCTAATCCTTATCAATATTATCAAAATAAAATGAATTGTGCATTAATGCCTTCAATTCGGTCAATAATTCACTAATCTATCCTCTTGGGATGAATAACCTATAGTTTATCCCTGTCCTAATTGAATAAATAAATTAACTTTATTTATTCCCTTTTTCCTAAGTCTTCACAATTAATTAATTGCCTAATTCTAAATTTATGGGATTTCATAATTTCATAAATACTAATTTAGATTTGTGAGGAATATTGATTTATTAATTGATTAAACCCTCCTAATCTCACCTAATTGTCATATCCCTTAATTGAGGAATCACATCCCTATTAAGGTGCTTCATGAATATCTCCAATATCTCCTTATTTGATCACCCCCATATCATTCTTCCAAACATCCTACCTACCAATATCTTCATTTATGCATTGATTTTGTGCAACCTTCACCTAATTGCCTCTCATTTTCTATAAATTGAGATTCATTCTCCTCCTTCAAGGTTAGATCACTATCTTCTAGTATTCTCACTTGCAAATTTGGATTTTGAATCTTTGTGCAATCTTGTTATTGTCAAAGAGCCACATCAAATATGATTATGGAGAAGAAAGAAGGACATGGGAGTTGTATTTGATGGGAGTTCTTAATCTTTTTATGCTTCATATTTATGAACTCTTGTTTTGAATGACTTTCATGATAGATTAGATAGGTTAGCACATGTCTTTATGGTTTTGTGGTTTCCTTGATATGTCTCATGCCCTTTTCTGGTCTTACATTTGGTGAACCTGACGTGAACATGATAAAAATTTGATGAATTTGTTTGTATGCAAGTTTTCTTTGCTATTTTGTTGTTGCATGTAGGTTTTTAATGATTTGATCATATCTCCTAAATGGCTTGGAATTTGTATCTGGAATTTTTATTGCAGGTTGGGTATGGTATCAGGAGCCTACAGTCCAAAAATCATATTTTTCAGAGTAATTTTGCATGATTTATAATGTTTTTACATAAAATATTAATTTTGGCAAATGAGTAAATGTTTCTAAAAATGTTACATTTCTGGAAATCTCTTTGAAAACTAAATGGGGTATGTTCTCTAAGTTTTTAATTTTCATGACAAATAATGACCGAGATAAATACATCTTTGAAAAGTGGTCTATTTTGAAAAATAGAGTCCCTAGGGCAGAAATTAAGGAAGTTTTTGAAAATTCTTACATTTTTGGAAAGTTAATTGATTTTTAAGAGGGGTTATTTGTTTCCATTTCTATTTTTCTATTCTAGAGATATATCTAAAAATTGGATCTTTATGACTAGGTAAAAAGCATAAAAAATCAAGGTGCACTTGTTCCAATTTCAATTGACTTGCATGCTTTTCTTTTGTATGCATGTTTATGTTTTACTAATGATTTGTGCAGCATTTTGGCAATCGTGGGATGAAGAATGAATCATAAAAACTACTAATGAGTTTGATGCAAGACGTATATCGAAGACCTTTCATGTCTTCCAAAACTTTCATGCTTGCTTTTTATAGTTAGAAAACACTTCAACTTGGTGCTTTAAAATGAACCATTTCATTCATGTGCTTGAAGTGACTTTTAGTTTGTAAACCTAAGGAATTGTATGGATGTATCCTCTCCCCTCTCCTTTGTGGACCTTGGGTGTAAGAGAAATCCATGCAAGTCCTTTAGTGTGGCTACCTCCCAAGTGCATTAGTAGAGCCAGTGAGAGTGGATGCCCAACCGGTAATAGGCTAAAGCCAAGCCCATCCAAACCAGGATAGAAAAGATGTCATTGTGATTAATCTCATAATGAATGGGTGTTGAATGTGTTATACTGGGAAGAAGATCTCCCTCAGTACCCTTGTGGTGTGTTAAAACCTATAGAACATAACTTTTGTAGGCTAGGAGGCCTCCATAACAGAGCTAATCTGCCACATGTATAACCACCCAAATGGATGCCCTTACTAAACATCATGTCATAGTAGCCAAAAAACTTCTATCTATTGGCATGGAACATTGGAGACCAAATAAGACACCCCACACTTTCACAACTATTAGTTGAGACAACAGTCCCTTGGGAAGTGATGACCCTTGGAATTTTAAGCTTGGAGTGCTGGAGAAGTGAGCGCACTGTAAGGAGGAGCATGTGCGTCCAAGCTTCTAGGTTGTTTGCTATTAGTAAGCATGACTGAACTTTGGTTCAAGTGGGGATTCAACAAATACTTTCCTTGCTTTCCTTAGGAAGTGGTGTGTTTGTTCCTTTTTACAACAGCCATTCTCAATAATGTGTCCTGTGTGAGTGTTTCAAACTTTAAGAAAAATGAGAAAATCTTAAAAACACTCCTCTTAAAGAACACTTTTTCCAAATCATTTTCAAAAATGATCAAATGGTCCAAAACACACCTTTTCTTTGAGTAAACATATGGAACCTTAAACTTTTCACTTGGAACCTCTTGGCATGCTTGATAGTCTTCATCTTCATATTCACATCCTAAACTCCTTACATTTGCATTTCAAAAGTCCCTTGCATTTTAGGACTTATCATAATCCTCATTATAATCCCTCTTGCATAGGTCCTAATTGTTAGAATACTTCTGGGATAACTGAGAGGGGGGGGGTGAATCAGTTATCAGTAACTTTAAATCTTTTATACTTATTAATCTAGACTGATATAAATTAAAAGCACATTTAGATAACACATTACTCAACACATCAATTTTGGTTACGGGGAAACCAAATGGTGAAAACTCCAGTGGGAATTAGTACCCACAAAGAGCTATACTATTTATAGTAATCCCTGTTAAAAGATTCTTCAACCCTGTTAGGAGTTGTACAATACAATGCAGTAGTATAGTTGACCTGGTTAAGGGTTAGACCCTATTAGGAGTCTTTTACAATAACTCTGTTAAGGGTGGAGGACTCACTTTCCAAAGGACTCACTATCCAAGAGGTGAAGGCTACAACCTTCTAGATAATTGATACACACTGTACCAATGAAATGAACTGTTGCTTTGACACTGCTTGTTTGATCAGTTCCTTTTGTGTGCCGATGCTTTAACCTCTTGTAAATAAATATAACAATCTTCTTTGTATTCTAAATGCTTCAACATAAACATCTATATTATCAACATATGATAAATATAGCTCTGCTGCATCAACACTCTGCTCTGCTTGTCAATCTCTGGCTTTTGCAACTCTTCTTATCACAAATGACCTTGTATAAATACATACACCAAATATAAGATCATGGGACCTGTTAGGAAACTCTTCTTAACATTTTTTTTAGCTCTACTAAGTGCACAAGCATAATTACAACCACGCAAGTCAATGCTGAACAGACGTGTCGCTTCACTAAGTCGACTTCACCAATTTAATCATAACTTTGTAATCTTCTTTAAATATGTTTGGTGTGTTTAGATTAATATCAAAAACTCATAACTCATCATGAATATACACATGCATATCCTAAAGATAGGCGCAACTCGATCAACACATTATATATGTCAGCCTTAAACCATTAATCCTCCAGAACTATAACCGTCAATAACAGAATTACATATCTTTACTAAAACTTCATATCTGAGTCTACGTGTATGAACATAGCATCATAAACATGTCAACAACATGTATCTATCCATGTTTTTCTTCATGTCATCATTTGGATAAGTACTTACAAAAGTACTACTGTGTATTATATGTTGTTATCAATGACAAACATACAATCAATCAACTGTTCAGAATCAAATCTCCAACAATCTCCCCCTTGGGCATTGATGGCAACATATGATATAAAAACAACTTTTGTTCATGGTGTCTTCTATCTAATACAATCTTCTCAATATCCTCATCAAAGATTCATCTACACTGCTGTGGCTTCATGTATTGTGTATTCTCTACATACTCCCCCATTGTCATACTTCCCTACTGTGTTTCTTTACTCCCCATAGTATAAGCTCCTTGTATGTGTTCCTTGTTTGTCTTGTTTTGTTTTTACTAGTATATACTCCCCAATTGACATGAATGGAAAAGGGTGCCATAAACTATTAAGCTCAGGTACTACTCCAGAAGTAGAGTAGTCAACCATTCATTAGTCACACACGATTGATGTACTTGCTACTTTCTCTAATCAGAGTTAGGAGAGGGAATTACTCCCAAATTCTCTCTTAGATATTCAAAAGTATCTTTTGCTAAAGGCTTGGTAAAAATGTCTGCTAGCTGATCTTTTGTGTTTACATAGTTCAATGTTACTTCCTTTTCTACAAATTTTTCTCTCAGATAATGGTACTTGATCTCTATGTGTTTTGTCTTTGCATGCATCACAGGGTTCTTAGACATGTTAATAGTACTGATGTTATCACAATGAATAACAATAAGATAGTCAACCTGAATACTAAAGTCTTTAACCATCTACTTGATCCAAACAATTGTTGTATAGTTCAGTGCTGCTACAACATATTCTGCTTCTGTTGTTGACTGAGAAATACAATTTTGCTTCTTGCTTGTCCAAGATACCAAATTTTCTCTAAGAAATACTGCTCCTCCTGAAGTTCTCTTCCTATCATCAATACAACTTGCCCAATCTGCATCAGTATACACATGAAGTTGTGTATTCTCTAATTTAGGATACCATAAACCATAGTCTATCATTCCCTTAAGATATATAAATATTCTTTTGATTGCCATTAGGTGATTATGCTTGGGTTCAGCTGCAAATCTTCCAACAATGCCAACTGCATTAGATATGTTAGGTCTTGATTGAGTTAGATAAATAAGCTTTCCAATCATAGATTTGTACAATG
>MU226523.1:2622568-2649057 GCA_018584345.1 Thuja plicata | reverse complement strand
TTCTCTTCAGGTAACATCTCAAGACTGTTGTATTTCTTCTTCCATGTCTTCCTACGTGCATTCTTTGCTTGAACATCTCCTTCAAACATGTCTTCTAAATACTTCCATATGATATATGCTTTTTCAAGCTTCTTGATTTCAAAAAATTCACTGTCAGATAAGGCGCTAATTAGGGCTTCTTTGGCAATTGCATTATTGGTAAATGTTTCCTTCTATCTTCTAGTAGCATCATCCTTTGAAAGGTCTTTAAGAGATGGGATTTCAACCTCTTGTGTAGCAATCTCAAAGATCTCAAATCCAATGCACTAAAGATGTGTTATCATTTTATTCTTCCAGTCCCAATAATTCTCTCCACCGAACTTAGGGTTGTCTTTTCTGAAGTATGCTATCTAATCTACCTTAAGCTGTTAGGCTTTCTCTCCAAGGCACTTGGCTCTAATACCAATTGTTAGAATACTTTAGGGATAATTGAGAGGGGGGGTGAATCAGTTATTAGAAACTTTAAATATTTTATACTTATTAATCTAGACTGATATAAATTAAAAGCAAATTCAGATAACACATTACTCAACACATCAATTTTGGTTATGGGGAAACCAAATGGTGAAAACCCTGGTAGGAATTAGTACCCACAAAGAACTATACTATTTATAGTAATCCCTGTTAAAAGATTCTTCAACCTTGTTAGGAGTTGTACAATACAATGCAGTAGTATAGTTGACCTAGTTAAGGGTCAGACCCTGTTAGGAGTCTTTTACAATAACCGTGTTAAGGGTGGAGGACTCACTATCCAAGAGGTGAAGGCTACAACCTTCTGGATAATTGATACACATTGTACCAATGAAATGAACTGTTGCTTTGACACTGCTTGTCTGATCAGTTCCTTTTATGTGCCGATGCTTTAACCTCTTGTAAAGCAATATAACAATCTTCTCTATATTCTAAATGCTTCAACATAAACATCTATATTATCAACATATGATAAATCAACACTCTGCTCTGCTTGTCAATCTCTGGCTTTCACAACTCTTCTTATCAAAAATGACCTTGTATAAATACATACACCAAATATAAGATCATGGGACCTGTTAGGCAACTCTTGTTAACATTCTTGTCAGCTCTACTAAGCGCGCAAGCATAATTACAACCACGCAAGTCAATGCTGAATAGACACGTCGCTTCACTAAGTCGGCTTTACCAATTTAATCATTACTTTTTAATCTTCTTTAAATATGTTTGGCATGTTTAGATTAATATCAACAACTCATAACTCATCATGAATATACACACACATATCTTGAAGATAGGTGCAACTCGATCAACATGTTACATACATCGGCCTTAAACCATTAATCCTCCAGAACTGTAACCGTCAATAACAGAATTACATATCTTTACTGAAACTTCATATCTGAGTCTGCATGTATGAATATAGCATCATAAACATGTCAAAAACATGTATCTATCCATGCCGGTCTTCATGTCATCATTTGGATAAGTACTTACAGAAGTATTGTTGTGTATTATATGTTGTCATCAATGACAAACATACAATCAATCAACTATTCAGAATCAAATATCCAACACTAATCATAGTCCTCTTGCATACATAACTCATTTTAGTTCCTCTTTAAAAGCTTTGCAAACAATCCCAGAAAGTATCCAAATCATGGAACATTTCTTTATGGCACTGAAAATAGGATCTTGACTTGGTCCCCTTTGTCCCAAAAATTTCAAACCCCCCCCTTATCAATTGGTCACATTCGACCTTTTTCATGATGGACTTGACCTAATCCCTTTCATCAAACCTTTCCCTTGTCCCTCAATCCTTTTTATAAGTCAAGATTCTTATTCAACCTCATGAAGTTATGCTCTTAGGTTTGTCTCCTTTGCAAATATTTCTTGTCAAAGTCCAAAAAAACCAAAAAGAAATTTCATAAGCCTTAGATTGCATTTTGCATAAGCTCCTTGCATTTCAAAAGTTGCATTTCCAAAAATCCAAAAAAATCAATTGCATTAAGCCATAGGTTTCTTTGCATAAAATCATCCAAAGTCCAAATTTGCATTTACATAAAGTCCTTGCATATCTTAGGTTACATTTTTCATCCTAAAAGTCCCTCAAAAAAGTCAAAAAAATCTTGCATTTGCATATATTCATCATGTAAATCTTCACTAGGTTCCAAGCATCCAAAAGGCAACAAGAAACTTATCAACCCATGTTTCCATCACAAGGAAAATAACAATTAACGTTGGGTCAAAGACAAGATATACCTTTGCAACAACAAGCTTTTGAGCCAAGACAAATGACATCAACACAACCAAATAATCAATTGCATCAAGTCCATTCAAACATGATTCAAAAGTTGCAAACAAAATTGGCTAACGAAAATAAGCTCTTGGAAGAGAGGGTTGAAAAGATGACAAAGAGTAGAAAGGAGATGGCCAAACTCCTTGGATGTCCAAGTGAATCTTTTGGTGAAATTGACACACAATCTTTCATTGAGAAATCAAAGATACCAAAACTCATTTTACAACTCAATGAGGCAAATTAAAAATTTAACAAAGCCCAACTCAATCATGTGGAAGAGCCATCTTTTTTCAACCAAGTTCTAGATCATGCTCAATTCAATCAAGTTTCAAATCAGTCTCCATGTGCTCAAATTTCAAATAAATCATTCAATGAAATTCCAAATCAAACCTTTCAACCTGACTGTGGAATAATCCAAATGGGGCCACCACTAAATTACAAACCAATCTTCATTCCAATGAAACCAAGTGATCTTTGAACAATTTCACAGCCTCTTGTGCCAATCATGCAAACAAGACAATCAATACCAAGATCACAAACAATAACATTGTTTGAGGAACCTTTTGTGTCCTCCAATTCACCACCGATGTCGTATCAAATAAATAAAAATTCAAATGTGACATCTTTTGAACATCAACCAAGCATAATCAATAAGAAGCCTTTTGTTGAACATTTTCAATCCAAAAATTCTTTCCAACATGTAAATAATAATGAGGTATCACAAACAAGACCCATCAAGAAGTGCAAGTTCAAATCCAAAATTTTAAAAAATTTGTTTCAAAATTGGATCAAACAAATAATTTACCCATGTCTAGCAATGGATCATCCCAAAATAATCACATGGATGACATACCTATTTCCCCTCAAGACATTGACCTTCAAGAAACATCCATGTTTCCATCCACCCCTTCATCCCCAGATTCCTCCCAAGAGAAATTTCCTCCTTCCCCATCAAGTGATTCTTCCAACAATGCAACCTTCAAATGGCTATCCATGAAAGACATCCAAGATAGTCCTATGCATATCCCAAGTTCTTTTGAACCAATTCAACCATGTCATCCCATTTCAATCAAGCCTATTCATGAGATTCCTATCCAAATTCCATCTTCCTCGTATCAAAATGTTGACTCCTTTCAAGAACCCCTTTGCATGTCCAAAGTCATATCCTATGTCAAGAGGATGATAAAAAGAATGAAGAAACATGTCTAAAAACATATCAAGATCAAGACCCCTTTAATGACCAATTCTATCATATTGTTGACCAAGAACCCATTTCCCTTTAGCCTCATTATGATCCCACTATCCTTATCCCCCCTATCCAAAATGATCCTTTTCCACCTCATGAGAAAAATATTCTTCCAAGTCCCATTGACCTCCCACTTCCCAAGCAAGATCATGATCTCGCTTCCATATCTTCCCAAGCTCCCTTTCCAAGTCAAGATCAAGGTGTCCCTTCACCTTCATGTCCACCTCAAGATCCATCCATCCATTCTTCTCCTTGTCCTAATCCTTCAAATCCCCCTTGTGATCTACGCACATCTATGCAAGTTATTCATGAACCCCTTACACTTCAAATGTGTTCCCCCTCATTCTATCAAGTCTAGTCCAACTCGTGGTCCTATAAGTCCTTCCATATCATTCACACCTCATAATAATGGACTCGTGTCTTGTATCAAGTATCCTACTGGTCAAAGAAAGCATTATCAAGTCAAAGGGTTAGACTTCCATGCAAAAGGTATATTGAAATCCTTATGTGTCCAAGAAAATTCAAATAGCGGTGATCTTAATAATGAATCTACATCTCAAGGTGTTGGTATCCCTTCAAAATCTGAACCTAGACGTATACCTCCCCCTTCAACCTTTCCATCCATCTTAGGTCCATATATTCCTCCCTCTACTAGCTTACAATCCCCTTACTCTTTCCCAAATTCAAGTCAGAAAAGGCATACACTCTTGAGAACCTTCCATCCATCCAAAATGCCTCCATACAATTCCTATCCATCCATGAATTACATTCCCTTTCAAAGCAATTTGGATGCCAAGAATAAAATCCACAAATGAAGCAATCCACATGCTACCAAGGATCAACATGTCCAGTATAATCGACCTGTACAAAAAAAGAATAATTTTATCCAAAGTGAAAAAGAAAATTCCAAAAGGCCACAAAGCCCCCTTGAGAAAAAAAATAAAGTTAAAATCCATATGGGTTCCTAAATCTCTTATGCAATCAATGCATTCTAAGGACCCACAAAATAATGAAAAATAAAAAGAATGTGGATTCCCAAGAAGCTCCTTGAAACACAGAGTCCCAAATAAAATTCCAAATTGGCATCCAAAGTTGCTATCTCTCCATCTAAATGTCTTCCATCTTCCAAATCCCTTTTGGGTCCTTGTGTCCCAAAATCCATATACATTCCTTCATTAATCCCTCAAACTCCAAAATATCTTTTTCCTCCTTCACTCCATCACCCCTCAAGGTGTGTGCCAATATTGTTCTTGCACACATATCCATCCATTCAACATCCATCCTTCTTTCACTCCCTCTATCATCCAACACCTATTTTCCAACCTATCCAATCCTCTATATAAACCTTATCCATCCTTATCCAATCATCCACTTCATATCCCTTTGTCATTACCCTACCAACGTCTTTGTGTAATATATTTCAAAATAAAATTTCAGCAAATACAAATGCTTGAGTCCTTCATCCATGTCATGCCATGCATCCAAGTTTCTTCCTAATAAGTCAAAAAGTCAAAAATTAAAAAAAAATTAAAAAATAAAAGGGAAAAAGAAAAATGAAAAAGGAAAAAAAAATTTCCCTGATGAAAACTGGCAAAACATGCATCTTGGTAACACAAAAAAAAAAGATTCAAGAGAAATAATTTTTTCCACTAGTGAAAACCTAGCAAACAGGCACTTTGGGCAAGTACCATGATGAAAACCTGGCAAACATGCATCATGTGTAATTCTATGAACTTCCTACAGTCTATACTTGGGGGCATGTTTCATTCGTGTTATCCTCCATTATCCCCAGCATGTCCTATGTTATCCTATACCTGTTGTATCCATTATCCTATCCCCTTTTCCCCAACTTTGATCTTAACACGGTTACAAATCTTCCTTGAAGCATCACATCTCCTATCTGCTTTACATTGTCTTGATCCCTTTGGTCTATATTTCCTATACTATCCCAACCTTTCATCCATATTCCATATACCTTCTCATTATCCCTGATTGATCTTGCATATCCTATCCATATCCTATCATTTTCCTATTCATATCCTGTCATTATCCGATCTAGCTCCTAACATTGTCCTATCTAACTCCCTAATTTGGTTTTGATGTAAAATAAGGACGTTCAATGAAAAACATGTTTTCAAAGAAAAACCTCTTGACATGTCCATTTCTCGCATTCTATCCACTGCACTATCTCATTACCTTATCATTGTCTTGTCCAGTCCCCCAGCTTGGTGAATTTTTTTTTTATCCCATTTCTTGGATAGTCCTTGGCACCTAACAGATCCAATGCAAGTGACCTTTGGCCTTCGTCCTTCTACCAGTCCATTTTTCTTTTCAAAATGTCCCTACCTTGCTAGACACTGGGGGCAATTTCAAATTTTTAAAAAAAAAATCAAATAATGTCCTAAACAAAATGCTAGAAATTTGCATAATGTCCTAAAAAAATCTCTAAAAAACAAATAATGTCCTAAAAAAATTTCTAAAAATCAGATATCATCCTACAAAAAAATTCTAAAAATCAAATACGATGCTGAAAAAATCTTAAAAATCCAAATAAGCAGCTCAAAATCCAAAAAATATCAAATAATGTCCTGAAACAAATCTCTAAACATTAAATACGATCCTGAAAAAAGACCTAAAAATCAAATATGATGCTGAAAAAAGCCTAAAAATCATAAAAAGTCCTGAAAAAAGACCATCACAAACAAATTCAAATATCTCAAAAATCCTAAAAATTGCAAAAATCTCTCTTCAAAAATATGCAATAAATTTGTACATAATTTTCTTTCCTTTGTGTATCGATTATCACATTTTCAGACATCAGTGGTAGAATCATTATTCTGTGCTTAACGAAATCATGTTCTCACAAACACACTCTAAATCATTGTGACTCAACATTCAAGTTGGTTGGACTTGTTCAATCTTTCGATCTTTGCTATCTATCAACCTATCAATCTATCCAATTTATCAATCAATCATCCAATCAGTCAATCTACAAACTAAGTTGTCAATCAAAGAACATTTAATGCAAGTAACAAAAAATCATAATGGTTGTTGGCTCACATTATTTTAGTGATTATTTTATCTTTTATTGATTTTATTTTTTGATCATGTTCCTATGCTACTCAATGATATTATCTGAGCTTATGAGAGTAGCCGGGATGGTTCATGACCAATTCTTGCTTTATCTTCTGCCTATTTGATGATCTCATGAAATTCAAGGGCATGTTTGCTATGTGTTTTGGGATGGAGAAGATCATCCTCTATCTGCATTGTGTTTTTTTGCGCTAAAGGATGACTTTCTCGCTCTGTGTTTGTTTGTTTGTGTCATGATGCACTACATCTAGTTTGCAATATCAAAATAAGTTCTTATGACATAATTGCACTTATGAAAGCCAAAATATTTCTATCTTACTAACATTTCTTCATCTAATTTCATATTTCTCCTAACATTTCCTCTGTCAATCCTAGCAATCATCTCTCTTTTCAAAACATTATCCTCATATCAATTTCTGCCCAATTTTTTGAGGGGGCATCCTACCTCCATTCTGTCGATCCACTGGGGCATGATCTTCTATTTTTTCTTTGAGCCAACGCTCATAATCACATTGTGTCAAAGAGGGGAAAAATGTAGACACCTAAAAATGGTTCATTGCCTATGCCCCCTCTCTAACATGTCTGCTATATTGTGTGTTTGATCTTTATCATTCACTAATATTGTGTCATTCTTCCATGTCATCAATTACTAACATTTCTCTCATTTCATCCAAATTGATCATCTTCCTAAATCAGTCCAACCAATTCCTAATCTTCCTAAATTGATCTAAGATCATTCCAAACTCATATCAATGCCTTATAAATCTATTTCAATCAATCCTATGACATTCTCAAAGTTCATCAATGCCTTTTCATCATCAATCATCATTTTGAGAGCATTGTCAAAGTTCATCAATGTCTCACTATCACTTTCACAGGTCAGGAGCATTGTCCAAGTTCATTGATGTCTCCTTACCTTTATTTATCCTCTGGCATCATTCAAGTTCATCGATGCCATAATATCATTTCCAATCATTATTGCGAGTGCAGTGTCAAAGTTCATCGATGCCTCATGATTTCCTAAACTATTATAGAATCATCAGAATTGATCCTAATCCTTATCAATATTATCAAAATATAATGAGTTGTGCATTAATGCCTTCAATTTGGTCAATAATTCACTAATCTATCCTCTTGGGATGAATCACCTATAGTTTATCCCTATCCTAATTGAATAAATAAATTAACTTTATTTATTCCCTTTTTCCTAAGTCTTCACAATTAATTAATTTTTAATTAATTAATTGCCTAATTCTAAATTTATGGGATTTCATAATTTCATAAATACTAATTTAGATTTGTGAGGAATATTTATTTATTAATTGATTAAATCCTCCTAATCTCACCTAATTGTCATATCCCTTAATTGAGGATTCACATCCCTATTAAGGTGCTTTGTGAATATCTCCAATATCTCCTTATTTGATCTCCCCCATATAATGCTTCCAAACATCCTACCTACCAATATCTCTATTTATGCATTGATTTTGTGCAATCTTCACCTAATTGCCTCTCATTTTCTATAAATTGAGATTCATTCTCCTCATTCAAGGTTAGATCACTATCTTCTAGTATTCTCACTTGCAAACTTGGCTTTTGAATCTTTGTGCAATCTTGTTATTGTCAAAGAGCCACATCAAATCTGATTATGGAGAAGAAAGGACATGGGAGCTGCATTTGAAGAGAGTTCTTAGTGTTTTTATGCTTTATATTTATGAACTCTTATTTTGAATGGCTTTCATGATAGATTACATAGGTTAGCATATTATTTAGGGTTTGTGGTCTCCTAAATATGCTATTTATGCCCTTTTCTGGTCTTACATTACTATCCTTAAGGAAACTGATAGCTAAGGCTTCCTTTGAGAATGCTGCATAGAATAGTGAGCAAGACATGAAAAGACTGACACCTTCAACTCAGTCCAGCCTTGTGGGCCTATCGAACTAGTATCCACACACCTATAGGGGCAACACCATTTTCCTTGGTATATGGTGCAGAAGTTTTATTTCCCATTGATGTAGAAATACCATCACTCTGAGTTAACTTGCATGGAATCATCACTGATCAAGACTATTTGATTTCTAGATTCCAGGAGCTAGAATTACTTGATAAACGTAGAAGAGCAGCATTTGAACATTTAAGGGTCTATCAGAAGAGAATGTCTTGAGGCTACAACAAGAATGTACAATATAGAGAATTGTAGGTTGGTGACCTTGTACTTAAAGAGAATCCCAAAAATCAGAAACATCGTGAACTAAATGGGAAGTTTGAACCCAACAGACTAGGTCCCTTTGTGATCACTACAAAATTTGGCTTTGGAGGCTATCAACTGTCAACTCTAGAAGGGGAAACTTTTATTGACCCCATTAATGGTCTACACCTGAAGAAGTTCTACACTTGAAGCATTTTTGCTCGCCAGCAACATGTACATACATATATGATCCTGAAAAAATTATCAAAAACAACAAAAAGAAGAAAAGTAAAAAACATTTTGAAAAAGTCCTAAAAAACTGATCATCCTGGTGAAAACCTAGAAATAGGTGCCTTGATGCATGAATAAAAAAATTCAAAAAGAAAAGAAAATGAAAAAAAAGAACAAAAATTTGGAAAATCAAGAAAGTGCCCTGGTGAAAACTTGGAAACAGGCGCCTTGGTAACAAAAAGAGAAATTCTACCAAGTTGTGAAAACTTGGCAAACATGAATCACTTGTAATCAATGCTCCAATTATCAACATGTCACTTGACTATCTTGACCTTGCGCAAATAGTAAAGTTGACCTCTTATGTTTGGAACCAATCATCCTCTTGGGTCATAGGGCTGCATCTTGGTTCATGTATCTGCATACCTTGTCAGTTGTCCTATCCCTCATTTTCTATCATGGTCTTCTAGCCACTGGACATTTTTCCACTGACATACCAGTTTTTCTCAACACCTTAATCAAACAGTGTTTCTCAACACTCTCTTTTGAAGAAACCTGTGTTTTTCAACACACATCATAAAAAACTTATAAACTTTGCACAAATAACACACAAAAGAACACAACGGTGTTTCTCAACACCCAAAAAAACAACTTGCACATATTGAATGCTTGATAATATTTTTCTTGGATGTTGTCTTTTATCAATGAATTTAATATTATATTCTTTCATTTATGCTTGTTGGTGTGGTCTCAATGATCCTTACGTCAAGTAACTAGGGTGTATGTGGTAAGAGCTTCCATATTTAGATGGATAAGCCTCATATCCCTTGATCCTACTTACTTGCACACTAAGGTGAGGTTGGATCTATCTCCTTGTCTATTATTTTTACATGTTTATGTAAAGACACACTCATGGTTATCTTGGCTCTAAATACCTCAGTTTTGGTGTCTTTTTACAAAATCAACTGGAGACAATATTCAGGTCATCCTGGTTCCTATACCTATATTCTTATGTTGTCTCCCATATTTTATATGATGAAAGTCATATTCATATTCTTATGTTCGTAATGGTACTAGTAAGGGTTGCATCAGCTCTGATGTCCCAAACATCTGATGATGAAACTAAGGACTACCATAATCAGTGACTTGACTACTCATGTCTTAGGCTTCATTTGGATTCCCAGGCTTGCATAATAGCATTATAAAAAAAAACTCAAAAAAGAAATTCAAAAACTAAGCTATTCCTTTAAATAATTGCTTCCCCGAATCCTTCACTGAAGCAATCAGCTACATTTCATCTCCTTAAGGTTACCTATCTATGCCCAAATGGTTAGTAACAACAAGAACATGATGCGTAGTAATCACAGTAAGTAGCATACCATCTATGGAGAAAAGATACTATCTATAATGACCTAAAAGTGGTCAGCTAAACCCTAGACCCCTAATCTCAGTCTCATATCAAGAAACCCTAATCTTGATAATTCTAAATCCTAAACCAAACAGGCAATTCATCAATTTCAAGCTAATCTGACCTGAATCCTAAGTCCTAATTAATCATCATACTTGATTAGTTAATTAATTCCTAAAAATAAAATATATTGGCAAATAAACGTTAAGTTAATTATTTAATTGATATTCTAATATGTCAATTAAATAAAATTCAAAAATAAAATAAATTAATTAATAAAAACAAAATGTGCATTTAAAAATAATTAAATCTTTAAAAATGCATATGATGTCATCAACTAATTTTTTGAATTGGAAATAAATCTATTTTATTCAGTTAATTTATTCTCGTCTATTTATCATTTTGGAAACAAATATGTTTTATTCAGTTAATTTATTCCCATTTATTTATCATTTTGGAAACAAATATGTTTTATTCAATTAATTTATTCCCATCTATTTATCATTTTGGAAACAAATCTGTTTTATTCAGTTAACTTAATCTTATCTATTTATCATTTTGGAAACAAAGTTGTTAACTAAAAATCAATTTGGAAGTTTCCAAAAGGACTGAATCTTTCAACCAATCAAATTGCTTGGACATGGATTGTGCTTCCTCAAATTGAATCTGAGCCACTCATTTCCTCTAATCTCGACCGTTGATTTGGGAGAGATTTTCTATAAAAGAGAGCATCATTTCTTTCACAAAGGATCCCAGTTTTAGCTACTGTTATTATACTTATTTTAGCATTCAAGCATTCAAGTATTTTGCATTCTTAGTTTCAATTAATTAGATTTGTTAATTGTTTTTGGTTTCATGCAAATTTCATAATCTAGAGCACTTTCAATTTGGGCTTTGAAAAGAACAAAAACATTTCAATTTGCATATCATATAGAATAATCATTTCATTTATCTTTCAAATCCTTCATTTAGGATCTAGTGTAGTCACTATTTCTTGCAATGACCTGAGAGAAAGATTCAAACTCCTGCCTACTAGAAGGCAATGAGCCAATGTCGGTTAGCCTTGGACATTTTAGTCTTCTAATTTTTTCATTTCTAACTAGCTAGCCTTGTAATGGTTCATTGAAGTGTGTGTTTGTAGCTGCAAGTATTTGACACAATTTCACATGCACACTATCTACATACACATGTTCCATGATATTAAAAAAAGTAACAAATTCATCAAGAACAGATAAAGCAATGAAAGACAACACATGGAGCACAATGACGGTCAAATTCTCGATGTATACAAAAAAGGTGTGCTCTAGAATCTCGAGCAAAATGGGCATCCTCGATGGAGATAAATCATGTACAATCAAATTGATCTCAAAAGAAGAAAGGGATAAGACAGAAGGGGGACAATCATGTCTCACTTCCTCCCTCACCACCATCAGGGGGTGGAGGTGGAGGAGCATCTACTCTAGGTGGAGGGCCTGCTCCCTCAGATCATACCAAAAACTGTGAATAAGGTGGCACCTGCTATGCCATAGAGAATTTTGCACTATATGCTGCTACATAGTAGCCTTCCTTACTAGACTAATATATCACCTGACTCTGCAGCCCCTAGACCCTCTTTTCATGGCCCATGATCGCTCGATCTCACTTCATGATCTGGGACTACGCTACTGCAAGCTGGGTCTATAATGCTCAGACTTGTCCCCGCAATGTCCTAATAATATCCTAAGGAGACTACTCCTGTGGTGATCCCTCCTACTCAGCCTATGCCTATGCAGCCCTACACTGCTGAACCTATTTTACAGCCTCATCAAGACCAAGATCCAGTTGAGCATCCCTCATCTCCTCATTAACTTGTGCTGTCGGGATCTCAACTCCTATAGAACCAATGGTACCTCCCTCCTCACACTAACATTGTTGTCTAACTATGGGTTCCCTATTGGTACTAGCACCTACAGTAAACCCTGCTCTGGAAGGATCCAAACTTCTCTATGGTACTCTTTCTAGTCCCCCTCTATCCACCTACAACCCTTTGAGGTACATCTCCCTCCTTAGTTCGTGGTGCTCTCTCTATCAGATTTGTGAATTTGGGGAAGGGATGACAAGTGGAATAATCTATGTACTGGGTGGTGACCCCTGCATCTATGATATCCTCCAGGTAATGCCAAATAGGCCTATGTAAACCTATCAAATTTTGTGTGCAGAGAATTGGAGATAACTTTGCCAACCATTTGTGGTGCTCCTCATCAAAAAAATGATCATATGTTGTCAACTCATGTGGAATTCTCTATGTACAACCATACTATTGTAGTACTCATCCCACTATAAATTGCTCAATGATACTGGATGTTATCCCAAGTAAAGGATGGGAAACAAATAAATCTCGTCGCTGGTCTCTCTAGTCAATCCAGGCCTATGTCCGTACATATGGTCTCTAGACCACCAAGCTAAGATCATCTAACTATCATCTTGAATAATCAGTCTTCCCCAGGTGAGGCTGTGTAAGGAAACTTGCATACCTATATTCATAGGGCTATCCACTCTATCGTGGATCATCTCTCATTGGCCTACTAATGGGAAGGTGCTCCCAAGCCCATATCTATAATAGTAGTACTCCTACAACCATCCCATATGCTCCCCTGCATACAATCTCATGCATCTCATGATACGTATGAGAAAGAAGGCATTAACCCCAACCCAATTTATTTAGATGGGTCAAAAAATCTCTCCAATACCCTTCCCCATCTACAACAGAATCCCTGCTATCTCCTATCCTCCATCAGGAAGAAACCTATGTATCCTACGATTATGCACTCTAGTGGGAAGGTGGTCCTATACTGACTCATCAGGTCATCCCAAGATATGACCTTGCTTATGATCGTGTGATTTTGAAACACTTAGATCAATGCATATGTACCTAACTATGATGCTGCATCATACTCTATCCACTCCCCTATGAACATAATATGAAGAATCCTGTATATGTCCTTGGGAGTGATAGTTATCTCCCCAGTCGGTAAATGGAAATTATTATCCTCACTTTGGAATCTCTCCACCAAATTGGTCAAAAGCCCATGGTTAACCTAGATATTAGGCATCTAGGATAACCATCCAAAACCATAGTCTCTAAGATGACCCCTGTGATCATCAGACAGGTTCCTCACCAAGCGCATGGTAGGAGGATAAGTGGAACGAAACTAAAAATGGGTAAATCCACCTGCAAGATAAAAAACAATGAAAAAGCATCAGTAAAAATGTGAAAATCATCTACATTCAGCAATAAATGATTAGACAAGATATCAAATAGGATACAAAAGCAAGAAAACATGCAATCAATCAGAAGAAACTTCAAAAAAGTGCCACTGTTTCCCAAATGAAAAAGTACAGATAAGGGGAACTAACATCAAGAATTGTACGAGTCAGGATTGTTTATGAAATGAAAAATCAAGATGAAATGACAATTCTAATAAGGCCAAATGAAATAATGAGCTTGTATGAATGTTGTCATACGACAAATGAGTGATTCTCGTGTGACAAAACTAATAGCTTGAAATAACAAAAGAGAGTTTTGTAATTTTGTGTACGAGCCCTCTCACTGGCTCATGTGACAAATTGGGACCTGTTAGCACTGCACAAAAAAAATTTCAAATTCCCATGCTTTGGAAAATTTTCCCGCGTCTTTTGGTTCAAGCCCATGTGTTTTCATGTCAAAATGTTATTTTTTAGCCAAGTTTTTAAATTTTCTCTGTTTTCGGCCTTAGTCGCCCACCCATGTTGATATTCTAAAATAACCTTTTAAGTGAGTGAGTGAGTAATGAGTCATATTTGGAATGAATTGTGCAGTCACGGTTATGTTTTGTTAGGTCAGGTTAAGTGTGTGAGTGAGCTACTTGGTCATTAATATGTTTTAATCATGTAGTCGCGATCCATTTTTGAAGTCAAGAAATTAATCTGTGACTGAGCGAGTAAGTTTTGTTTTGTTGATCGCTCACTCGTGGGAAAGCAAGTTCTTTTTTAAAAGTCTCAATGATTTAACGATGAGTTGAGTTTTTTGAGTATCACACAATCATGGTGGTTCTAAGTCTTTCATTTTTGGGTCCACGATTGAGCGAGTTTCATAAGTTAAGGTTGATCATGCACTCGGGCTTAGTTATTATGTATGTCTTTTAAAGCCGCGAGTGCGCGATGAAGTCATAGTTTATTTAGCGCTCACTCACACAGGTTTTGACTATTGTGTTTTGTACAGTGTGAGTACATGATGTATTATGCATTCATTATCAAATGATCCTTGTCGCCTATTCGCGCTGTGGATATACAATGTTATGAAGTGGTTAAGTTTTGTTCTTGTTCACTCACCATTTACTTTATGTCTTCAATTTTAAGCTCATGACTACGCGACTGATAGAAAGAAAGGATAGGTTATTGCTCACTCACTCAGGTATAAAGTTAAGTGAAAAGATGATCGTGGATGCACAATGAAGAAAAGTGGAAAGGACTCTCTCAATCGCGAAGGATTCATTGATAAGGAAATATCAGCAGTGAGTATGTGACACAATGAAAAAAGGGTCATCGCTCACTTGCTAATGCTTATGAGCTGGAAAATCTTGCAGCACGAGTGAGCGATTAAGTTAAAATGCATAAATAAAGTAGTTGTCACTCACCCACTGAGGTATAAAGACAAATCAGAAAGCCATGGCGACTACGCAACCAGAAAGTAATACATGATTTTTTTGAGAACCCGCTCACTCGCTGATGCAAAAGATATGATATGTGAGAATCAACAAATGTGCAACTAAGAAGTGACTGAGTAATGAAGATCATGTCACTCACTCGTAGAATTTCAATGAAAGTAAATTCCTGAGCAGCGAGTCCATGATTGTTGAAAAGAAATTTGATGTCGCTTAGTCTCTCAAATACAAACATAAAGCATTAAGAGATAGCGAGTGCATGATTGAGAAGTAATGAAGCTTCCAGTAAGGTCATCACCTAGTCATGAAGCATATGAACCAAAGAAAATATAGATTGCGAGTGTGTGACTGATAGAATGAAAGGGTCTTATCACTCACTCGCAAGTACAAGTTTGAAATGTAAGAAAGGTACAGCAAGTTGGCAAAAAATTGACATGTGGTTCATTACAAGCCTATGGGGGAAAAAAGGGAAACAAGGTGTGTACTTTTTCTAGCAGGGATCATACAGTTTGAATTAATGGTAGCATTAGTTACAGAGAGTTGATTGCGTAATTCTGCAAGTGCGAGAATTTGACATTCAATTCGACAAGACATCAATTTGATGACTATAAGTGTGTATGATTGAGCTTGATTTTGTACAACTCTCATTTCTACATCCTAAGATTTCCAGTGAAGAGTGTTAGAGCTTGTTTGTCTGAAATAGTTTGTCTGAGATAGTAATTTGAAAAGGAAGGATGAGTCAAGCTATTGTTCCCACTGCTTCGCATGGGTCTAAAATGGAGGTTACACCAAAAAGATACGTGGAAGAATTTTCTGAGTTACTGCCTGGGACTTTGAATAGAAACACTGCAAATTGGGATGAATGGAAAGATAGATGGTGCCAATGCAAAAACCCAATCACCCCAATTTACTCTAGTAATACCTTGTTCCATTATTTCCAGAATAATAGGATTAAGGTAGTTCCCATTTGCAATCCATGGGATTTGAATATGGAAAAATTGATTGTGCCTGATGTCTTTGTTGACATAGGTCTTATTAGGGAACTAGCTAAAAACTACTACCCAGTAGCTAGGGTAATTGGGAAGAAGAATAAAGAGACCCTAGTTTCCATAGACAGGAGGTCAGTGGCAGAAGTATTCTGAATCACTGGTGCATTGTGCATAGATATTGATATAAAGAAGATTCAGGCAGACTATGTAAAGAGAGAGCATTTGATTAAGAAATATGAAATGCCCAAATTCATGCCTAGAGTAGACAGGCACATGGTAAAAATCCCACACAATCTCAAACCACCTTTTGACTTATCTTTATTTCATCATTACATAAAGTGCACGGTGTATGGTTTGAGCAGAGTTTTAGGTTTTGATGGAGATTCTACAGTGCCTCAAGATGTACTCATGATGGCTATGAACATTCAACACTCGGAGGTTAATATTGATTGTGACTATGTGGGATACATAGTTGATGTTATTCATGCTGCATTAGTGGAGATACAGTCAGATGCCCCAGTACCTACCTTCAAGCATTATTCTCATCTGATGTATATGATTTTATATTATAACAGGGCATCTATGGATAAAGAGTTTGAATTTTTTGTTTTAGAGTATGGTGTTGATGCACCAATCCAAAGATGGACTCAGGTATTGGATAGTTCATCCATCAACTCATCATTTGTATGCTTTTGCAATTGGATTGTGGATCTAGTTTTTAATTTATTGGGAACAGATAGGCATAGAATTCCTTTTGAAATCAGAAAAGTTTTGAGACCTTGGGATTATGTTCCAAACTAGCCTATCTCTCACAATTGGTGTGAATTTTTCTTCTTTGATTACATTACTATCAATAGAGTATATGGTTTTACACAACCACCTCACATCCTCCCCAAGTTTGTTCCTCTTAGGATTGCATTACTAGAATTTATTTGGCAAATCACTTGGGTTGATAAAGAATTTTTATAGGGACATAGAAAGGGTACTTTTATCCCTAGATTATGGGTAGATTTTGAATTTTCCATTGGGAAAAGATTTTTTGATTTGATTAATGACTTCTTGGAAAAATATAGAATTTCTACAAAAGTTGCCAGGTTCTGTGATCCAGAACAATTTATGCAAACAACCCTAAAAAGAATGACTCCTTGGAAAATGAGTAGAGATCATGAGCCACTGGATGATGAAGATGTTGTAAGGAATAAGTTAAATAAAAATGGAGTCCAGGAGAGGAGAAGGAAATGGAATAACCTCCTTAGGGTAGAAGCTAAGTGGAAAGAGTTAGAACATTCTTTCTCTGGTTTTTTCCGTGATCTCCCATACTTGCAAAAAATAAAGGAAATGCATAAATCCTATGACACTCTAATGGCACATGTACCTCAGTTTAGTGCTGAGGATGCACAGTCAAGGCTACCCAATTCCTATTGCATTGCATGACCTAGAACACCAGGAACAAAAAAGGGAAGAGCATCAAGAAGAAGAAGAGGTCAGTGAGGAAGCTACCTCTAGAGAACCACCTAGAAAGAAATAGAAGAAAGAACACAAAATGATGCAGGATAGGAAAAGTATGGCAGAGGTTGTGATTACTGAGCATGGAAAATATTTTAGAAAGTTAAAAAGACAATTACAAAAAGAGCCTCCAAATGAAGGCCAAGGGGATAACCAAATGGTTCTGTTTGAAAAGGATGATGAGAGAGTCATTATGGCTAATGAATTCATGAAAGATGATGAATTCATAAGGTCTGAAGAATTCAAAACTTTTTAAATCAAGTTGAAACAAAAGGACTTGAGGCAAGGATTGACTACAGGTGAAGAAAGTGCATATAAAAATGAGGAGAATGTAAAAACACTCCAAGATTATGATCCTGAGAGTGAACTAGTCACTATGGAGAAAGCTAGGTTGTTGGTACAAAATAGCGGAGAGATGTTGATGCCTGGTTGGGACTTACAATCTACATTTGTCATTGATCAAATCAGGAGGCAAGAAGATCCCCTGTTAAAAATAGATTTCAAGATGGATTAAGTTTTGAAAGGATCAAGATTTTATCCTAAATCCAAGACTCTTTCTATATGGTCATTGGCCCCTGCTACACAAAAGCCTCTGGTCATGACTATCAAAGAGGAAAAGAGGGCAGATAGAATGATATGGAATTTGTAGAATACTACAGACACTGAGATGGCTTAGTTAATGACAAAAGTCTCATTCATGAACTTGGAAAAGGTTGATGACTTGTCTAAGAGGTATGAAACAACTTCTAGCCAAATTATGGCCTTAGAAAAAAAACATTAAGAGGTGGTGGTTCAGAACCACACATTGGAAGAAGAAATTTCTAAGTTGAAAGAGGAGTTAGTGGAGAGTAAAAGAGAAAAGACTCCAAATCCTCAAGAAGTGTCAAAGACTGAAACAGATGTTGCCACAGAGGCAAAAGAGGATTCAATAGTGGCAGAAGGCCATTCCAAAGAAATGTCACAAGGACAGAGTGTAAATGTCATGTCCATCGTATTAACAATACTTCAACATTGAACTGATTTTCTGAAGTAGAAGACTAATATAGTGTATAGACTATATGGTTCATTGTAAGAAGCATCACATGTAGCTTATGAGGCCATGACATTCTTGGAGCCTATCTTTAAAACTTGGTCAGGAAGAGATAGGTTGATGGACAAATTGAAGACAACCATGTTATATAGTGATGATTTTCTTGATAAGATCACAGATACAATAGAAATGATCAATGAGGTGAATAACACATATGGTTTCTTCAATTGTAAGGTTGATTTGATAAACAATAAGTTGCAACTATTTGGTGACCAGTGCCCTCCCTTGATCCCAAAAATATATGATGAAGCTGACATTCTGAAGTCGTAGTCAGATTGGATAAATGGATTTGATGGGATATTTATCGATGAGGAGATGAAACAATGCCTGGAAAAGGATTTAAATGCTCAATACTACAATGAACTGATTGACAACCTATTCAAGGTTGAGAGAGACATGGAAAAATTTGTTACAGAGGCTAGATTAACCATTGATGCTAGATGGACAGAGGCTGTTGCCAAATTGGAATAGGTGAAAAATTTTGATTGGCCCACCACCAAAGAGGTAAACAGGTGGGAAGCGAAGCTAAAAGGATGAAGAGGATATCGTCAAACTGCATCAACAGAGCCTATTAAGACTTCGCCAACTTTTGCCACCTGTGTTCAGTTGCATTTTTGTTAGCTGCAATTTGTTATTAAAAAAGATTTTGTAAATATTTCCCAGTAAGTCCGTAGCTTGTTGCTTCCTTAGTTATAAAAGGATTCCAAGACTACTGGGAAAGGGATAGCCATTTTTTCATTGGGATGTTTAATATAAAAACTCGAGTTTAAGACTTATAGGTATCTTTTGGGTTTTGAAATACTCTTGATTGTAATAGAAATTTTGATCATGAATACAAATGAAATCCATCAATAGTTTTTTGAAACATATGATGAGCATTTTGTCTTCATTATGTTTCTCTGAATTTTATGTAGATTGAATGTTTAAGGAATGTTTAATTTATGCATCTGTTAGGCAGATTTTGAAATAATTTTAGGGTTCTTTCAAGAAAAGATTAAAATTGCCTTAGGAGTATTTTAGGTGGGATTCAGGTTTTATAATGAATTTGATGAATTTATTTTCTAGATGTATAAGGGTAGATATATAAGGTATGTCTATGCTTATGTCAGATTCTATGATTGTCTTGAATTTATGTTCATGACTAAGAGGGTTAAAACTATGCAGAAATGACTCCATGCCCTAGGACTAAGCACTAGTCCATCTTCCATTGAATTAAGTGACTATCACTATTAAAATTGATCTTTACTCATGGTTTGGTCTATTTTCAATCAAATTTATAGTGATTAACTCTTGTAATTCCATTCATATTCAACTGGAATAATTTAGTGATTTCATTATTCTGAGTTAGAAGGGTAATCCCACCCGAGTTAATTGAGCTCAAAGTGTAGGAGGTTTTAAAACATTGTTTCTGTCATTCTGTATCTTGCCTGGTCAATGTCTGGGGTAGATGGAGCAAGCTCTCTAAGAATATTTTCATATCATTAAGAAAAGGAACTAATAGAAAATGATGACTCTTCTGGGGACTTTTATCAAGGAATGTGTGAAAGGTTAGTCTAAAGATAATATTCCATAATATAGATTCCTTGAAATCTAGTTTTTGAAGTCACAAGTTGTGTATTGCACTTTAATTGAAGTATATCTTCAAATATCAGTGCCAAGGTGAATTTTCTTTATTTTATTCCTAAGTTTTTTTGGGTGGCAACTCTGAGTTATTGGTTATAGTGTTTCCAAGGGGAATACTAGCAGATCAAGTGTGTGAAATTTCATTTTGGACACAATGAGGAATACAAAAGAAAACACAAAGAATCACTCTCATGCAACATCAGAGAGTGATGTTTCTAAAAATTCTAGAAGAAACCATTCTAGGAAAGGAGAATCTTATAACAATACTTCTTGGAAGCCTAGATCTGTAGGCCCCTATCAGTCCTTAGGTACTATTCCTGGAAAAGAAATAAGTGAACCCCCGAATCCTGAGTCTGACACTACTGGTTACTTTGATGATATATTTAACCCTAGGCCAAAGAATATATATCAAGAAAAGGGTGAGACATCATCATATTTCAAGGGTATCCCTTATGAACATGTTGAGGACCAGAAGGAAGACAACCTGATGAATATCTATGACTCTTCTAGTTCTGATATTGAGGGAGTCCTCAGAGACAATGACCTTTTGAAGAGGAAATTAGATGAACTCTTGCTTATCAAGAAAAAAAATGATGAGGCTAGAGAGGAGAAAGTTATAAATGCAATCACTAAAAGGGAAAATTTGAAGAAACGGGTTGCCCAATTAAAATTGGCAGCTCAGGGTGCTAATGAAGGATTTCATGGCTTGAATAAAGAACTCTTTGGAGATGTAGACACCCTAAGAAAAGAATGCCAAGAAAGAGAACACCTGATTAAGAAAAATGATCCCAAAGATATAGGCCCTGTGGTGAGGCAAGTCATCAATTATGAAAGTCAAAAACCCCCTAAGTCTCTGACCCCCACACCAAATGTATCAGTAGTTAATGTCACACAAATAGGTGTTGAAAAGGGAAAATAAAAGTTCATAGGAATTAAATTCTTTGAACCTAAGACTGAACAATGTATATCTCAAGATATGTTTTCACTAGATATAGAATTAGAAAGGGCTAGAAAGGCCAAAGATGATATTGCAAAATAGTTGGAAAGGACAGAGCTAGAAGTTGTTGCTACAGAGATGAAAAGAAGAATTTCCTTTTTTAGTCCCATAACTAATTCTAATGATATTAGTGCAACCAATCAAACTATACATGTATTCAATTCTTATTTGCAGACCAAGAATGCTAACACAAGTACCCAGGCATATGGTGTGGCTCAAGGAGTTGCATCACAGTCAGGAGTAAGTGGACTCAATAGAAATATTAGCCACCAAAATGTAGGCATTGGCCATAACATTGGTGGTATTGGTCAGAGTGTTGGCCAAAATATGGGCACTAATTTTCAAAGAAGACCTATTCATTTGGAAAGATATAGGCAATTGTTTTTTGATGGTATCCCTAGACAACCAAACCCTATCCCTAATGAAGTTAGAGATAAGATTCCCAAATTCAATGGGAATAATGCTATGACTGGTGAAGAACATCTTAAAGTATTTTTGGATACAATGAATGATTATGAGATTGAAGATGAGGATGTTGTGATGAAATTATTTATGCAATCCTTAACTAAGGATGCAAGAGACTGGTACCAAGGTCTGCCTGATCATAGTATCTATTCTTGGGATGAATTAGTTAGAAGTTTCAAAGAACAGTATGGTGACAAGATAAATTATGGTTTTATGTTGAATGAATTTAATAGTTTGAGAAAATTTACCAATGAAGGCATTGCTAAATTTAATGTAAGATTTCAAAAGGCTATGTATAAGTTGTTCCAAGTATTAAGACTGGATGAAAATGTATGTGTCACCATGTATTGTAATTCTTTGGATGGAAAGAATTCTTACCTTCTCAGAGATAAAGATCCTCAAACTATGAGAGATGCATATAAACTGGCCATAAACATAGAAAGTAATAGAAGAGCTTTTGGTAAGCTTGGTAAAATGGATGATGGTAGACTCTAGAAAGAGTCAAAAACACCATCAAATAAAAATCCCAAGGAAGAAGACAAGATGGAAACATTTGTGAGTGTAGTGAAATATCTTGCTGTTAAGGTAGATAAGAATGAGAAGGGTTTTCAAAACAATAGGCCACAATACCAAAGGCAAGATAAGCCTTACAGATTGCAAGATTTCCCCTATAAGACTCAGTGGAAGGATGGAAAACCTGTTTCAGCAGAACAAACTGATCTTAAGAACAAAGACATCCCTGACCCATTGAAAAACAACAATGCTCGTAATGTGGAAAATACTCCTTGGTGCATGGCCTGCAATATGCCTCATTCCCCTTATCAATGTGCAGTAGCTCAGAGTATGGTGGAGCAACATGAAAACATTAGAACACAAGAAAGTCAGAGTGAGAAAAATCCTAAAATAAATATGTGTGCACTTACTATTGAAAATGATGATGGTACTTCAGAGGAAGAGCCACATGAAAACATGCCAATCATAGTAAATAATACAAGAACTAAGTTAGAGCACTTTCAATTTGGGATGCCTAATGATGAAGAGATAAGATTTCTAACTATTGTTGTTGTGACACAAGCAAGAAGTTCATACCAAATTAGGAATAGAAAAGTTGATCAAAATGGTAAACAAACAGATTCACCTATTATCACTGAGGTCATAAATGAGGAAAATACACAAGGTCAACTAAAAGATACCTTGGTTAAACAAAACAAATTTAGCCCCACTCATGACCAAAAAAAAAGACAGTTAAAAGAGAGTAAAGGTAAAGCATCTATTGACAATGTCATGAGTTTCCCAACTTTTAACATGATGAAAGCATTATCTCAGATGAAAGTCTCTGTTCCTTTAATTGAGATGTTTAAAATTAAAGAGCACCGAGAAGCAGCTTTCTCATTGTTATTTGATTTGTCTGGTATACATGATAATATTATTTTGAATGATGAACTGAAAGGTGAGAAAGAAGAAAAAGATGGAACCCCAATCTGTTTGGGAAATATAGTTGTTCAAGAGCCATATTAGATTGATCATTTTTATGTTACACTACTCACAAACACTATGTTGCTAAAAAATTGTATGATGGATTCAGGAGCTGATGCTAATGTGATGACTTACACTATTATGAAACAATTGGGTTTAAAGGTGGATACTGCTTGTGCTAAATATTATTCCATGGACAATAGGGAAGTACTTGTAGTAGGAAATTTTAAAGGGTTAGAGATAAAACTTGTTGCATACCCTGAGGTCACTTTTAAAATAGATGTTGTGGTTGTGGATTCACCACCCCATTATGACATGCTCTTATCGAGACAATGTGCTGTAGCCATTGGAGGAGATGTACAATTGGATCTATCTTTTGCTACCAATTCTGTTAATGGGAAAGAAGCAAAATTATTACGGGAGCCTAGATCTCCTGTTTATGTTGAGATGGTTCAACCAAGCATGTTGAATTTCTTTGTGGATGTAGATATAAATAATTTCAAGGTGGAAAATATTCAACCACAGTTGAAAAACATAGATCCCATAGTGGAAGAATTAGAATTGCAATAGCTTGGACTATGGCAGATTTATTTTGATGGAGCATGCTCTAGAAAAGGGTCAGGAGTTGGTGTACTATTTGTCTCTCCATCAGGTATTACTTTCAAATATTCATTTTTGCTATCATTTCAATGTACAAACAATATAGCTGAGTATGAAGCGTTGTTACTGGGATTAGTGATGCAGGAGCATCCTGGGTGTAAGGGCAATCTTGCATCACCCAAAAATATTTTTGTTTTCTTTTCAATAAGGGCTACCTTGTGCAGAGCTGCTATTTATGGAAACTTTCTATTTTTAGTAAGTTGGTCATACGATCTCAGAATGTTCTGATTTTGCATGTGGAGGTTCATCTCAGTCATATCAGCCTGCCAGTAAAGTTTCATGGCTAGATCAAGTCTAGTTTTGAAGATATTGAAAATTTTCGGTATTGAAAACAGGGTACAAAAACTTCGAGCTCAGTTTTGAAGGCTTTAGAGGCCCCAGATGAGGTCGAAACTTGGGCTCGATGAAGCTTGCTTTAATGAGATGTTGTAGAGCGCTTCATGACATTTCCAAAATGGGGTTATAATAGTCAATTGGGTCAACTGGTGATGACTTATGATCTCTGGAAGTTGGGCCACCTGAAATAGCAGAAAATAGTTTTCCTTCAAAAATTTTGGGTTTCAAAAGTTATTTTGAAATGAATTTGATGTACTAAATTGAAAAATAAAATAATTCTAAGTTTGGTCGGCCCTAAGGGCTAAATTTCTGGAACCTTCTCGGGCGGTGGAAATTGCCTATATAAAGAAGGCCCGTAGTGTTGTCATAGGCAGTTCGGGACAGTTCTGGGTAGATCTGGATAATAATTCAAGGCTTTGTCCTACAGAACATTATAAGGGGAATGTCCATGTGGCTTTGCATATTGTAATTCTAAAAGTTTGTAATTCCACATTTGTGGAGATAATAAGAAGCCCATTTTCTATTATTGCAAATTGTTGTTGCTTCTCTGTTTCTGTTATGTGTTTGTGGAATTAAGGGGAGCACCCTTCATCAAGTGGTATCAGAGTGAGAAGTTCCTGAGTGTGTAAACAGATCGCCGACTGCGAGGCAGTTTGCACCAGGACCGTGGTTAGGGTTTCAACACACATCGCAAAAATGCCTCCATGAAGGGAACGTGGCAGAAGAGCTGGTGTTGTGACACCTGAGGTTAGAGAGCTCCAGAGACAAGTGCGAGCATTGTAGGAAGAGATTCGTCGAGGAATGAATCTTAATGTTAGAAACGAAAGTGAGGATGAAGCCAAAGAAGGAGATGATGATCAAGAAGAAGTTGAAGTTTTGAATCCAGAAGAAGAAAGGATTTTCCGAGCCATTTCCAAGATTGGAAAAAGACCTAAGATTGAGGTTCCTACATTTTTAGGGAATCTTAACCCAGAGGAGTTGATTGATTGGATCAACGAATGTGAAGAATATTTTGAGTATGAAGATATTGAGGATCCTGATCGGGTCAAGTTTGCGAAGGCCAGACTGAAGGGTCATGCGAAGATCTGGTGGCAGGAGATCCAATTGGAGCGAAATTGAAGAGGAAAGGATAAAATCATGAGATGGGATCAGATGGTGGATAAGTTGAAGCGATAGTTCATTCCTATTGATTATGAGCTTGACCTACTGAAGAAAATGCAAAGTTTGAAGCAAGCAGGAAAATCTGTCCAGGAGTATACAGAGGAGTTCTATCAAATCCTCATCAGAACAGACCATGCAGAAGCTGATAAGGAGAAATTTTCCCGTTACCTTAATGGGTTGAGGCCAAGCATTCAGGAGGAGTTGAATCTAGTTTGAATGAATAGTATTGAGGAGGCATACCAGTTTTCCCTTAAAGTAGAAGAAAATCTGAACAAGAAGTTTGAGAGCAGGCAAAATGGAAGAGGTCGTGGTGGACGGTCATATGGTGGCCGAAATGAAGATCCAAAAAAGAAGGATGAGGCTAGTAACAGTCAAAATCAGTGAAGAAACAATTCCAATCGTTTCCAAGATCAGAATAATAGAGATCAGAGAGGAAGAGGAAGAGGACAAGGATCTGGAAGAGGAGGCTTATGTGGAACATGTTTTCACTATGGAGAAGAAGGTCATAGGGCATTTGAATGTCCTTAGCACCAAGGAAGAATAGACAGGAGAAATGAAGGTTAGGCTAGAGTTGCACATGTAGATGAAGATGCCAGATCCTCACATTCTGAAGATGCTGAAAGAGGAGAAATGCTGATTAACAGAAGAGTCCTGCTGAGTGGTGAGAATGAACCTGAACAAAGGAGGAGCCTATTTTGCACTAGGTGCAAGTGTGAGGGTAAGTGTTGTGATATGATTATTGATAGTGGAAGCACTGACAATTTGGTGTCAGAAGAGATGGTGACAAAGTTGAATCTCAAGAGACAGAAACACCCACATCCATATCGGATTGCCTGGGTACAGGATGACCACAAGGTCATGGTCAATGAACAATGCCTCGTGAAGTTCAAGATTGGTGGATACCATGATGAGGTACTGTGTGATATCATATCTATGGATGCGTGTCATATGTTGTTGGGTAGACCATGGTAGTTTGACAGATGTGTTGTACATGATGGTCGTGCGAATACCTATTCCGTGACAAAGGATGGA
>MU226523.1:2594679-2618871 GCA_018584345.1 Thuja plicata | reverse complement strand
TTTTGAAAGTTTGTAATTCCACATTTGTGGAGATAATAAGAAGCCCATTTTCTGTTCTTGCAAATTGTTGTTGCTTCTCTGTTTCTGTTATGTGTTTGTGGCATTAAGGGGAGCACCCTTCATCAATTAGAAATAGAAATCAAGCATGGAATTAGGTTATTAAGAGTCTTTGGTGATTCAGAGCTAGCTATTTCCCAAATTAGATCAATTTATGCTGCCAAAAATGATAGGTTGAAACAATATAAGCATGTTGTATGGGATAGAATTGAATTTTTTGATGCATTTTTCATCAATTGGATAGAGAGATCTAAGAATATCATGGCAGAATTTTTAGCTAGTGTGGATTTTAAAAATGATGACCTAACAGTAGCAGAAATATCCATTGTGGAAACTAAAACCAGGCCTGCCATTCCTGATGATGTGTATAATTGGCAAGTTTTTGAAAGTGATGAGGACATTCTCAATTTTATTCAATGTGTGGATAATTATGAAGAGCAAATTATTGACTGTTATAATTTGATAGAGATTATTGATGGGAAAGAGACTATATTTGGCAATGAAATTCTACAGTTACAGAAAAAAGAGATTCCCAAAGGACTAACTCAATTGGAGGGATTATTTACTGACAATGATAGTCATATGTGTCAAAAATCTACAGTCAAGTTGGATGAATTTGAGGAGGTAAACTTGGGATCAGAGTGTAACCCGAGGATTGTATATATTGGAAATAAATTGGCTCCTCATGTGAAGGTAAATTTGATTAGCTTTCTAGAAAGGTTCAAACATGTTTTTTCTTGGTCGTATGAAGACCTAAAGGCTTAAAGGGAAGACCTCTTTCAACATGAGATCCCATTAAAAGATGATATAAAGCCTTTTAGACAAAAATAGAGGCCAATTAATCCTTTTTTGGACCCCAAAATGCAGCTAGAGTTGGCAAAGCTCAGAGACACTGGGATCATAAAACCAATCAAACATTCCTCTTGGGTGTCTAATTTGGTCCCTGTCAGAAAGAAAAATGGAGATATCGAGCTATGTGTTGATTTTAGGAACCTTAATGTGGCTTCATTAAAAGATAATTATTCTTTACAAAACATGGAGGCAATGCTACAAAGGGTTACTGGTTGTGATTTACTATCTATGATGGATGGTTTTTCTGGTTATAACTAGGTGCTGGTCCAAGAAAGTGAGCAATTTAAGACAGCCTTCACAACCCCATGGGGTACATATGTTTATGTAAGAATGCCATTTGGCTTGAGAAATACAGGAGCTACTTTTGAAAGAGCCATGGATGTGGCTTTTAAGGAGTTTATAAATATAATCATGGTGGTATATCAGGATGATCTTACTACATATTTCCAAAAGGCTGAAGATCATTGTAAGCATTTGGAAAATATTTTTACTAAAGCCTTGGAGTATGGAATCTCTTTAAATCCAAAGAGATGTCATTTTTCTGTGATAGAAGGTAAATTATTAGGACACATAATATCTAAAGAAGATGTCAGGATTGATCCTAAAAGAGTGGAAGCCATTAAAAAACTCTTGCCTCCGAAAAACATCAAAGGTGTTTAGTCTTTTCTGGGAAAAGTGAATTTTGAGAGGAGATTCATTACAAACTTTGCTGAGATAGTCAAGCCCATTGTTAAATTGTTAAAGAAAAATGCTAAGTTTGAATGGTGTAAGGATGCTCAGTTAGAATTTGATGAGATAAAAGTAGCTATTTAGCAAGCACATGTACTGAGATCTCCAAATTATGAAAATCCTTTTTCCATATGTTCTTTTGCTTCATTCCATACAATTGTTGTAGTAATTTTGCAGAAAGATGATGAAGGTTTTGATCATCCCATAGCATTTTTTAGTAAGTCTCTGCAAGCAGCAGAACTCAATTATGAGATAATGGAGAAACAAGCATATGCACTGGTCAAGACAGTCAAAGTTTTTAGACCTTATTTGGTTTGTGCAAAGACAATTTCTTATGTGCCACATGCTACAGTCAAAGATATATTGTCTCAGTCTGAAGTTACTGGAAAGAGGTGTAAGTGGATCAACAAGATTCAAGAATTTAATCTGGAAATTCAAGTTACCAAATTGGTAAAGGGTATGGGTTTGGCCAAACTAATGAATGATACTAACATGGAGCTAGCTCAAGTCAATAGTGTGCAAACAGTAAATATGAACTTAACTAGTATAGAATTGAAGCCATGGTACACTAATATAGTGTTTTTTTCTAAAAAATGGTAAATGTCCTGAGCATATGTCAAATAATTTAAAAAGGACTCTGAAATTGCAAGCCCAAAGGTATGCCTTGATATGAGGTGATTTGTTTTGAAAAAATAAGGATGGAATTTTGTTACTCTGTCTGGATAAATCACAATCTGAAAGAGTTTTGAATGAAATGCATAGTGGTGTGTGTGGTGGACATTATTCTCCCAAGATAACAGCCATAAGATAATCAGAGCTGGATATTATTGGCCATGTCTTTTCAAGGATACCTAGATGTTTGTACAAAGATGTGAACCTTGCTAAAGGTTTTCCTCTAAGATAAAATTTTACCCAATGGGGTCTTGATTTTATTGGAGAATTTACGGAAAAATCTAGTGGAGGCCATAGTTGGATTCTAGTGGCCATAGACTATTTTAAAAAATGGATAGAGGCAACTCCATTAAAAAGGGCTACTAGAAAGTTAGTGATGGATTTTTTAATGGATAGTATTCTGACAAAATTTGGTGTCCCAACCAAGTTTATCATGGACAATGCCATGTGTTTTAGGGCTGAGGAATTTAAGAATTTCTGTGAAGATTATGGCATTAATATATCTTATTCCTCACCATATCATCCTCAAGAAAATGGAAAAGTTGAGTCCAGTAATAAAAGCATCATGAAATTCATTAAAAGGACTTTGGATAAAAATAAAAAGTCTTGGCATTCAAAACTGAAATTAGCTCTTTGGGCTGACAGGGTAACAGTGAAGAAAGTAATAGGGGTATCCCATTTTGAAATGGTCTATGGAACTTAGGCAAGGTTGCCTTTAAATAATCTGTTACTAGTGTAAAAATTTCTCCAAGAAGAGGAATTTGAAGAACAAGAACCCATGATGGAAAGGATGGACCAACTGGTGGAACTAGAAGAAATAAGAGTAGAGACACATAAAAGAAACATGAAACTTCAACAGCAGTCCAAGTACTTATTTGACAAAAGAGCAAATGAAAGAAAGTTTCAAATAAATGACATGGTGCTTCAGTGGAATGCCAGAAAAGAAGAAAATGGCAAATATGGTAAATTTGAGTCATTATGGATGGGTCCTTTTGTAATCCAGGAGTTTCATGGTCAAGGTTCTTATTTTCTGGAGGATCCAAGTGGTGAGATACAGGAATTGCCAGTGCATGGACAATTCCTGAAGCATTTTTTCTCATGAATTTTCTTTTTCCATGCACAATAGTTTAGATTTCCCTACTTTAGTGTGCTTTCTGCTTGTGTATGTACAGTTTTGTTTCGATTTGTGGTCTATCTCCCAGAGTTTTGATTTCTAATGTCAATTTTGCAATTAGCTTTCCCCAGTCAGAGCCATTGTTAGCACTGCACATCAAATTTTTCAAATTCCCATGCTTTGGAAAATTTTCTTGCATCTTTTGGTTCAAACCCATGTGTTTTTATGTCAAAATGTCATTTTGTAACCAATTTTTTAAATTTGCTCTATTTTTAGCCTTAGTCACCAACCCGTGCTGATATTCTAAAATAACCTTTTAAGTGAGCGAGTGAGTGATGAGTCATGTTTGGAATGAATCATGCAGTTGTGGTTATGTCTTGTTAGGTCAGGTTAAGTGCACGAGTGAGCGACTTGGTTATTAATCTATTTTAATCGTACAGTCCTGATCCATTTTTGAAGTCAAAAAATTAATCTGCGACTGAGCAAGTAAGTTTTGTTTTGTTGATTTCTCACTCGCAAGAAAGCAATTTCTTTTTTAAAATTCTCAGTGAGTTAACGATGAGTTGAGTTTTATGAGTATCGTGCAATCGCGGTGTTTCTAAGTCTTTCATTTTTGGGTCCATGACTGAGTGAGTTTAATAAGTTAAGGTTGATCGCACACTCAGGCTTAGTTATTATGTATGTCTTTCAAAGCTGTGAGTGTGCGATGAAGTCATATTTTATTTAGCGCTCACTCGCAGAGGTTTTAACTATTGTGTTTTGTGCAGTGCAAGTACACGATGTATTATGCATTCATTATCAAATGATCCTTGTCACCCAGTCGTGCTATGGATATAAAATGTTATGAAGTGTGCGAGTGTGTGACTAAATGTTTAAGTTTTGATCCCACTCACTCGCCATTGACTTGTTATCTCCAATTTTAAGCTCGTGAGTGGGCGACTGACAGAAAGAAAGGATAGGTTATCGCTCACTCGCTCAGGTATAAAGTCAAGTGAGAATATGCTCGTGGGTGTGCGATGAAGAAAATTAGAAAGGAATCACTCAGGGATTCATTGATAAGGAAATCTCAGCAGTGAGTATGCAACACAATGAAAAAAGGGTCATCGCTCACTCGCTAATGCTTATGAGCTAGAAAATCTTGCAGCGCGAGTGAGCGATTAAGTTAAAATGCATAAAGAAAGTAGTTGTCACTCACCCCTTGAGGTATAAAGACAAATCAGAAAGCTATGGTGAAAATGTGACTAGAAAGTAATACATGATTGTTTTGAGAACCCGCTCACTCATTGATGCAAAAGACATGATAAGTGAGAATTAGCGAATGTGTGACTAAGAATTGACTGAGTAATGAAGATCATGTCGCTCACTCACCAAATTTCAATGAAAGTAAAGTCCTGAGCGGTGAGTCCACGATTGATGAAAAGAAAATTGATATCACTTACTCGCTCAAATACAAACATAAAGCATTAAGAGATAGTGAGCGCGCGATTGAGAAGTAATGAAGCTGGCAGTCAGGTCATCGCCCAGTCGTGAAGCATATGAACCAAAGAAAAGATAGATTCAGAGTGTGTGACTGATAGAATGAAAGGGTCTTGTCACTCACTTGTAAGGACAAGTTTGAAATGTAAGAAAGGTATAGCGATTTGGCAACAAATTGACATGTGGTTCATTCCAAGCCTACGAGGGTAAAAAGGGAAACAAGGTGTGTACTTTTTCCAGCAGGGATCATATAGTTTGAATTAATGGAAGCATTAGTTATAGAGAGATGATTGCGTAATTATACAAGTGTGATAATTTGATATTCAATTGGACAAGACATTGATTTGATGACTATAAGTGTGAATGATTGAGCTTGATTTTGTACAATTCTCATTTTTGCATCCTAAGATTTCCTGTGAAGAGCATTAGAGCTTGTTTGTCTAAAATAGTTTTTCTGAGATAGTAATTTGAAAAGGAAGGATGAGTCAAGCTATTGTTCCCGCTGCTTTGCATGTGTATGAAAAGAAGGAGGTTAGACCAAAAAGATACATGGAATAATTTACTGAGTTTCTTCCCAGGACTCTGAATACAAACAGTGCAAATTGGGATGAATGGAAAGATAGTTGGTGCCAATGCAGAAACCCGGTCACCCCAAATTACTCTGGTAATACCTTGTTCCATTATTTCTAGAATAATAGGATTAAAGTAGTCCCCATTTGCAATCCATGGGATATGGTGAAATTGATTGTGCCTAATGTCTATGTTGACATAGGTCTTATTAGGGAACTAGTTAAAAACTACTAACAAGTAGCTAGGTTAATCAGGAAGAAGAATAAAGAGACCCTAGTTTCCATAGATAGGAGGTCAGTGGCAGAAGTATTCAGAATCACTGGTGCAATGTGCACATATATTGATTTAAAGAAGATTCAGGCAGACTATGTCAAGAGAGAGCATTTGATTAAGAAATATGAAATACCCAAATTCATGCCCAGAGTAGATAGGCACCTGGTAAAAATCCCAGACAATCTCAAACCACCTTTTGACTTATCCCTATTTCATCATTATATAAAGTGCATGGTGTATGGTTTGAGTAGAATTTTAGGTTTTGATGGAGATTCTACAGTGCCTCAAGATGTACTCATGATGGCTATGAACATTCAACACCCAGACGTTAATACTGATTATGACTATGTGGGAGACATAGTTGATGCTATTCATGCCGCATTAGTGGAGATATAGTCAGATGCCCTAGTACCTACCTTCAAGCATTATTCTCATATGATCTATATGATTTTATATTATAACAGGCATCTATGGATAAAGAGCTTGAATTGTTTGTTTCAGAGTATGGTGTTGATGCACCAATCCAAAGATGGACTCAGGTATGGGATAGTTCATCCATCAACTCATCATTCATATGCTTTTGCAATTGGATTGTGGATCCAATTTTTAATTTATTGGGAATAGATAGGCATAGACTTCTATTTGAAATCAGAAAAGTTTTGAGACCTTGGGATTATGTTCCAAACTAGCCTATCTCTCACAATTGGGGTGAATTTTTCTTCTTCCATTACATTACTATCATCAGAGTACATTATTGTACACAACCACCTCACATCCTCCCCAAGTTTGTTCCTCTTAGGATTGCATTCCTAGAATTTATTTTGCAAATCACTTGGGTTGATAAAGAATTTTTAGAGGGACATAGAAAGGGTACTTTTATCCCTAGATTATGGGTAGGTTTTGACTTCTCCACTGGGAAAAGAGTTTTTGATCTGATTAATGACTTCTTGAAACAATATAGAATGTCTATGGTAGTTGCTAGGTTTTGTGATGTAGAACATTTTATGCAAACAACCCTAAAAAGAATGACTCCTTGGAAAAAGATTAGAGATCATGAGCCACTGGATGATGAAGATGTTGTAAGGAATAAGTTAAATAAGAATGAATTCCAGGAGAGGAGAAGGAAATGGAATAACCTCCTTAGGGCAGAATCTAAGTGGAAAGAGTTAGGCAATTCTTTCTTTGGTTTCTTCCCTGATATTCCATACTTTCAAAAAATAGAGGAAATGCTTAAATCCTATGACACTCTAATGGCACAAGTATCGCAATTTAGTGCTGAGGATGCACAGTCTCAAGGGTCCCCATTTCCTATTGCATTGCATGACCTAGAACATCAAGAAAAACAAGAGGAAGATCATCAAGAAGAAGTAGAGGCTAGTGAGGAAGCTACCTCTAGAGAACCACCTAGAAAGAAACATAAGAAAGAACACAAAATGATGTAGGATAGGAAAAGTATGGCCAAGGCTATGATTATTGAGCATGGAAAATATTTTATAAAGTTAAAAAGAAAATTACAAAAAGAGCCTCCAACTGAAGGCCAAGGGGATAACCAAATGGTTCTGTTTGAAAAGGATGGCGAGAGAGTCATGATGGCTAATGAATTCATGGAAGATGATGAATTCATAAGGTCTGAAGAATTCAAAACTTTTTTAATCAAGTTGAAACAAAAGGACTTGAGGCAAGGATTGACTATAGGTGAAGAAAGTGTAGATAAAAATGAGGAGATTATAAAAAAACTCCAGGATTATGATCTTGAGATTGAACTAATCACTGTGGAGCAAGCTAGGTTGTTTGTAAAAAATAGTGGAGTGATGTTGATGCCTGGTTGGCAGTTACAGTCCACATTTATCATTGATCAAATCAGGAGGCAAGAAGATCCCTTGTTAAAAATAGATTTCAAGATGGATGAAGTTTTGAAAGGATCAGGATTTGATCCTAAATCCAAGACTCTTGCTATATGGTCATTGGCCCCTGCTACACAAAATCCTCTGGTCATGACTATCAGAGAGGAAAAGAGGGTAGATAGAATGATATGGAATTTGCAGAACAATACAGACACTGAGATAGCTCAGTTAATGACACAAGTCTCATTCATGAACTTGGCAAAGGTTGATGACCTATCTAAGAGGTTGAAACAAATTTTAGCCAAATGATGGCCTTATCAAAAAATCATGAGGAGGTGGTGGTTCAGAACCACACATTGGAAGAAGAAATTTCTAATTTGAAAGAGGATTTAGTGGAGAGTAAAAGAGAAAAGACTCCAATTCCTAAAGAAGTGTCAAAGACTACAACATATGCTGCCACAGAGGCAAAAGAGGATTCAGCAGTGGCAGAAGGCCATTCCAAAGAAATGTCACAAGGACAGAGCGTAAATGTCATGTCCATCATATTTCCAATACTTCAACATCAAATTGATTTTTTGAAGTACAAGACTGATATAGTGTATACACTATATGGTTCATTGCAAGAAGCATCACAGGTAGCTACTGAGGCCATGACATTCTTGGAGCCTATCTTTAAAACTTGGTCGGGAAGAGACAGGTTGATGGACAAATTGAAGAAAACTATGTTATACAATGATGATTTTCCTGATAAGATCACATATACAATAGAAATGATCAATGAGGTGAATAACACATATGGTTTCTTCAATTGTAAGGTTGATCTGATAAACAATAAATTGCAACTATTTGGTCACCAGTGCCCTCCCTTGATCCCAAAAATATATGATGAAGCTGGCATTTTGAAGCCGCAGTTAGATTGGATAAATGGATTTGATGGGATATTCACATATGAGGAGATAAAATAGTGCCTGGAAAAGGATGTGAATTCTCAATACTGCAATGAACTAATTGACAACCTATTCAAGGTTGAGAGAGACATGGTGACATTTTTTACAAAGGCCAGATCAACCGTTGATGCCATATGGACAGAGGTTGTTGCCAAATTGGAACAAGTGAAGAATTTTGATTGGTCCACCGCCAAAGAGGTAAACAGGTGGGAAGCGAAGCTGAAAGGATGAAGAGGATACTATCAAACTACATCAACAGACCTATTTAGACATCACCAAGTTTTTCCACCTGTGTTCGGTTGCATTTTTGTTAGCTGTAATTTGTTATTAAAAAAGATTTTGTAAATCTTTCCCAGTAAGTCCATATCTTGTTGCATCCTTAGTTATAAAAGGATTCCAAGACTACTGGGAAAGGGATAGCCATTTTTTCATTGGGATGTTTAATATAAAAACTCTGGTTTAAGACTTATAGGTATCTTTTGGGTTTTGAAATACTGTTGATTGTAATAGCAATTTTGATCATGAATACAAATGAAATCCATCAATAGTTTTCTAAAACATATGATGAGCATTTTGTCTTCATTATGTTTCTCTAAATTTTATGTAGATTGAATTTTTAAGGAATGTTCAATTTATGCATCTGTTAGGTAGATTTTGAAATAATTTTAGGGTTCTTTCAAGGAAAGTTTAAAATTGCCTTAGGAGTATTTTCAGTGGGATTCAAGTTTTATAATAAATTTGATGAATTGATTTTCTATATGTGTAAGGGTAGATATATAAGGTATGTCTATGCTTATGTCAGATTCTATGACTATCTTGAATTTATGTTCATGACTAAGAGGGTTAAAACTATGCAGCAGTGACTCCATGCCCTATGACTAAGCACTGATCTATCCTCCATTGAATTAAGTGACTATCACTATTAAAATTGATCTTTACTCATGGTTTGGTCTATTTTCAATAAAAGTTACAGTGATTAACTCTTGTAATTCCATTCATATTCAACTAGAATAATTTAGTGATTTCATTATTCTGAGTTAGAAGGGTAATCCCACCCTAGTTAATGGAGCTCAAAGTGCAGGAGGTTTTAAAACCTTGTTTCTATCATTCTGTATATTTTCATATCAGCAAGAAAAGGAACTAACAGGACCTATGTCCTAAAAATGCTAAAAACATGCAAAAATATATGAAAAACTTGCAAATTTGAATGCGAAAGCGAAGTTTATCAATTACTTACTAGAGGTGGGTAGTTATGTGCTCGTCCATATTGTCGCATGCACTCAAAATGATGATTTTATACTGAGACCACCATTTTTTCTCAGAGAAGCTTCTCGAAATTCAAATGTGGACTGTGAAAATGATTTGAAAATGACCTCTCTGGGCCTTATATAGAGATGTGACCTAAGTTTCAAAGTGCCTTAATGGACGTGAAAATTGCACCCCTGGCTAATCAAACTACTCTGAATCCATTTACAGGACTAAAATCAAAATCTGACAATATTTTGATACTCAAAAATGTGCTTTAACCCCTTTTTTGAAAATGCAGTTGATTGTGGACTCTCTCTCTCTCAGGATCCTGATTTGAGATTCCTCTTGATCAATTTCCTCACACATTTCCCTCTCTAATCTAAAAAATTCAACTTAAGTAAATTCTAGTCAAACTTGGTCAACCAAACCTCAAATAGGCTTGCATCTCAAAATTATCATTACTTTTTGATCTATTGGGCTTGTGCCTCCCCTCCTTTCAATTTTTTTCCCAAGGGGGCAGTACCATTATATCAACAATTTGATTCGTATCAATAAGTTCGATCTCTAGGGACAATAGGCCCTGGCTTAAACCCAAAATCAATCAAGTGATTCTTATCACTACACATCAAATCTAAATCTCTAGGGGCATATCAGGTTCATCGCACCATATCAATCTGATAATTCCTCTCAATCTAGTAATTGGCTTCATCAAGACCCATATCAAGTCAATTATCTCAATCAATCAATCGAATGACAATTAGTCTCATCACACCACATTAGGTTGATTCGTCATTCAAACTCAATCCAAAATTGAGAAATATGCTTGGAGGGCGAACATTCAGTTTCATCACTTCACATCAAGCTGAAAGCTCAAACTCTTTTATCAGTCTTTGCTCAATCAATCCTAGAGATGATATCTTCAAATATTCTTGTCAATCTTCTCTCAATCAAGTTTGGAGTTGACCTCTTTATCAGTCTTTGTTCAATCAAGACCGGAGGTGATATCTTCAAAATTTCAATCGATCTTCATTCAATCAAGTTCAGAATCAATCCCGATCCATGAGATAGTTTCTTCACTTTACATCAAGCTATTTCCTCATCCAATCAAGCGTCACATGATTCTTTGACTCAATGTGTTCCCAGATCGATCACACATTAGTCAAAGAGGGGAAAACGTAATCACCTAAAATTGTTCTAGCAAACCTATAGCCCCTATTTCCAATTAATTGGACTTAACAAATTCTAAAATCTAAGGCATTATCGCTAGACTCTGATTATAAGAGCACTTAATCAAATTTTCTTACATAATCCCAATCCTAACCTGTTGAATCAACTAATCAATCATCCAAGCCTAAATCTTAAATTGCATAAAACATTGGGATAAATAAAAAAAATCCTAAGTTCCTTTTAAATAAAAAATTGAACCTATTCACACATGTGTGTGCACTCAAAAATTAAAATAAAACAAATAAAAGGTAAAATACCAATTTTGTCTTATTCTCGACAAAGGATGACCAATCAAATGCATTACACTTAGCTCACATGGATTGAGGGAGTTTGCACCTCCACCATTGATCATTCATTTTTGCCTCTTAATCTCAACTACTCATTTCTTGGAATCTCTTATAAAAGGGATAGCCTCCTTCCTCATTCATAACAAGAAGATTTGGAGTAAAGTTATGCTATTTTTATTCTAGGGTTTATTTGTGCACTCATAGTTCTTACTTGCGTAGTAGTTTACTTGTATTTTTGCATTGTTAAGACTCATTCTCTTAGTTTAATGGCATTCTAGTTTCCTTTCATAGCTTAATGTAGATGCATTGTTCTTCTCATTTGATAGCTTAATCTTTCATCTTAGTTTTATTTCTTATAGTTGTTATGCATTTAGTTTGCTAGTTCATGTATTTTAATTTCCAAAGCTTTCAAGAGAAAAGTATGCAAGTCTATGCATCTTTCTCCATCTTGCATTTAATCTTCCATTTTGAAGTATTCAATTCATTTATTTTCCATGTCCAATTTGATGGGAAACTCATGAGAATCACACTCGCTTCAACTAGAAAGTAATAAGCCAATTTTAAAGGTTTTATGCTATGTTTGATCTCCATTTTGATACTAATCCCTTTGATGTAATGGTTTATTGAAGTGTTTGGTTACAAATTATAATCACATATTTTACCACACACACAACACCCATTAATTTAGAAGCTCTAGGACCTATTGGGCCCCATTTTAGTGATCTCCTTGATTTTGGATACATTTATGCTTGATTTTCCCACTTTTTCTCTATTTTTCCTCGAGCCTCTTAATACTTCTTGAACCCAAAAAATTCTTCCTCAAAATCTACCCTTATGGGTATAGGTTAAACCTTGTTTGACCTATGCTAGGTATAGGTTGAACCAGTTTTGACCTATACTTCAAGAGTTGAGTTTTGGGGGGTTTCAGACCCGATACAAAGTATTTTCATTTTCCCTCTTAGTGAGGAAAAAATTTGTGAATTTGGACTTTGAAATCACTATAAAAGGAGGTCTCTTCCCTTCATTTGGAATATCTAATCTCTAATAGCTATTACAAACTCATTACATTTGTATTATTTCAAGCATTCAAATCCATGTTACATTCAAGAGTTTTTTGGTGATTTCAAGAAAGAAAGGATTTGGCTCCAAGATTTGAAGGCTATCTTCTATCCATCTATTCTAAGGCATTCCTCTATTAATTTTTGTGGATCTCTCTCTCATGATGGAGTAGTAGAGGAATTCCGAATTGAGAAAGAGGATCCATATCTATTCTTCATTCTTCTCCTTCTCCATTCAATCATATCAAGCATACATCCATGATATATAATTTGGCAAGTGTAGATCTATTGCATTGGTGAATACATCCTACTTTCTATCAACATTTAATCAAGAGAGTATACATTTTTTATGGTTATAGAAGATCTATATCCATCGACAAGGGTTTGACAAGAAATCCTAAACATTTACATATATGTTGTTTTACATGAATTATTACATTTCATGGTTAATTACTATATAGGGACTTGACCAAGGAAAACCCCTTTCCCCCAAGAATTTACCCTTCTCTTCTGTGTAGGTACATATTCAAAGAGTTTCAGATTTTGAATTGTACATCTAGAAGTGCAGAATCATTCATAGTCCCAAGTCCTTCATATTTATCCCTCCCAGGTATATGTCAAACCAATTTTGACCTATACCTAGTATAGGTCAAACCACATTTGAAAAGTTCCTACAAAACTTATTTTTTCACAACAGAGAGCTCTAGCTTGCAGGTTTTCAAATCTTGACTTGTTTCCAGTTTCAGTATTACACATTTCTTAAACTTTCAATAGTTTTTAAACTTTCAATAGTTTTTAAACTTTCAATAGTTATTAAAATTTTGTCTTACACACTTGTTTAACAAATATTCATGAGGAGAAGTGTAAAGGCATTCAACAATTTAATAAAAAAAATATCGAACACTTTCAACTTTAGGTTTATTGATAAACTATAACTGATTGAATGTTTGAAGATGATTAAGTTCATGATCACCAAGCTGCAGAAAGTAAATGCAAGACATTAAATTAGTTAATGTATTATATTGTCATTGATGTGAACTTGATATAAACTCATTGGTCATATACATAATGTCATAGAATTCAAGAAACCAAAGAGATAAAGTTTATGTTATCGGTAAACATATAAAGCCAGTGTACACTGAGTGACAAAAAACACCAATGAACAGTGCACACCAATGGATAGAGAACCCTGAGCATGTCACAATATATACTAAGCACCGCAACCCCGAGCATAACTGAAGTGAACCCCAAGTAGTTCACAGTGTTGACTAACAGACAATAGTGATGCCCGAGGACAAGTGGATTCAATGACAAAGCAAACTAAGAGTTGATCACTGATCATAACTGGAGTTAGGAAATGAAAAAACACTTAGCTGGCAGGAGCTATAATTAGAGTTAACTGATTGATTACTTTGTTTTTATCGACCAGTTGAGATAAATATTTAAACCTAGTTTTATTCACGATTGTCAAGGAGAAATCTATGGGATAAAACAAAAGCTATGCTTTAAAGATTAAAGAAATGCATGGAAATATTTGCAAATCAAGAAAGCTATCTACGTCTAGAATAAGAAGGACAATAAATGGTGAAATCATGTCTATATAAAGAGATTTTTGGATCAAGAAAGATATCTACGTCAAGAGAAAGAAGGATAATAAACAGTGAAATCATGTGTATATAAAGAGACAAGCAATTCATTATCAATAGAGAAATGCTAAGAATAATTTTGGTGAAGATAGAAGCCTTCATGCAGATTTGATCATACAAGCTGAGGAAAAGAGCCAAGAATTTTGTAGACACCGAGCAACAGAGAAGCAACAACATTCACCAAGCATATAGAAGGAGAGAAAAGGAATTGAAGAGAACATTGATTAGAAAAGGTATTATGGACTTACAATAGATATGAAAATCTGCAAAGTATAGTTGTATTATTGAACAGACCATTTACTGTTTCAGTTTAACCTTTGATTAAGAAAATCTCTTAACCGAGTGGGATTTAACAATCCTTAATGTATTGAGATACTCAAGAGTACCAAAAGGTTTTTACTTGTTGACAACATAGTGAATGCACAAGGTCAAAAGACTTACCAATGGTTTTAAATCCTCTAACAAGGTCGCACTTAACAGTGTGTTTGTAACCTTTAACAGGGTTGGCTCTTCATCGAGCTCATTTTAGAAGAGTGAAAATTTTGGGTTATCAGTCCCAAGTGGTTTTTCCCTTAATAGGGTTTCCATGTTAAAAATCCATGTGTCAAATGTGTATATGGTTCATTGTTTTGATGTTTTACTTTACACATTACTAAAACAGGATTGATCGGTATACACTAAGTTTATTTACTGATATTCAGTAAAGGCTAGGAAAAGATAAATTGCTATTCAGTAAAGGTTAAGAAAAGGATAAATAATATATTCACCGAGCAGCATATATATGTTAGATTCACATAAGGCATACATCTTGTAGGACTAAAGATAACTAGAGGTTTTATGTATGTGATATAAGTTTTGGTTGGATTATTGGTTTGATTTTTGAGGCCATTGATTCACTCCCCCCCCCCCTCTCAGTTATTCTAACAATTTTCTACTAAAAATTTATTTATTTTTCGTTTCATATTTTCAAAAGTTCTTTTATAACTTCTATACAATATGGCAGTCTTTTGGACTAATGTTTGGATATATTTTTTTTGGATTTCGCTTCAAGAGGAATGTATGATTTGACATAGATTTATCATTACAAATACTTTATTTCTATTAGTTGTTCTTAAATGGTATTGACTAATAAAAGTAGAACAACTATTCTCTTTTTAAAGATTAGATAAAAAATTGTTGTGAACTATTTAATGAATAAGTGATACAATACTTAAATATACTATAATTTCATTATTCTTGTTTTTGAAATTAGGTGAACAATATTATTTCAGAGAAATAATAATTCTTAAAACTATATACTAATCAAATCATAATTTTAAATTAAATTAAATTAAATTGTAATCTTCAGTCTCATTGAAATTGAATACTAATTTTAATCTTAATCCTAATCAAGGTGTAACCCTAATTGAACTCTAATTTTAACTCTTAATAAACCACAATTATAACACTAATGTTTATTAAACCTTAATAACTATTATTAAAGGAAACAGTAACTCTTAATTCTAATCCTAATGTTTCTTTCTATATAAAGGTCTAGACTCTTTCAAAATCCCTACTTACCTTAGTAAAAAACATTAACTTATTAAACCACTATCTCAAAGTGAACCCTAGCCTTAATCCTAATTGATTTTTCACTAATTCTTATGCTTGAAGAATAACATAATTAGTATCTTATCAAATGATACCATTTCTTGAATGTCCCATAACATTAATGATTATTAAAATATTAGTAATTATTAAATAATTAACATACTAAATTTTAATTTAAATTAAGATAAAATTATTCACTAAACAAATATATAAATTATATTTAATTAGATAAGTTATTATTTATATAATACTCAAAATAAATATCATTAAAAAATTACTGAAATTTTTATTAATGTCTATGTTATGTGGATGCCATAATTAGTCAAGAGGTTGAAACCCTAAAATATTATTTAAAAAAAATCTTCAGAATTTAAAGATACCGCAAATCTTGCAAGACTCTTCATAAGCCATACTCTAATTTTTAAAAGGAATCTTGATGAAAGTGAATTTGGAGAATTTCCCTCAAACACATAAAGGAAGAGCTGTGAAAAGACAGATGAAAGTGCAAATTTGAAAAATGGATGTACAAAATGAATTCCTTTGCACATTGTGTGGAGAAGTTTTAAAATGTTAGTAATCTTTGACTTATAATGCAAATTAGAAATCCCATGTTCCAATTCCTCTTGTTTTCTAATGACGTATCTCATTATAAATTTAAAAATTAATACTTGACTTAATCAGAGTTTTATCTAATCAAAATCCCCACCTTCTATTTAAACTCAACAAGAAATTTTGTTTAATGAATTCTTTTATATACCTATCAAAGCTAATTTTGCTTTCCAGCAAATGTATGATTTGACACTAAAAAGGAGAATCACTAAAAAGAAGATAAAGTCACAATTGTCATATAATTGCTAAATTTTTTATTCTTTGTTATCATTTTATTCCATGTTCAATTATTTTATTATATTTAATTGTCAAGTTTTACATTCAATGCTATTTTTTTAATTTTTTTTGTTTCATAATATTATTCGTTTAATTTGGTTATTATTGTTTCATAAACTAATTTCACCCATCCTCACTGGAGCGATCGAGAAGTTTTGATATGGTTCGAAAGTTATGAACCTCTGTATACAGGTCTGTCTAGGAGATAGCAAGAAGGTATATTCTGGGGTATTTATTTGGAGAGTTTTGTTTAGTGGATTTTCAATAGTCTTTGTTGTCGGTGTAGCCTCCTTGATGATGGAGTAAGGGCTCTTATTTGTGTATGATAATGAGGGTTGAAGCATGGATTCATATTTGAGCATTTCTAGTTGGTGGCTCCAAATAGGCTACAACTTATTGTTGTCTTCTTAGGTCCCTCAAACCCTTCTTCACTAATGGATCAAAGATAAGATCCATGCAATCTTAGCAATGCATGAAAATAGTGTTGTCAAGTGACAAAAAAAAGTTTTTCATATTGAAAAATAAACCTTTTTGTGTCATATAATCTATTTGTTAAGGTCTTATGGTGACTTTGCACCCATAACCACACTCTTCACACACACTCCCATTAACAATTTCATTATATGGTGACCCTTATAGGGCACTTTGCCTTATCATGGCAATATGAACATAAGCATAACATAAAGGCACTAATGGCCCAATTATATTAAAATAAGGTCTTCATGGATCAATTTGTGTGACCTCATCTTCTTGGGATGCTCTGCATCAGGGGGGGGTGAATCAGTGTTTGTCTATTTATTATATTTCGACAACTTAAACATAAATCAAACATACATTCAATGAAGCTTAATACAAGAACACATAACACATGATATGTTTACGGGGAAACCTTGATCAGAGGAAAACTCTGGTGGGAATTAGTACCCACAAATATTGCACTAGTATAATAAACCTGTTAAAGTCCCTTTTCCCTGTTAGGAGTAGTCTTTACAATCCAAGTACAATGACCATGTTAGGAGTCTTAGACCCTGTTAGGAGTCTATTACAAAACCTTGTTAAAGGTATATGGCTCACTGCCTAGGCTCACTATCCAATAAGATGAAGGCTACAACCTTCTAATAGTTGATATACACTATATCAAAAGTGAACTGTTGTGATGACACTGTTGTCTGATCAGTTTTGTGTATGAACGAATGCTCTTACTCTCTTAAAGAGATTTATCTCATATTGAATTCATCATACTGATCTTCTATATCTTCCTCATGCATATTATTTGACACTTGTAACATAACTTTACATTACATACTTATATGTTCATGTAAACGTCCAAAATCATCCTTATATTAATATAATTAATATTTCCATAACATTATAATTAATTTTAATTAATTATATTTGTTATATTCTTCTATCTATTTAATTAAATATGATTCATTCCCCTTAGTATTTAAATTTAATTTAAATACTACCCCTTTTAATGTATTAAATCTTATTTAATACATTATCCCTCATTGATTCCCTTTAAATAAATTTTTAATTTATTTATTCCTTCACATGACTAAATTCTACTAAACCACAATTAATCTAAATCTAATTTGGATTAAGCTAATTTTAACTTAGATCCTACCCTATCTCACATCACTCTCACCAAATAAACCTATTCATTAATTAACTAAGGTTAATTAAGCTAATTTCTTGATTCCTACAACAATTAGTCCTAATTTTTTGCTCACACATGTGTGAGCAAATTTCCAAAAATTGACTTTTCCAAATAATCCTTATTTGGTGCCAACAAGGTTTCTTACACCTATGATGACACCTTCTTACACTTTTCAAAAGTGTCTCACTGATCCAAAACTCTTACACCCTCTTACACCTTCTTACAAGATCCTTCACATGTGTACTTTAAGTACACTTTGACCCATCACATCCAAAGTTGCTCACACGTGTGAGAAAAGTGGGCCTCTTGCATGAATTATGTGTCCCTCATGTGGCACCTATGTGAATGCCACATGAGCTCCACCTCATCCAAGCCCTCTCTCTCCTCCAAAAACTCTATAAATAGAGGCCTTTCTCAAGAGCAAATCATCTCCATTTTATGTATTATTATTATGTTAAAATAGCTCTAGAAGTCTTAGTTCATTGTTTCTTGTTCATGCTTGTAGTTCATAGTTGAATATAGATATTACATGTTAGGATTAATGGAATGAACTTAGTTTGTTTTCATTAAATCTTTCATATGATCTCTTAGCATAATTTGCCTTTGTCATTTCCATCATTTGGTGGAGGCTTGAGACAAGTTCCTCATACTTTTTCTTGAGCTCTTCATCCATAATTAGTTTGCATTCAATAGATCATAGTGGGATTTTAATATTGTGTTGGGAGAGCACACCCACATAACATCTCTAAGAGAAAATCAACAAGGCATTGGGTGCCCTTGTTCAGCTCATCAGAGGTTATGATGGAAGCCATTGTTGTTTTTGAAGTATGCTTTTTAGACATGTTAGTGTAGTTTAAATGATTGATATCTCTAACGTTTGCATGTCTGAGCACGCTCCCAAAAGGTAGGTTTCTAGCATATATATTTTGGCACGCCTGGTGGGATCCACGTCCCTTATTTTCTAACATTTTTTGTAGATTATTCGCAGTTCAAAGAATTCTAATGCAGACCCGTCTCCGCTCTGGAGTCACCGTCTCCGCATATTACCGTCTGCAAAAATCGGTCGTCTATGAAACTCGATCATCTGTGCAGCATCTTTACCGTCTCTACCTGTCTGAAAATGATTTATTAAACTGTGGTTTCAAACTATTTTTTATTAATTTTTGATATTTTTAACTCTTTGGTTTCAGACAAAGATAAACTTTTTAAGAGTTAAACGCTGACAAATTTGATAAAAACACTATTTTTCAGTTTTGATAGGTCTGTTTATTTTTTTATAAAAATTTAACTGTCTATTTTTTGTCGTCTACGCAGGTATTCCACCATCTGCGCAGATCACCGTCTGCGATAATCCACCGTCTGCACCTATTTTTCTGAGTTTTGTGTTTTTTTAACACATTTGAGATTCAAAACTACTAACCAGTTCATGCAGGTTCTGTGATTAATTTTCTGAGAGATATTAAAATGAACTTGTATGTTTAAATCACTTTTCTTGGAATGTATGTTGCATAAAAATGAATCTCACTCAATCTTGAATGTTTAAAGGAATAAATCTCACAATTCTTGAATGACATAAGGCGAATGAACACACTTTCTAAGCTTTTCTTTTTGCTGAGTGGGAAATGAATTGAACATGTATGATTAAACACACTATTGTGTCTTTTGCTTAGGTAGAAAATACTTAGTTGTTTTAATTAGGTTCGATTTGGAAATGAACTCTTCTTGGTGTGTTTGAAGAAGTTTTTCTCAACACTTCTTTCGAGCTATTTGTCATTAGTTAAAACCCTTTAAATTAAGTAACACTTTGAATAAACTATAGCCGTATCCTCTCCCCTCGCCTTCATGAATCTTGGGTGAAGAGAAAGCTTAGCTTAATCAAGCTTCTAGAGAGGCCTATCTAGAGGGAGTGCTTCCCCTTTAGAGGACAACCTTAAACCGGTAATCCCTTTGGCCAGTATAGAAATAAGGTGTGACCCAAAGGTTTGCTTTATCCCTTCAATCTCAGGCGGGTTATGTTCAATGGTAGTCCATACTGAGTGAATATCCTCAGCATACTGGCATGGTTAAACTAGAGACTTAAGTGTCTCACACCGTACAAACTAATTGCGGGGATGCCACAAAACCTCACTAACAACCATAAAGTAGTAGCCTACCCGATTCACCTCTGAACGGTGATTTATTATAGTGCAAGGGGAGGGAAGAATCTCCCCCCAAGATTCCCATCATACGTGTCCTAGGGTATTGTGTTGCGAAAGAGATCTTCGTAGCACGGTAACAATACCTGGAAAATGGTAAAAACACAGGCGCCCTTCCGGGGGTGACATGGTATGTGAGCTGAAGGACTACCAAGCAATGGGCCTATAATATTTCATGCAAAGCCAAATTCCTAAGGTAGCTACTGTTTGAACTGTCTTTCGATGTGCTAGACCTAGTAAAAACATAAGTGGTTTGAAAGAATCACTTGAACATACACAATCAGAATGTTACAAAGTTAGAACAAGATCCCTTAATGTCACATTTGATGGTATCCCTCAAGGTTGTTTTGTCCCTTGTTGGATTGTTTTGAGACATGTGTTTGTTATTTTCTAGTTTGCTTGTTCTTAAAATCAGTTCTTTCCATCTAACAATTTACTCAAAATCAGATTGAACATCAAAAATCTGCCCAAAATTTTAACACACTGCCTTAGTCTCAGTCGGCCATCTTCACTCTGGATCCGCCGTCTGCGCAGATCACCTTCTGTGTAGATCACCATCTGCAAAGATTGTCGTCTACGTCTGAGACTGCCGTCTCCGCTTCAAAATAGTGAGTTGCAAAAATTGGCCAAGATAATCAAAATTTGACCATCTCTAGGACCCTTGAATCACTTGTCCTAAATCATTCATTCACTTGGCCAAAATTATTTGTTTTCATGACATGACCAATTTTAAGAAGCACAAGAAGGTCAAACTTCCTACATCTCTAGTCCTTAGAGAGCAAAAGGAAACCACTCGTAAATCCAAGGAATTCCAACACATTGCAACATCCATCAAACAAGGTATTGAACATCGTGAAAAACTTGACAAAATCATCTACAACAATACCATTTGTAAATTCATGGCCAAGTTTTCACTCAATAGAGCTTTTGTCACTCTTGAACAATACGATTAGGTAACACATGGCTTCTGGATCATTCTTCCACTTCTTCCATCATCATCCTTCCTTCGGAGCACTAGATCAAAATCAAATCAAATCCTTAGGTTGAAAGACCTTAATCGAAGTATTGTGAACCTTCATCCTCAAACAAACACAACATTGCTTGTAGACCATCAGTCTGTCTTAAGTAATTTAAATCCCTTAGTGATATCCCATTTTTCTTGAGATCACAAGTCCATCTTCAAGTAGAATAGGTATTACTTTAAATCCTTTTGTGTTTGTATCATCATAAGGTTTCACATACTTAGGTTTTGTCCCAAAAACCTTTAAATCAATTATCCAATCAAATCAATCTTCAATCAAATCAAATCAATCATCAATCTCCAATCCAATCAATCAAATCCAATCAAAGATCTTTTCTCCATTTCATCTCCTACATCTCCTTGTCTTTCATTCTTCTACCATTGTATAGTTGTCACTCGATCCCAAGCTAAAAACATGAGGCAAACAACATCCAACACTAATCATGAAGAGAACCCATTTGCCACACAATACTTTAATGGAAGTGGGGTACGAGCTGAGGAAGTGGCTGAAGAAATGGAGTTAGTGGACCAAGTAGAAAGACCCAACCAAGTGATTGACTTCCTTAGAGACCCCTACAATTTGGAAATGGTTAAGAAGGCCATCTTGCATAACAATGATGAGATATTTCTGAATCTCGTCCATAATGGTGTCACAGTTCCTATTGACTTTGATGAAACACTCCTTACCAGAAATATCACTAAAGTCACTTCTTCTGCTATAGCAGCCATGGCTTCTACTTCAAATGCTACATCATCATGTGACATTGGTAAAGGACCAACTAGTGAACCTCCTATATCAATACCAATATCAACACCTGTATCAACAACCACATCAATACCCCAATTGACACCTGAACAAATCTAACAAATCATAAGTGCTTTGCCAAATAATACTACGCACAATAGCACTCAAACGATGATGAATCAAGGAGAAAGTGCTAATGTCAACAACATAGGGCAAGTTTCTATGCCCTTGTCTTCCTTGTTTCAAACAATGGGGGTTAAAACATCCGCAAACAATACATCACAAGCCTATCAATATATACCTCCTCCTATGACTGGTATGACCTCCACGAGCTTTTCAGCTGCACAATTTGAAGGAGGTGGAGGCTATGTACCCCCATTTCTCACACAAAATACTCTAGATTTCACCCAACAATTCAATGAGCTCAAAAGTATTGTACAAATTTTACAAAGTGGGGGCAAGAAGGAGTTTTCTTCTGAAGAGATTTGTCCCTGCCCATTTGAAAAGTCTATCACAATGCAACCATTCCCACCAAACTTTGAGATGCCTAAATTTGAAAAATACAAGGGAGAGACATGTCCTCTCCAACATCTCAAAGAATTTTACATCGCATGTCAAGAGGTTGCCTATAATGAGAATTATTTGAAAAGACTTTTCACTAGGAGTCTTGGAGGCGCAGCCTTGGAATGGTTCATGGCCCTTCCTTATGGGTCAATCTCTACGTTCTCTGACCTTGCGGAGAATTTTGTTGGGCAATATTTGTATAACATTGAGCATCAAGCAACACTCAGCGATTTATGCAATACCAAACAAAAGAATGGAGAAACCTTTGCTAGTTTCTTACAATGATGGAGACATATTGTGAATTGCATGTAATGGAAAATACCTGATAGTCACTTAATCAACATCTTCACAAAGAATTTAATCTCTGAGATGTCCTTCCAAATGAAGATGGCTTCACCTGATACCTCTGAAGCCCTGGTCAAGAAGGGAAAGGACATTGAAGATGGCCTTTTGCAAAGAGGTATCATCAAACATTATACTCCTTCCAATAATGATAAACCAAAATTTTGGAGTAAGAACAAAGGAGTTGTCAATGATGGAGTGACTAATGCCAAGCATGTTCAAAATGTTCAAGCATCCAACAATCAGAGTCAAAATTAGTACCGCAACAACAACCAAAATCAGAATCAGAATCATCCCAATCAGAACAATTAGAATCAAAACAACAACCAGAATCAGAATAATCACAATAATCAACAACCACATAATCAATCATTATTGTTCCCTCGCAACAAATACAACAATAACAATAAAAATAACAACAACGATAAATGATAGCGATGACAATTCATAGCTTTAGTAGAGCCTTTAGATGTGATCTTCAAACAACTCGCGGACCAAGGAATGATAGTTTACCCAAATACTCGACCTTTTGATGAGAATCAACCTAAACCTGTTTGGCATAGAGATAATAAGTATTGTGATTATCATCGCATCAAGGGACATGATACCAAGAAATACATGAAGCTCAGACACTTTGTGCAAGATCTCATTGAGGATGGGAAAATTGAGGTTGAAGGTCAGAATGCATCCTCATCTAATGCGAAACTTAAAGTCTATAATCAACCTTTCCTGCCTCATAATCAAAACAATGCATCAAATGCAATCCCCTATGACTATTCTACCAATACCATTACAGGCCATGATCGAACATGTGGAAGTCTAGATGAAAATGATATCTTTGGGTTTGATTCTCTTTGTGGCCACATTGAAGAAGTTGACAAACATGTTAATACTATAAAACTCAAAGCTGCTAATTGTAATGCTACTACATGAAGACCCTGAGTCACTATTCAAGCTGCTGATAAACCTTCTACATCTACAAATCCACTAGTTGTGCCATCTACTGCCGCTTGACCTGCCTTGCACTTTGACTTGTTGGCCCAATTACGAAAGACACCTGCATAGATATCCATTCTAGAGCTCTTGACAACATCGCCAATCCATAGAGAAGTCCTTGATAAAGCTCTAAATGAATCCTGTGTTCCTGAGAACATTAATGCTGCACAATTCAAAGCCATGATAGGGAACTT
>MU226523.1:2576334-2592889 GCA_018584345.1 Thuja plicata | reverse complement strand
CAAGATGCATCCTCAAGTTGCATTAGTAGTCAAAGTAGAGCTTCAGAAGATGTTGGATGCTGAGGTAATCAGACCAATTGACTATCTTGAATGGGTTTCTAATATTGTACCAGTAGGTAAGCCTACTAGGGGCATTCGTATCTACACTGATTTCAGAGACCTCAACCTTGCATGTCCCAAGGATGATTTTCCACTCCCTAATATTGATATTATAGTGGATTTGACGGTAGGACATGAAATATTTTCACTTATGGACAAATTCTCAGGTTATAATTAGATCAGGATAGCGCCAGAAGACTAGCACAAAACTACATTCACAATACCCTGGGGCACTTTCTATTATCAGGGGATGCCTTTTGTTCTTAAAAATGTCAGAGGCACTTATCAACGAGCAATGACTACCATCTTTCATGACCTTTTGCATGTCATCATGGAAGATTATGTGGATGATCTTTTAGGAAAATCCAAAACAAGGGAATCACATATTCCTATCCTTACCACCATCTTTGAGAGATTGGAGAAATATAAGCTTAGGCTGAATCCCAAAAAGTGTGTCTTTGGGGTACAATCTGGTAAGATGTTGGGATACATTGTATCATGGCGTGGAATAGAAGTTGATCCAAAGAAAGTGAAAGCAATCCTAGAGATGCCACCACCCAAAAAATTGAAGCAATTACATAGTTTGCAAGCTAAACTGCAATCAATGAAAAGATTCATGTCATAGCTGGTTGACAAAGTGCATCCGTTCTCCCATCTTCTACACAAGAATATCAAGTTTCAGTGGGATTGTTTGTGCCAAAATGCATTTGAGAAACTGAAAGTTTATTTGGCTAATCCACCAGTGTTGGTGCCACCTATTGCTGGCCGCCCTCTAATTTTGTTCATATTTGCTACAGAGGTTACGTTGGGAGCCCTCCTGGCACAATTAGATGACACTGGCAAAGAGCGAGCAATTTACTATCTCAGCAGAACTCTTATTGGCTATGAGTTGAATTATTCCCTAATTGAAAAAGCATGTTTGGCTGTTGTTTTCTATACACAAAAGCTTCGACATTATATGCTTAATCATAAAATTCATCTTGTTGCTAAAATTGATCCACTCAAGTATCTCTTGGCACGCGCTGCTCTTACTAGTTGTACAGCAAAATGAGTCATGATTCTTAGTGAGTTTGACATTGTTTATGTGGATCAAAAGGCCATTAAAGGATAAGTGATTATAGATCAGTTAGCTGAAGCACCTGTTGACGGTAAACACCCTCTGATCACAGATTTTCTAGATGATTCAGTCTTAAATCTTGCCCCAAGTCCACCATGGAAGCTGTATTTTGATGGATCCTTCACTCAGAAAGGATCAGGGGCAGGAATCTTGTTTGTTACACAAAAAGGGGATCTCATCCCTAAATCTTTCAAATTACAATTTCCTTGTACCAATAATATTGCAGAATATGAAGCCCTTGTACTTAGACTTTGATAGGCCATACAATGGCAGATTCTCACTCTATTGGTACTTGGTGATTCACAATTGGTTATCAAACAAGTTATGGATGAATATCAAACAAAGGATGACAAGTTTCTTCCCTATCGCCGTACAGTTGAAGATCTCAAGACACATTTTACTGAACTAACATTTCAATAGATCCCTTGTGCAAACAACAAAGTAGCAGATGCTATGGAAACAATTGGGTCTCTGATCACTATGCCAGAACACAACGCACAGTGTGAGTTTCTTGTTGAGAATCTTACGATCCCTGCCTATGACAATATGAATTCTGAAATGGTGTGTGAAATTGCTGATCCCAATTCCCCGTGGTACCAAGAAGTGTATTCCTACTTTTTTGATGGACATACTCTGCTTACTTTAACCCCCAATCAACGTAAAACCTTTATTCATTGAACTTCCCGATACACAATCCTCACCGATACCCTTTACTGAAAGCATTTCTATGGAACTCTTTTAAGATGTCTGAATTCTGATGAAGCACAAATGTCCCTAGAGGAATTACATCAAGGAATCTATGGGGCCCATTCTAGTGGACTTACGTTGGCCAAAAATTTGTTACGCACTGGATATTATTGGCCTACTATGGAGCAAGATGCCTACAACTATGTGAAGAAGTGTGTACCTTGTTAGCAGCAAGGCAATTTGATACACGCTCCCTCCCAATCACTCCAACCCACCATCACTCCTTGGCCCTTTTCACGCTGGGGTCTCAACCTTGTTGGCCAAATTTTCCCCAATTCATCCAATGGCCATAAATACATCCTAGCTGCTACAGAGTACTTTACCAAGTGGGTTGAAGCTGTTCCTCTCACCTACACTACTGGAAAACAGATTTCAAAGTTTATTTTGAACTATCTTATTTTTTGCTATGGCATTCCTCAGGACATTGTTACTGATAATGGAGGACCTTTCAAGAACAAGGATGTCACAAAGCTATGTAGGAAGTTTAGCATTACCCACCATACCTCTTCCAAGTACTTTCCGATAAGCAATGGTCAAGCTAAGGCTACAAATAAAACCATTCTCAGAATCCTCAAAAAGATAGTCAATGAAGCTGGCTGTGATTGGCACCTTTGCCTCAATCCCACCCTTTGGGCTTACTGCACCTCCATTCGAACACCCATGAGAGCCACTCCCTTTTCCCTTGTTTATGGTACTTAGGCTATTCTACCCATCAAAATTAAGCTCCCTTCCCTTAGAATCTCTCTGAAGAATCTGTTGTCTGAAGAAGAATATAGAGTTGCCCGCTTGCAAGAGCTAGATCTCCTTGATGAGAGATGCCTCAATACCCTAGACCACCTCCGCGTGTATCAAAATTGCCTTCACCTTCAGTTCAACAAAAGGATCAAACCTCATCAGTTTGAGGTTGGTGATCTTGTCCTGCAGTATAACATGAAGAATCTCCAGAACTGTGAGAAGAAAGGGAAGTTTGAACCTAATTGGTTGGGTCCCTTTATTGTTACAGCAAAGTATGGTTTAGGTGCATATCAGATTGCATCTCCAGAGGGAGATCCACTCCCTGATCCTATAAATATTGTATATGTCAAGCGCTTCTATGCTTGATTAGTCAGTAGTCTGTTGTACAGCAGAAATTGTTCAAAAAATCCAAAAACATTAGAAAAGCAGAAAATTCCAAAAATATTCAGAATATTCACAAAGCAAAAAAAAATTAGAAAAAATAAAAAAAGCATTAAAAAAATACAAAAGCTTGAAAAGAAACAAAAAATCAAAAAGAGAAAGAGAAAAAATCCGTCCATCTGTGAAAACCACTTTGGTGGCACAATGGATAAGTACCATGGTGAAAACCTATTTCAAGCGCCATACGCGGTCAAATCCACCATCAGTTTCCACCATTTGTCTATACAACTTGCATCACCTTTTCATAATAAGTGTGGCTACCCATATTTGTGCAGGTAGTCCTTTGACCATCTTCTCGCTTTCGCAATAATGATTCCCGCATGACTGAGCTTACCAAATCGCAAAACTAAGCTTTGTTCTAGACACAGTGATCACAAATGTTTTACATCAAATCAACAGATAGATTGACTTTCCTAATGATCATTCTATTCATGAGAAATTGCCAATGAATTTCCATTTTCTATCAATCAATCTTTAGCCCATCAGGATGAATCCTTCCAGTGTCTACTGTTCTATCAATCTTCACATTAAAATTGTTCAGGGAAAGAATTTTTGGACTGAATGACCACTTGTTCAGGATGCCTTTTTGTTGCTTTTATCTTGTATTTTACTATGTCCTTAACGCGACAGCCTCGATCTCTTATATCTTGGTTTGTTATGGTGAGTATCTAGTGAAATACATGTCTTTTGTGGTATGATCTACTTGTCATAGTTTGCTAGTGAATTTATGTTTTGATATTCAATTATGACTATGTATGCCTCACTGGGGGCAGGATTCATGCATCCCAAATCCCTTAAAAGATCTGGGTGTACTACATCTCCTCATGAGTAACATTTCATAGCTCTCATCATACCTGATATCTCACATTCTTGTTCCTTACAATCTATTTGTTTGAGAGTCTAGTCCATGCAAAGGAACCGTGTCACTTGTGTTTTCTAGCACATGGTGCATACCTCCTTTTGCAATATAAAACTAGGGTGTGCTCTCCAACATTAACATGATCTTAATCCCACTATCATATAGTTAGTCTTTGCATAAGTAGTTAGGTCATATTGCATTATGGTTTTGCTCTTGGCAAAGGTTTCTATTTATTCCCCTATCCAGTCACCTACGTGATTTTATCAGATTTATTGCAATACACACAAAAATAGTGTCCTCATTAGTCTTGCATCCATTGCATTCATTAATCATTAATCATTAATCATTTGCATTATGCATTTCAGTTCATTAATCATTAATCATTATACATTTGTCTCATATTACATTATGTTCATTAATCATTACATTATGCATTGATAATTCCATTAGTCATTATTCATTAGTTCACTTAGTCATTATTCATAACATTGTTCATTAGCCATTAATCATTAATCATTTGCAATCATTATTAGTACATTAATCATTAATCATTATACATTTGTCTCACATTCCATTCCGTTCATTAATCATTAGTCATTACACCATTGCATTGTCATTATTTATCCATTTCATATCATTTTAGTCTCACACTGCATTCATTTCGTTCCTCATTAACCATTATATATTACATTATCCATTCATTTAGTGTTCATTATTACATCCTTTGCATTGCTCATTTAGTTCATTTTGAACATTGTTCACACATTTATAGTTGCATTATCATTCACATTTACAACCATTTGCATTTGCATTCCATTTGTTGCATCCATAACATTCATCAAGCATCATATAAAACATTTATACATCACCCATACATGATAACATATAAGCATTAACACATGATACATAAATCTGCATCTCATCCCTGCATCACAAATTTGTCAATCTCATCTTACATACATATATTCATCTCATCCTGCATGACAGTCATAAGCATCATATACAGTCAAAGTAAACATCATAAGTGCATCCCTACATCTACATCACATCATATAAGAATATAAAATCATCAACGATGCATAAAAATAGAGTCCCATAGTCCAAAAATCAGTCCATGTATATATCTAAAAATGTTATATCATACATCATGTGTCAAAAATGGGTCAAAACTGTGTATCCAAAAATCTAAGAAGAGTCATGGCAGTGGCTGTGATGGTCCTGCTCCCCTACCAGGACATGGCGGTAACCCCACTGATCCCTGTGATGCTCACCTTGTGCTTGCTGACTGTGTCCTCTTAGAGTATGCAGGCGCTTGTGCCTCCTCTAGCACTGCTCCATAATATAGTCCCATATAATATACGACCTCTCAGCCTCTGCGTCCTACCTCTCTCTAAGCGGCCATGGCATCGGCCATCATCTGACCCACCCCTGCTGCACTGCCTGCTAGCTGCGCTATCTCGCAGTCTGCCCTGTAGTCCTCAACAGGTCTATGTGCTAGATCTCGCTCTGCTGTTAGAGCTGCTATCTGTGCTGACATCTCTGCCTGCTCCTCATCCCAATCCCCGTGCTCCTCAATGATGGCAAACTCACCACTATCCACCGAAGCCTATAATATGTCTAGTGCCCGCTAGGCACTATCCCCTCGCGCTATCTCTGATGCCAGCTCTCCCTGAATTTGTGTCACCTCTGCCTGCAAGCTACTAGATGTAACCTGTGTTGTTGCCAATAACCCCTAAACCCTCCCTTGCTCTATCTGCAGGCTATCATGCTCTGTCACAACAGTGTCATATGTCTCCTAGGCTACAAAGCCCACTGGTGGTCCCTATCCTGGTGGCGGTCCCTGTGGTGGTGGTCCTTGTGGTGGTGGACCCTATGGTGGTGCCCCCTATATTGGATCTTGTACCTGTGCACCAGGTATAATGGGTGGCTATCCCCTTGCTGGTACCTGCACCTTTCCCCTCCACCATGGTGCTGCCACCTTGGGCCAGACTCTCCTCCTGGCCCCTCCATCTCCCCCATCATCATCATCATCATCATCATCTCCCTGTCCCTCCCCATCTCCTTCCACCCATGGCTGCTCATCTGCCTGCACAACCCCTAGCACTGTTAGTCTAATCGGCCTGTGTACTTCCCACCACTGTACATATGCCAGCACTACCCCTGCATCCAGTAGAGACTCCCTCACCCTGATCTAGGGCACCTTAATCATGCCCATAAATGATGCTCAGGCTATTCACAGATCTGCACCCATCCCCCATACATTGCCTACCTTGCGGGTAACCAATGGATGTGGGAACATGTTCGGTACCGCCTCCTAAACTTGTCCCATCTGCTTCCATAATCAGGATGGTATATATCATGAAATCATGTATGCTGTCCTCCCGAATAGCCAGCAGTCAGTCTGTACAAATCTCATATAATACAAGTCATAAAACCCATCCTCTACATAAACCCCCTGCTATGGGGCCTCATGGCCCCAGGCCTTGCATCCTACATACGGAGCCCATACTATGGCTCCCATCTCATCCAATCTCCGCCTCTAGTATCCCACTAAGTCTGTGGCCTCATAACTAAATGGTGGCCTGTACTAGCAAACAAAAGGCTCATACACCACCCGGGTCTCCTGGTGTTAGATTGATCATATGACCGCTATATGCTCCCAGGCCCATACGAGTAATAGTGTGCATCCAGGCCCTAGTGCTCTACCCTTGCGGTAGGCGCACATATACAAATCATAGTACAACTACCCAAGGATGACATACCCCTAGTAGTACTGGTCATCATCCTTGACCATACTTCTCAGCACTCGTGCCTAGCCTGTCAAGAATCCCTTTCCTACATGATCAGGCATGAGACATCTCCCTATCAATCTAGCCAAATAAAGTGCCAGTCACCGTGGTCGTGGCTCCATCGCCATCATCCCAATCCATGACATCCACTGCCATGTAATTGGCAGATCAGTGTACCTCCGCCTTAGAGCCATCTCCATGTAGGGATCTGATCCCTCCATGCAGTACTCAGGTATGACCCCCTGAATGGGCACTCTGTAGATCCTCCATACATCATGGACGGTGATAGTGGCTTCCCCTATAGGGAAGTGGAAGCTAGAAGTGGTGTTGTGCCACCTCTCTATCAATGCAGACATAAGCGCATTATGCACTCGAAGATGCAACCAATGTCGCACGTGCTCTAAACCACACAACGTCACCACTCCCCACTTGGCCGCCGTTAGATGCTGCTCTAGCTCCATCGTCACTAGATAACACTCCCTAACACAGAATGTGATCATCTCCTCCTGCAGTCAGCCAACACATGTCAGCCATCAGATAGCATGCTGGGGCATCAAAACATGTCCCAAGCCTGTCTGGGGCATCAAAAAATATTCCCGGACCCTTGTCTTTTCTCTTCCTCCTCTCTTTTCTTCTATTTTTGGGTCAATCTGTGTAGCCGACGGTTGACCCTCGCAGACGGAAAACTTTCATAGTTGCCAGTCTGCGGAGGCGGTGAATCTTCGCAGACGCCAGTCTACGGAGATGACAGTTTAGGCCGCCACCTTTCTTGCTGTGCAGACGACGGTATTGAAAACTGTCGTCTCCATAGTGCATTTTTTGTCTCCCCGCCTTCACAGACGGAGATTAGTTCAATCTTTGTCTATGTAGAAAACCATCGCTTATCGATCGTCTTCACAGATGGCGGTCTGTCGATCGCCATCTACACAGATGATAGACGGGAGATCGCCATCTGCGCTGCGCGCCCATTTAGGAGCATTTATTGCATCTATCTATCTTTCAAAAATATTAAAAACATTAATGCAATGGTAGGTGCTTGACTAATCACCGGTGGTCCTATGTCTACTGGCCGCTGGTGTACCCGAATACGCTCCCCAAGCTGTGCTCGCTCTTGTTGCGCTGCCATGGCTCTCTTCTTCTTCTCTCTTTTTTCTCTTTGTGAGTGAAAGTGACTTGTCCATGGGCCCCGGTGGACTATTTATAGCCCCTTGGGACCCATTTCTTCTGTCGGTCTCCCCTTTTTCCCGTTCTGGTCCCCGTTTCTCCTCTATTTTCCTGGACACGCCATACACTTGGTCTACTTTCCCCTTTTTCTTGCCTTTTCGAGAAAATTTTATTAAAAAATTATATTTTTTCCTATTATTTTCTCAAGGGGGCACCCTCCTCCGCTCTCTCTACCATGGGTTTTCTGAACCCTCTGGGGCATCTTATTTTCTTTTCTTTGACGCAACGTCACTTTCGACAATGCATCAAAGAGGGGCAAAATGTAGACGTCCAAAATCATCCTTATATTAATTTAATTAATATTCNCATAACATTATAGTTAATTTTAATTAATTATATTTGTTATATTCTTCTATCTATTTAATTAAATATGATTCATTCCCCTTAGTATTTAAATTTAATTTAAATACTACCCCTTTTAATGTATTAAATCTCATTTAATACATTATCCTTCATTGATTCCCTTTAAATAAATTTTTAATTTATTTATTCCTTCACATGACTAAATTCTACTAAATCATAATTAATCTAAATCTAATTTGGATTAAGCTAATTTGAACCTAGATCCTACCCTATCTCACATCACTCTCACCAAATAAACCTATTCATTAATTAACTAAGGTTAATTAAGCTGATTTCTTGATTCCTACAACAATTAGTCCTAATTATTTGCTCACACGTGTGAGCAAATTTTCAACAATTGATTTTTCCAAATAATCCTTATTTGGTGCCAACAAGGTTTCTTACACCTATGACGACACCTTCTTACACTTTTCAAAAGTGTCTCATTGGTCCAAAACTCTTACACCTTCTTACAAGATCCTTCACATGTGTACTTTAAGTACACTTTGACCCATCACATCCAAAGTTTCTCACACATGTGTGAACAAAGTGGGCCTCTTGCATGGCTTATGTGTCCCTCATGTGGCACCTATGTGGATGCCACATGAGCTCCACCTCATCCAATCCCTCTCACATGAGCTCCACCTCATCCAAGCCCTCTCTCTCCTCCAAAAACTCTATAAATAGAGGTCTTTCTCAAGAGCAAATCATCTCCATTTTATGCATTGTTATTATGTTAAAATAGCTCTAGAATTCTTAGTTCATTGTTTCTTGTTCATGCTTGTAGTTCATAGTTGAATATAGATATTACATGTTAGGATTAATGGAATGAACTTAGTTTGTTTTCATTAAATCTTCATATCATTTCTTAGCATAATTTGCATTTGTCATTTCCATCATTTGGTGGAGGCTTGAGACAAGTTCCTCATACTTGTTCTTGAGCTCTTCATCCATCATTAGTTTACATTCAATAGATCATAGTGAGATTTTAATATTGTGTTGGGAGAGCACACCCACATAACATCTGTAAGAGCAAATCAACAAGGCATTGGGTGCCCTTGTTCATCTCATCGGAGGTTATGATGGAAGCCATTGTTATTTTTAAAGTATGCTTTTTAGACATGGTAGTGTAGTTTAAATGATTGATATCTCTAACATTTGCATGTCTGAGCGTGCTCCCAACATGTAGGTTTCTAGCATATACAGTTCATACCCAAATAGACGAGACCAAAAATAAGACTATAGTCGGCCCTAAACACATAATACACAATGCTTCTGAGAAATTCAGCTTAAGCATGTTTACAAAAATAATAAAGACATTATTACAAACATATAATCAAATGCGCTTGGCCGTTACACAAAAAAATAACTCATGCTGATCAAAACACTAGTCGGCTTTCATGCTCTATCTTCTGGACTACTGGTGTATTGATCTGTCTGTAACTTCTCCATACTATCATGTCGTACCATGCATATCTGGACATAGTATGTAGACATTACATAGAACACATATCTGAACATGCATACTCAGATTTGATCTCTTGCACATGCGCTAATGTGATGATCATTGTATATCTCTGTTTGCCCTGTATTCCATACTTAGTCATTTATCTTCTAATTTATCTTTGACAGAAACTTAATATGACTTTGTTGCCTAATGAAAACACAAAATAAGTCATGTATCCTCTAGGATTCAACTTGCCAATAATCTCCCCCTTTGTGATTTATGGCAACAAAGGAATGTGGCCAAGTTTCTAAAAATGAATTAACACACAAAATAACTATATATCATTGCATCTCTTAACACACACACACACACACACACACACACATATATATATATATATCCCAATATATACACATTCTCTATTACTCCCCCTTTGATATTAATGACAAAGGTGTACAAAACTTGTAAGTCTTATAGATACTTACTCCATGTAAACATCTGGGTACACAATCTGAAGAGATTGGATCTCTTTCTGCCAGAATACCTTCATGGCATCAACTGTCTGAAGATGTGTGCATAAGGCATATGTCAACGTCTCCATTTTCATCAAATCCATGCAAGGACCTTGATCATATGTCACAATGTGTAATGTCCCCATCTTTTTAGCCTCTCAATGGAGTTCTTAGCCTTTCATTCTTTGAAGGCTAAGTGGAGAAATAAGAAAAAATAATTAAATTTAAAAATTAAAAGGTGACTTTATATTTAATTAATTTAATTAAAAAGTGACTAAAATAAATATTAAATCATAAGTCACTAAAATAATATTATATTATATGGGAAAAGGGAATCTTCTAGAAACACAACTAATTATTGTTGGAAAGGAGGAAGCTTCTAGAAAAGTGCAATAAAATAATATTTTTTTTCTAGAAGGGGTGAAGGAATAGAATAAATAGAGGAGAGAGCCTCATTGTGGGCATCTAGATTTGATATTGACATTTGCTTGTGTGCTTGTGGAGCCAAGGGTTTCTGTAGGACATTTCAGTCATTGAGAATGATAATTATCTTTGATTGGCAACTTTGAGGCCGTGAAACAATCAGCTAATATTGTTGCATTTGCTGGAGGTGATATTTCAGTCATCTCATTGAAGCTTATTGAGTTTTTGCAGCAATTCATGAAGAAGATACACTTCAGATTTAAGGGTCATTCGATGTCCTCATTGTATCTGCACTTTGGAAGGAGTTAAGCAGCTAATTCAGAGGCATATTAGGAAGTTTATACCCATCTGCTATAGTGCCATCACTACAGGAATCATGAATAGTGTCATCGCTACAGGAATCATGAATAGTGTTATCGCTACAGTGGTCATGAATAGTATTACTACAATGCTGTGAACAATACTGCTACAGTGCATGATAGATTCTGATCAGTTTTAAATCTGTCTACCAATCCCAGGTTCCCTTCATTTTATCTTCATGTTTATGCATTATCTGAAAATACATCTACATGGTTTTATATGGACAGTCTAGTTAGATTGTTGAAGGCATTGTAAATTGATTTTATATCAGAATTTTCATATCAGCAAAGTATCAATTTTGAAGTTTGAAATATAATGTTAGTTTGCATGCCAACTGTTTGACATAATTTCACTTGGTTGTAAGTGTTAATTTGCATTGAATAGATGTCATATATTGCATCAAGAAAATAAAAAACAAGAGTTGTGTTTCATGTTAGGTGTAGACTAAGCAGAAGAGAAGTTCTTTTTTTTAGTCATCCTATGATATTAGAAGTCATCTTTCTTATTCTGAAAACAAAATGAAAATAAAATCAGTCATATATCCCTCTGCTGTACAAGCGTTTGAAAAAATTTATAAAAGCAAATATAGCAAGTTTCAATTAGATTTGGACAGGGATATTATAGTGGTATCAGAGCTTTCATCCTGCCATCCTGTGATCAGTCAAACAGCAGATGAGTGAGAGAGAAATCAAATATTATAGCACGGAACAATGGAGACAATAATATCAGAATCCTCAGGTTGAAGGGGATACATTCTCAGAAGCATTAAGAGAAAGAGATACCGGCAAAATAGTTCAAAATATGGCAGAAGAAGAAGATAGGGATGCAAGAGCTGAAAGGAAATATGATACCATGCTTGATATGATGTCACACTTATTAGAAAAAATGGATCAGCAAGCCACTCAAAATCAAAATCATCAACACACAACTGAACATAGTGGAGTTAATGAGGAAAGGTCTATACATCACACTGAAAACACTAGAGGATCAGCCTCTAGGCCTCTTTTCCCCACCTTTACACCAAGAGAAGAACAACCACATGTTTCTCCAGCTGCTTTTTTTGGAAATGAAGCTAGACAAGCCTACTTAGAATATACCACTCTCCCTCCTGATATGAGAGAAATATGGACATTTGATCAATTCATGAATCAGAGAAATAGGAGAGGAGGAAGGAATGATCACTATGCTCCAAGAAATGACTATCAACAAACACTTGGTAAGATTTCCATGCCTTACTATGATGGAAGTAACAAATGCACAGCTAGGTCTTGGGTTCAAAAGCTTGATAATTATCTTTCTTTGAGATCAATGCCTAAAGAGAATGCAATAAGATTTTCCACACTACATCTTGAAGGAGCTGCTCACGAGTGGTGGTATCATGGGTTAGTCACTCTTGGACACAACCTTATCACTACATATGAGAAGTTTACCAACAGGATAGTTGAAAGGTTTGATGTCAAAGATCCTGAGGTGAGCTTCCGTGAATTGACACAACTAAAATAGCATGGTTCCCTTGATGCTTATGTGAATGACTTCCAACAGTTATCGGTCATGGTTCCTAACATCAGTGAAAGAAGATTGGTGGTCTTATTCATGGAAGGATTGATGGAGCCATTGAAGGGTTGGTTGAAAGCTTTTGATCCTCCCTCACTATAGGAAGCAATGAAGAAGGCATGAAGCATGGAGTTCACTGGCCCTACCAGCAAGTTTACATCAAAGGGAACATTTTCCAATCATGACAACAAGAAATTTCCTAAGGAGGACAAAGCTAAAGGTAAGTCTACTTTTCCGTTTGACCGTGAGACTCTTAATGATTTAAGAAGAAACTATGCTTCTATTGTAAAGGACCATATGATATTAACCATGACTGCCCTATGAAACCTAAGGGGAAGTCAAATTGTGCAATGTGGGCACTAATTGAAGATTTTGATTTAGACCAGCAATATAAAATTAATGATTTAGAACCAGAAAAATCAGAACATGATGAATAATTAGAGGAAGAAGTGAAGCTTAAAGAGGCTCATCTTACAAGTATTTAGTGAGAAGGGTCTTTTAGGATGTGAGGGGTTCTTGCTAGTCAAAATATTATTACCCTTCTTGATACAGGTGTGACACACAATTTCATTGATGCTAGGCTTGTTGAGAGGCGTGGTATCCACACAGAGGAGTTTGAGGGAATTCGAGTTAAGGTTGTTGATGGTTACACTCTTAGGTGTGACAAGATGATATCAAATTTTCCCATGCGCTTGAATAATTATGAGTTCAAGGAAGATTTTTATGTGGTGAACATGGGAGAAACATATATGGTTTTGGGAATGACATGGTTACATGACATAGGAATATTCACCCTCAACCTTCGTGAGATGGAAATGAGATTTGAGATGGATGGAAAAACTCATGTGTTGAAAGCACTCAGAGACACCAGTTGCAAGACTATTTCTTTCAGGAGAATGGAACATCTCTTGAATCATGACATGGTTGAGTGGGTAGTAGGTTGTGTTTTGAAACCAACACAGGAAGAGCAGCAAAAACCTATTTATCCTCTTGATATACAAGAGTTGAGGATCAAGCATGATAAGGTCTTCAGCGAGATTCCACCCAGTAGACCTCCAGATAGAGGGATAGAGCACATCATCGAATTAGAGGAGGGTGCTAAGCTCATGATAGTCACTCCCTACAGGCACCCTAAGTGGCTCAAAGATGAGATAGAAAAAACTATCAAGGAGTTGCTAGCTATGGGGCATATTAGACCAAGTAAGTCACCTTTTGCTTCATCAGTGGTATTGGTTAAAAAGAAGGATGGTACTCTAAGGATGTGTATTGATTATAGAATTCTTAACAAGAGAAAAATCAAAAATAGATATCCCATTCCAAGGATTGATGAGTTGATTGATGAATTGCATGGTGCCAAGTACTTCTCCAAAATTGATATGAGATCGGGCTACCACCAAATTCATGTGAGGGAAGAGGATATTGAGAAGACAGCTTTCCGTTGCCACTGTGGACATTTTGAGTTTTTGGTTATGCCATTTGGGCTAACCAATGCCCCTACTACATTCCAGTCTACTATGAATAGGGTATTTCATTCACAGTTGAGGTGATTTGTGTTAGTCTTCTTTGATGATATCTTGGTTTATAGCAGGACATGGGAAGAGCATCTTGCACATCTTGACATAGTTTTGGGTATTCTTGGTAACAAATATCTATATGCCAAGGAATCTAAATGTGACTTGGGCATGAAAAAATTATTATATTTGGGTCACATCATTAGTGCAGAAGGAGTTCGGATGGATCCACATAAGGTCAAGGCAATTGTTGAGTGGCCTACTCTGATGAATCTCACACAACTTAGAGGATTTTTGGGCCTATTTGGATTCTATCACAGATTTGTTGATGGGTTACTTGCCATGCAGCACCACTTACAAATTTGACCAAGACAGGGGCTTTTGTTTGGAATCGTGAGGCACAGGAATGCTTTGAGATGTTCAAACAACTTATGACTACTTACCCAGTGCTTGCATTGCCATATTTCACTAAACCCTTTGAGTTGCAGTGTGACACTTCAGGTGAGGGGATTGGAGCTATCCTTATGCAAGACAAACATCCAATTGCATTTGAGAGTAGGAAGCTAAGAGGTCCTGAGAGGAGCTACAGTATATATGACAAGGAAATGTTGGCCATTATGCATGCATTGGCCAAGTTCAGGCAGTACTTAGTGGGCAATAAGTTCGTTGTAAAAATAGACCATAATAGCTTGAGACATTTCCTTGGGCAGTGGGATCTTAATGACCATTAGAAAAAGTGGGTAAGCAAGTTGCAATCTTATGACTTTGACATTTCTTTTGTCAAAGGTTCATAGAATATAGTCGCTGATGCTTTGTCTCACCGACCACATTTGAGCTCTATGGCTGAGGTTTCAGAGGATTGGAGACATTTGATTGTCATAGAATATGCTAAGGATTCTTGGGATTTAGGTATTATTGATGGGTCACTGTAGGATGATAGGTACATGGTGGTGAATGATATTATCATTTACAAGGGGAGGATCTTCTTGACTCCAGGATCAGAAGTGAAGAACATAGTATTGAGGTCCTTTCATGATTCACCATTGGCAGGACATCCCAGGTATTTCAAATCCTATCGACAGGTTCGAGAGAGGTTCACTTGGAAGGGACTAAAATCTGATGTTCTACAATATGTTAGTGAGTGTGTTGTTTGTTAGTAGAACAAACAGGACCATACATATCCTGCTGGTTTATTACAACCACTTCCAATTCTAGACGGGAAGTGGGAATGTATATCCATGGACTTCATCACAGGGTTGCCAAAAGCGCAAGGTAAGGATTGCGTATATGTGGTGGTTGATCGCTTGACCAAGTTTGTACATTTCTTTCTAGTCACTATTTCATATTCAGCCACATAGCTTGCCGAACTATTTTTTCTTGAGGTGTTTAGATTGCATGGATTACCACGAAACATTGTTAGTGACCGAGACAGTTAGTTTATGAGCAATTTCTGGTAGGAGTTTTTTAGATTGTGTGGGACCGAGCTTTCTCTGAGTACTAGTTACCACCCTCAGACAGATGGATAGATAGAGATAGTCAACAAATGGGTGGAAGGGTACCTCAAAAATTATATTGCTAGGCAGAAAAAAGGGTGGGTTAAGTGGATATACCTTTGTGAGTATTGCTACAATACCACTTACCATCTTTCTATTCAGATGACACCATTCATGGCCTTGTATGGTTATGAGGCTCCTAGCTTTCTTGATTTGTTGATGAGTGATAGTAGAGTGCCTAGTGCTAGAGACATGTTACAAGAAAATCAGGATATCATGAGGGCTCTTCGTGAAAACATCCGAAAGGCACAAAACCAACAAAAATAGTATGCAAATCAGAAGAGAGTGGAACACTCTTTTGAGGTTGGGGAGATGGTGTATTTGATGTTGCAGCCCTACAGACAGTCTACTCTCAAGAAGAGTGGTGTAGAGAAGCTCAAGCCGTGATACTATGGACCATTCCGGGTCATTAGGCATGTGGGTGAGGTGGCTTACAAGCTAGAGTTGCCGATGGATAGTAAAGTGCAAAATATTTTCCATGAATCATGCCTCAAGAAGGCATTGGGACATCATGTGGTTCCTTTTGCGGTTCTACCACCCTTAGACGATGAGGGTAAGTTGATTTTGATACCAAAGGCAATATTAGATTTTAGAGAGAAGCAGTTGAGAAGTTGTGTCATTAGAGAATATTTGATTAAATGGAAGGACCTACCTATTGAGGATGCTACTTGGGAGAGTGAAGAGATTCTGCAACATCCAGAGTTGAGATTGCTTAGGGACAAGCAATTTCAAGAGGGGTGGACTGTAATGTCCCCATCTTTTTAGCCTCTCAATGGAGTTCTTAGCCTTTCATTCTTTGAAGGCTAAGTGGAGAAATAAGGAGAAATAATTAAATTTAAAAA
>MU226523.1:2546928-2563291 GCA_018584345.1 Thuja plicata | reverse complement strand
CTAGGACCCCTTAGGACCCTGTTTGACCCCCGAGGACACATTGAAAAACTCAAGTGTGTCCCAAGGGGTCCTACGACCTCTTGGGATACACTTGAGTGTTCCAATGTGTCAAAAGAGGTCATGAGGTATTTTGAGTGGCCCTAACATAGGAGAAGGTGTACTAGGACCCATTAGGTCCCTCTTTGACTCTCGGGGACACATTAGAACACTCAAGTATGTCCCAATAATTCCTACAACCTCTTGGGATACACTTGAGTGTTCCAATGTGTCAAAAGGGTCATGGGGTCTTCCTAGGGGTCCTAACTTGTGAGAAGGTGTACTAGGACCCCTTAGGTCCCTCTTTGACCCTAGGGGACACATTAGAACACTCAAGTGTGTCCTAAGGGGTCCTACGACCTCTTGGGACACACTTGAGTGTTCCAATGTGTCAAAAGGGGTCCTACAACCTCTTGGGACACACTATGACCAATGACAAGGCTAGTTAACAAATTCTACATCAATATTGAATCAACTTAGTGGATATAGAGAGTTCACTCTGAGTCATCTCACTACAATCAATAGGCTAGGCATATCTAAAAATCACATAACTCATAGATACAAAGACTGAAATATGCAAACTCATCATCACATTAGTAGCTTGAAGACTTAGTTATCAAAGAGAATAATCCTATAGACCACATGACTTAGACACCAAATAAACCTTAGATATGATTTCTAAACATGTCCATATATAAGTACCATATTTAAGGAACCAATCAAGGACCTGGGAGATAAGAAACAACATCCTAATATCAAACCAAATCATCACCAAACCACCACAAATCTGATTATTTTGTTCCAATGTAAACATGTACCTACATAATCATGACACTATAATAAACACTAAAGTTATACCTTCACTAAATTATTATTCATATGAGACTCCAAGTCTCAAACCGTGTAAAAATATGTCCTCAGATAGAAGAAAACCTTTGTATCTATTACCATCAAAGTGCAACTCTAAGAAATACATGTAAACATATATTTAGAAGTACTAAATTTTATAATAAATTGTACAATCATGAATATCACATGAAAACATGTACTCCCTCAATGTATCATCTCTTGATTTGTCTAGATTCTCATGTAATCATACCCCAAGTATTAGGAACCTACATGTGATAACAAAACTACACAACTCTCCCTACTCATCAAATTGGGAAACTAATAGAACCATTGTGAAGTACAATAAACATGCTCTCTAATACCTATTTGAAACCGAAATACTAATTTTGTATGCAACAATTATGCTAAAAACTGTGAAAATGAGAACATATAGCTTCTAGGACTCAAATGCTAGTCAAAATGATAAAAAAAATAAACCAAACTATGCTACTATGTAGTACTTAGAACTAGCTTTCCAAATGTCAGGAAATAACGCTTGATATATTGTTACATTTAATTATTTATACATAACCCATGAGAGACACACATGAATACAAGATTAATGAATCATCATTTTAACAAGATCAAATATACAAGCCACAAAATAACACAAGATATAACTTAGGAAAACCATCATGGGGAAAACCCCCAACTTTCAAAAGCATCCATACACTAGATCATATTATTGAATCATAAACAATGTAAAGTAGATACAAATTTATAATGATCACCTCTGAAACATCAAGCCTCTCCCATGTATCTACAATGTGTCCAAAAATGAATATGCACATCCCATGTCATACTTTACACATCCAATCATCAGAATGACTCAATAATGATATCTCGCTCAACTATTCAACCTAAATCGCTAACATGTGTTTTCTTTTATAGAAACAAGCTCACAAAAAATAACTACTAGTAAAGTGAAATCATGCACCACAAAACCATGTGAATGCAATAACATTAACCCATCATTTAATATTGAGTACTAAAATTTCACTTTATTAAATATCTTTCCCTAATATAAAAAAATATCCCAATATGACATGTACATTAAGGGCATGTGCACCAAGATGGTGAAAAAAGGTGGTACAAGTGACCACTTTTTTTTGAAATTAGTTGAACCTGAAGTTGGAAGAGAAATTTGAGACTTGTGCACTAAAAATTTAAAGACACCTTGAAAGGACAAGAATTGTAGTACTCTGAATCTAGTTTCTAAACTACTATTTTTTAAAAAATGATAATATTAAGGGGGATAAATCCTTCACGCACAAAAAATTGTCACTATTTTTTTCACCAAAACATAACATAGTGTTTGATGTGCGTGTCAAAAAGGATATAGTTACATTTAACATTTTTTAAAAACCCTTTGGTAGAAAGATATTTAAGAGTGAGTGCTAGAAGTTGTGTAATTTTTGTTGAGTCTTGTTTTATGACTTTCAAAGTGAGTACTTCTTAAAATCTAGATGTTTCTTCATGCCCATCAAATAACTCACACCAAACTAATCAAAAATTGTTTTAAAAAAATTATAAAGAATGAAGTGTACAAAAATAATATATAATTTATTTTAAATTTGGACAAGTAGGTTAATATTTATTACAAAATGGTACATTTATGCCTTTGAGAAGTGTGGAAACATTGCTAAAAGAAATTTAAGATTAATATGTTAATGTTGTTCAAATCTAAAAAATATTATATGGTTATAAATCTTAGGAGACGTGTTAAATTATGGTGGTAATTTTACAAATACCTACTTGATAATGTGTAAAACTAATGACTATGAAGTTGATAAACTACATTGGAAGAAAACATGCCAAAAGGAGGGAAATAAAGTTCCCAATGTTATTAATAACTGAGGGGGGGGGGGTGAATCACTGGCATCAAAAATTAATCCTTAAATCAACCCTTTAAGCTTATAACCACAAATTATGTCTCAAGTTATCTTCTATCCTACAAGATGAATGCCATGAAATACTTATATCAATTTACTACTTGTCAGATTGCTTTGTTAACCCTTCTTCTATATGTTTACCGATAAGAAGTCATCTATTTACCGAAACATAGTAAATATGTAGAGAATACAGATCAATCCAAAATTAACTATGTAAGACACAAAACAGTAAAGAAATGAATCATACACACATAACACATGGATTTTTAACATGGAAACCCTATTAAGGGAAAAACCACAAGGACCGGTACCCCAAATTTTCACTCTTCTGAAGTGAGCTCTATTAGGAGCCAACCCTATTAAAGGTTACAAACACAATGTTAGGTGTGACCTTGTTAGAGGATTTAGAAATAGTTTGTCAACTAGTATCTGGCATCTAATGCTACCATCCTTGATCAAACTCTCTCGGCCTATCAATAGGTATCGGGCATATCCAATGCTACTTTTGTGATCAAAATTTTTGATACTCCTTGGGATGTATCTCAATTGTAAAAGACTTTTAAGTCCTTCTCTGTTAAGAGGATTATATGCTTCAATGGTTAAACTAAAACACTAATGATCTATTCATACATACAACTCAATTGCAGATTTATAGATCTATTGTAGGTCCATTACTTCACTGATCAATATAATCAAATATATACCTTTGCTCCACACTGTTCTACTCTGTGATTCTTGTCTCACTGTTCGTCGGTGTCTACAGAATATAGCTCTTTCCTCAAGTTGTTGATCAGGACTGAATGAAGACTTTCTTCTCCTTCAAATTTACTTTAGCATCTTTCCTCTTCTTGTTTTCTCCTCACCTAATTCCCCCCATTCATAATGAATTGTGTTTGTCTCTATATAGACATGATTTCCCCTTTTCTTGGCTTTCTTGATTCTTGGCGTGTTCCATAATTCTCGCCAATAAATTTAAAGAAAAATCCTAATTTATCTCAAAGAGATCTTCTTGCCAACTAGACAAATTATCTTTAAATCACTTACTTATCTCCGAATTTATCTGGATGATTAAAACAATAATTAGTATCTGTTAATTCTATCTTTAGCTTCTTGACAGCTAAGCATTTTGTCATTTTTTTAACTCTTTGTTCTATTGGTCAACATTTTAGTTAGTCATCGGTGATAACTGACTGATCTGTCAGTGTGACTTCAATTGTCATCAGGATCTCCATCCTTGTCTTCTCCGTCAGGAAACACTAAAATTCTTTCCATCGGGTTACTCTGTGTTTTACTTGTTGGGAATTACTATAACTCTTCTTGTTATTAATGTTGTGCATTAGCTCATCAGGTAACACTGTGACTCTATTCTTTTACTCTGACCATCGGTGTGCACTCTATCGGTGTATGCAGTCACTTAGTGAATACTTGACTTGTATGCATTACTGATATCATAGCCTTGATTCATCGATTCTTTGAAGTCTTTGGCATTATTTGCATGACCATATAGATTATATCAAGTTTACATCAATGACAATACAATACATTAACTGATTTAATGCCTTGCATGATCATCAACTTAACATGTTCAAAAATTCAATTAGTTACATGTCATCAATCTCTCCCTTTGGCATTGATGACAACATACTACATTATCATACTATACTATTACTAATACAATATGAAATATACAGTTTCATCAAGCTTTCCTAATGTAACTTATACAAATATTTGGCTATTGATAAGCTCAAATAGCTTTGACTTGATTCTTGTAGCTTTCTTTTTGTCTTCAATCCATTTACTGGATAGATGTAGAATCTTTCTTTCTCTGATGTGATGTGTTCTCCTTCTATGTCAAACTCTCTCCCTTTCACTGTTTTTCTCTCTTGTTAGTAATTCTCTTCCTTTGTGTGTACTCTCCCTTTGTGACTTCTTCTCTCCCTTTGGATACTGTGATGGATATAATCTCTCCATGAGATGATAATGGATAAACTCTCTCCCTTTATCAGTATGATAATGAGATATTTCTCTCCCTTTGAATTTAATGCCAAACATTTTTTTCAAACAAATTTTTGACAGTGATGCCAAATGGATCCTTTCTATCCATAGTATATTCCTTGAATTTACCAATCTATCAGTAATAACTCTATTTCTCAGAGTAGATAAGTACCTTGTTTTGTATCTTTGTAGTCCATTTCTCTGCTTACATCAACACAAATGATATTCGAATAATATACAGGCTGATACAACCTTCTAGTCAGCTTACTAACCAGTAGACAAGGGTCTAACCCCTAGTCTCTTTCTCAAGTATTCAAATACATCCTTGGGAAGTGGCTTGGTGAAGATATCAGCCAATTGTTCCTTTTATTGCACATACTCAAGTATCACCTCCTTTGCCTGAACTTGTTCTCTCAAATAATGATACTTGATGGGAATATGCTTTTCTTTAGCAAGCATGAATAGATTTTTGGAAATGTTTATTGCACTGGTATTGTCACAATATATAATTACTGGTTCTAGAATTTGCATATGCATATCTTCTAGTAACTATTTAATCCATGCAATATTTGAGAAGTTTGCAGTGGAAAAAACATACTCTACCTCTACAGTAGATTGTGAGATGCATCCTTGCTTCTTGCTGATCCATGTGACAAGGCTGTCACCCATAAAGAATTCTCCTCTAGTTGTGCTCTTCTGGTCATCAAGATTTCCTTCCCAATCATCATCGGTAAAGACTTTAAGTTCAAATTTTCCTTCTCTTCTATACCATAAGCCATATTCCTTGATATTATTCAGATATCTTAAGATTCTTTTCATAGTAGTCATATGTGATTATCCGGGATTAGCAAAAGATATAGAAACTATTCCTATTGCATGTGCAATATTTGGTCTAGTGTTTACAACATACATGAGTTTTCCAATTGTAGATCTATACAAAGCCTGATTTACCTCTAATGACTTTTCCTCCTTTGTTAGCTTACATCTAGTTTCCATCGGTGTTCCAACTAGTTTGGACTCTTCCATCTTGAATATTTTTAGTACTTCTTTGATGTACTTGAATTGTGTAATGAAAATACCTTCATCTTGTTGCATGATCTTCAGACCAAGAAATAACTTGATCTCTCCAAACATAGACATCTCAAACTCTTTTCTCATTTCATTTGCAAATGATTTTCATAGCTTATCATTGCCTCCAAATATGATTTCATCAACAAATATCTCAGAAATCAAATGTTAGCATCAATATATTCCTTCAAATAAAGATTATTGTTTTCACTAGTCCTTACAAATCCAATACTTATAAGATAGGAATGAATTCTTTCATACTAGGCTCAGGGTGCTTATTTCAATCCATATAGGGCTTTGTGTAGTCTACATACCATGTCCCTCTTATCTGGATCAACAAACCCTTCTAGTTGTTCAATGTATACCCTTTCTTCAAGTATTCCATTTAGGAATGCAGACTTGACGTCCATTTGATATACCTTGAATCCTTTATATGCAGCATAAGAAATTAATATTCTTACTCCTTCTAGCCTAGCAATGGGTGAAAATATTTCTCCATAGTCTATCCCTTCTTCTTGTGCATACCCCTTGCATACTAGTCTTGCTTTATTTCTTGTGACTTCTCCATTCTCATTCAGCTTATTCCCGAATATCCATTTTGTACCGATGAAATTCTTGTAATCTGGTCTAAGTACAAGTGTCCATGTCTTTTTTTTCTCTATCTTCTCAATCTCCTCATTCATAGCACTAATCCATTCATCATTATCTAGTGCAACATTGACAGATTTGGGCTCAAAATCACAAATAAGATTTGTTGTATCTAGAGACTTACTTTTGGTTCTCATACCAGCCTTCATGTCTCCAATGATTGGTTCTGTGGATGGTTCCTTTTGACATATCTTGCAAGTATAGGTTCAGCTCTTTGTCTATCATCTTGATCATCATTTTGTTCTTCATTATGTTCTCCATCACTTTGTGCATCATCTTGAGCAATATTCTAATCATTGGTATTTGCAGCCTGATGCTCGGGTGCAATGATCTATTGCTCAGGAGATCTACATTTTTGGTCGAGTAGAGTGTCAGGTTCCTCATTGTAAGAAAACCTATTGTAGTCCTCTAGTTCTTTAGTGCTTTCCTTTTCATTCTTCTCTACAAATTCATCTATCTTTACATTTGCACTTTCAACAATTTTGTTAGAGGCTTTGTTTAGACATTTATAAGCCTTGCTCTTGGTAGAATACCCTAAAAATATTCCTTCATCACTCTTGGAGTCAATTTTTCCATTTCCATCATCTTTTAAGATATAAAATTGACTTCCAAAATTTTTGAAATAACTTACATTGGGTGTGTATCCATACCATAGCTCATAAGGTATCTTTTTGGTGTCCTTCTTCATTTGTACTTTATTCAATGTATAAATAGCAGTATTAATAGCTTCCCTCCAGAATATTTATGCGATACCTTTTTCTATCATTAGTTTCCTTGCACAATAAACTATGGATCTGTTCCTTCTTTCAGCAAATCCATTTTGCTGTGGTGTTCTTGGTGCAAAGACCTATCTTCTGATTCCATACTCATTACAAAAGTTAGTGAATTCATCTGAAATAAATTCCCCTCCTATATTTGACCTTAATCATTTTAACTCCTTACCACTTTTCTTCTCAACCATTTTCTTATAACATTTAAACATCTTAAATGCTTCTGATTTATCTTTTAGAAACATGACTGTCATCATTCTACAGTAATCATCAACAAATAGAATAAAATGTCTATCTCCATAATAACTCTTTGTCCTCATAGGTCCACATAAATTAGTGTGGAATAATTCTAGAATTGTATCATATGTATGGGTTTTTCTTTTAAAACTAGACTTTGTCATTTTACCTTTTTGACAATTCTTACACATGATGTTGTCGGGCTTGGTCATCATCGGCAAGCCTCTGACATTTCTCTTTTTGCCAATTTTTATCATGTTGTCAAAGTTCACATGGCACAATATTTTGTGGCACAACCATATGTCTTCATTTGTAGCAATCAAACAAGTGGTGTTAGTATCATTCAGATAGAATAAGTTACCTTTTGTGTGCTCACCGGTACCAATCAAATTTCCTGATTTGTTGAAGATCTTTGCCTTCTTATTTTCAAATGCTACTTTGTGACCAAAATTATTCAACTGAGAAACACTCAATAGATTATAATATAATCCATTTACCCAATAATAATTTTCACATTTTATCTTTTTATTCAACATTATGGTTCCTCTACCTTCAACTAGACAAGGTGTGTCATTACCCATTCTTGTTGAACCACCTTTATAGTATTCAAAAGTCTCAAACTTTTTCTTATCACCAGTCATGTGATGAGTGCAGCCACTATCTATGATCCAAACATCATTTTTATTAAATTTATATATGAGAGTTGTTTCTACATACCTTTCTTCATCATCATCTGAATCATCTTTTATTTCTACAAACACCATCTCGATGTCTTCATCAGATTCGGTGTCAATGTTTTCATCTTTGCATTTTTCTAGGTAACTAGTCTTCTTTCCTTTGTGCTTGTAGTCTCAGGTATCTCTTCTTTTTGATTGTCGGTAGCTTTTGTAATCACCTATGTTAGAATTCTTTTCAAATGATCTGTCATTACTTCTGTCATATTTTCCTCTGTTAGTACATCTTGCAGCAAAGTGTCCAATCTCTTTGAAATTAAAAAAAATAGATCATAATTTACCTTTGTATCTACCTTTGCCTCTCTACATTCTTCTAACCATAAGTGCTTCAATTTCATCAAGATCATCTTCTTCACTTTCACTATCACTATCTTTCTCATAGTATTTTTATGACTTGATTTACTTATTCTCATAGAAGTTTTGAATGTAGACTCTATATATTTGATAAGACACTATCATCAAGGTTGTTTATCTCAAATGAAATTAGTCTTCCAATGAAACTGTCTAGAGCTACATTTTTATTTTATACTTCTCTCAGTTCTTGAATGGCAGATACTCTAATAGCATAAGTAGGTAGTAAGGTTCTTAGAATTTTACTTACCACTGTATCTTCTTCTAGCACACCTCCAACTCGTTGGATAGCATTGACTACCTCTTTGATTCTTGTGCTGTAGTGTGTGATGTTTTCACCTTCTTTCATTTTGAGATCATCAAACGTTCCTCTAAGGCTTTTTTCCTTGGCTCTCAAAATATTCTTGTCACCACCATGTACAAGCATCAATTTGTCCCACATCTGCTTTGCAATTTTGTAGGTTTTGACATCTTCAAATTAAGCATCAGAGAGTGAGGAAGAAAGCTCTATCATCATGAAATTGTGCTCATTCTTTTCTCTCAATTGTTCAACTGTCGGTGCTCCTATGGAAAACACATATTCAGTATTTAAGTAATGAGTAATATCATTACCAATACCTAATAAGTGGTGTCTTATTCTGCTTTGCCATGAAGAAAAATTATCTTTGTTAAAATTGGGCACATCTCGTCTGTTCATCTTGTGATCTTTATCTTAGGTCTTGAAACCTTCCTTCTAGGCACACAAGCTATGATACCAATTGTTAGTAATAACTGAGAGGGGGGGGTGGGTGAATCAGTGGCCTCAAAAATTCATCCTTAAATCAACCCTTTAAGCTTATAACCACTAATTATGTCTCAAGTTATCTTCTGTCCTACAAGATGAATTCCATGAAATACTTATATCCATTTACTACTTGTCAGATTTCTTTGCTAACCCTTCTTCTGTATGTTTACTGATAAGCAGTCATCTATTTACCAAAACACAATAAATATGCAGAGTATACCGATCAATCTAGAATTAACTATGTAAGATACAAAATAGTAAAGAAATGAGTCATACACACATAACACATGGATTTTTAACATGGAAACCCTATTAAGGGAAAAACCATTGGGACTGGTACCCCAAATTTTCACTCTTCTAAAGTGAGGTCTGTTAGGAGCCAACCATGTTAAAGGTTACAAACACACTGTTAGGTGTGACCTTGTTGAAGGATTTAGAAATAGTTTCTTAACTTGTATCTGGCATCTAATGCTACCATCCTTCATCAAACTCTCTTGGCTTTTCAATAGGTATTGGGCATATCCAATACTACTTTTGTGATTAAAATTTTTGATACTCCTTGGGATGTATCTCAATTGTAAAAAACTTTTAAGTCCTACTCAGTTAAGAGGTTTATATGCTTCAATGGTTAAACTGAAACACTAATGATCTGTTCATATATACAACTCAATTATAGATTTTTAGATCTATTGTATTTCCACTACTTCACTAATCAATATAATCAAATATATACCTTTTCTCCACATTGTTCTTCTCTGTGATGCTTGTCTCATTGCTCGTCGATGTCTGAAAAATCTAGCTCTTTCCTCAGCTTGTTGATTGGGACTGAATGAATACTTTCTTCTCCTCCAAATTTTCTTTAGCATCTTTCCTCTTCTCTTTTTCTCCTCACCTAATTCCCCCCATTCGTAATGAATTGGTTTTGTCTCTATATAGACATGATTTCCCCTTTTCTTAGCTTTCTTGATTCTTGGCGTGTTCCACAATTCTCGCCAATAGATTTAAAGCTAACTCTTGATTTATCTCAAAGAGATCTTCTTGCAAACTAAACAAATCATCTTTAAATCACTTAGTTATCTCCAGCTTTATCTGGATGATTAAAACAATGATAAGTATCCATTAATTCTATCTTTAACTTCTTGACAGCTAAGCATTTTGTCATTTTTTGAACTCTCTGTTCTTTCAGTCAACACTTCAGTTAGTCATCAGTAATAAGTGACTATTCCATTGGTGTGACTTCATTTTTCATTGGGATCTCAGTCCTTGTCTTCTCCATCGAGCAACACTAAAATTATTTTCATTGGGTTACTCTGTATTTTTCTCATTGGGCAACACTGTAACTCAGCTCATCGGTAATGTTGTGCATTAGCTCGCTGGGTAACACTGTGACTTTGTCCTTTTACTCTAATCTTCAGTGTGCACTCCATCGGTGTATGCAGTCACTTAGTGAATACTTGACTTGTATGCATTACTGATAGCATAGCCTTGATTCATCAGTTCTTTGAAGTCTTTGGCAGTATTTCCATGACCATACAGATTATATTCAAGTTGACATCAATGACAATACAATACATTAACTAATTTAATGCCTTGCATGATCATCAACTTAACATCTTCAAACATTCAATCAGTTATATGTCATCACCCAAGCCAAAGGGTTGTCATCTAATCCTAAGTACAAACCTAAATGTGTATGCGTAAAAATTTGTATGTTCTTTTAATATAAAAAAAATGATAGGATTTTTATACATAAAAAAACACGTTTGGGTTTCAAACTATACATGTTTATTTTACATAAAGTTATACAAATATATATGTATATGTATATATATGTATATATATATATATGTATATATATATATATATATATGTATCTATATATATATATATATGTATATATATATATGTATATATATATATGTATATATATATACATATATATATATATATGTGTATGTATGTATGTATTTGTACAAACACACACACACATATACATATATGTAAGTAAGTAAGTATGTATATATGTATAATCTATATTTATGTATCTATATATATCTAAAATAAAATTACCTAATTGAATTGCAATCTATGTGTCCTAGGAAATAAAATTTAACAATGTCAAGAATGAGGGAAGTGACTCATTTAGTTTCCATCTATTGGTGTCCTCAAGAGAATGTATTCTATGCAAAAACAAGTGGAATGAAAGGATACTTGATTGTATTTTCTCAACATTTTGTGAAGTGTTTCTCTCCCTTTACTTAGATCTAATCATCATGCCTTTACTTACATCACCAATTATTTGATCTTTAGGATTGTTCTTCTTTACATACCTTTGAGTCTTTGGTGTCTTAGTAACCTCAATCAGTTCATCTTCAGTTACATCTTCAATCATCAAAGGTTCTTCAGGTTCAGTAGTAATCTCTTTCATCTCTGTAATCTGACCACAGTCATATATTCTTTCCTGAATCTGAAACTTTTCATCTATCTTCATATTGGCACTTTCAATCAACTTCCTCAATCTCATATTGTAACATTTATATGCTTTACTCTTAGTAGAATAACCAAGAAAAATTGCTTCATCACTTCTAGCATCAAACTTTCCTATCTCATCATCTCTGTTGGTATAACATTTACTTCCAAATATTTTTAAATATTTCACAGTAGGTGTATGACCAAACCATAATTCATAAGGAGTTTTAATTGTACCTTCTCTAATCTGAATTCTATTCAAGGTATACATAGCAGTACCAAAGCTTCTCTCCAATGAACATGTGATACGTTTCCTTCTAGTAGGATAGTCCTTGTAGCATCTAATATAGTTCTTCTTTCCTCTCCAATCCCATTATGGTGTGGTTTCCTAAGTGCAGACGTCTATCTAAATATTCCATGCTCTTCATAGTATGAATTAAATAACTCTAATGTAAACTCACCGCCTCTATCTGATCTCAAACATTTTATCTTCAAACTAGATTCATTCTCAAATTTTGCTTTAAATAACTTGAACTTGTCAAATGCTTCAGATTTCTCTCTTAAATATGTAACCCACATCATCCTAGAAAGTCATCAACAAAAATTATAAATTACCTTTCACCATAGTATGGTCTTTCTCTTGTAGGACAACACAGATCTATATGCACTAGATCCAACTTCCCTTTTGCTGAATAAGATTTTCTTTTAAAAGTACTTCTAGTCTGCTTCCCCATAACACACTCTCTACACATAGTGTTAGATGGATTCACAATCTTAGGTATATCTCTTACTACATTTGTCATACTCACCTACACAATGTTATCAAAGTTAACATGACAGAATCTTTTGTGTCGTAGCCAACTTTCATCAACCTTCGCAATAAAACAAGAAGCTTTAGATGTGTTCAATTCGAATACATTACCTCTAGATTTAGTACCAGATGTGATCAAATGTCCTATTTTAGTTCTGATAGACCATTTCCCATTAAGGAATTTCAATTGATAACCCTTTTCCACTAACTGTCCAACACTCAATAGATTATGCTTAAGTCCATCAACAAGTAATACATTGTTAGTATTTATCTTACCATCCAAAGAAATAGATCCTACTCCAATGATAAGTTTAGGAGTATTGTCACCAAATCTAACAAGACCACCATCATATCTTTTCTGTTGGAGATTTTTTTCTGTGTAGTTGATTGATTGTATGTTTGTCATTGATGACAACATACAATATACAACATCATTCTATATGAACTTATCAGAATAGTTTTATCCAACCTTGCATGGTTAGATACATGTTGTAGACATGCTTTGGTTACTATATTCATACACACAAGTCTAGATATGATGTTTCAGTCAAGTTGTGTAATTCTGTTATTGGCAGTTACAGTTCTGGAAGAGTATCTATTCATAGCCGATGTATTTAATGTGTTTCTTGAGTTGCGCCTATCTTCAGGATATTATTGTGTATATTCATGATTGGTTATGAGTTAAATATGTTTGGTTAAACACACCTATCATGTAACATCAGGATCGTGCTATTTGAGATGATTTGGTGAAGCTGACTTAGTGAAGTAGCGTGTCTATTCTGTTTGTGTTGCGCAGACTTAATATTGTTTGCGTGCTTAGTTAAGCTGAAAAATATGTTGTTGAAGTGTTTCCAAGAGCTATCATGTCCTTCTACTTTAAAGAATATACTTATAGTAGTTCATTTGTAAATACAAAGTGTGAATGATAAGAATAGAGACAGAAAAAGTACAGAGCAGAATATCAAAGTTTTTTCATTCATCAAGGATCTATGTGAATAAGCAGTTGAAGATTACAATACATTGGAACTAATCAAGACAATAGGCCTACTCTATAGTTCATCATCAAAAATAGTGTATATCTATTCTACAGAAGGTTATAGCCTTCACCATTGAAGCAATGAGCTTTTGGACAGTGAATCCACACCCCTAACAGGGATATTTGTAAAAGACTCTTAATAGGGTCAGACCCTTAATCAGGTCACTATACTTATTGAATTGTAAAGTACAACTCCTAACAGGGTTGAAATATCTTCTAACAGGGATTACTATAAACAAGTATAGTTCATTATGGGTACTAATTCCCACCAAATTTTTTACCATTTGGTTTCCCCATAACCAAATTGAAGTGTTTTCTATTGTGTTATTTGAATGTGTATTTACTTTATTGTATTCTAAAGTTAATAAGAGAAAAGAATTAAATTGGCTGATAACTGATTCACCCCCCCTGTCAATTATCCTTTGGGACTATTCTAACAATTTGTATCAGATCCAAGTGCCTTGGAGAAGAAGCCTAACAGCATAAGGTAGATCAGATGTCTTACTTCAGAAAAGAAAGCCCTAAGTTCGATGGAGAAAATTATCTAGATTGGAAAAACAAAATGTTAACCCATCTACAGTGTGTTGGTTTTGATATCTTTGAGATAGCCACACAAGAATTTTTTATTCCTTCTTTAAAAGATCTATCAAGAGATGATGCTACTAGTAAATAGAAGGATACATTCATGTTGTTTCCAAAGAATCCCTTATAAGCGCACTATCTGACAGTGAATTTTCTGAGATCAAGAAATTAGACAAGGCATACACAATATGGAGGTATTTAGAAGACATGTTTGAAGGAGATATTCAAATAAAGAATGCACACAGGAAGACATGGAAAAAGAAATATAATAGTCTTGAGATGTTACCTGAAGAGAACATTAGAGCCTACAATCAAAGGATAAACGAAGCAATCTCTGGAATCAGAAAAAATGGTGGAGAAATATCAGAAAAAAATATAATGGACAAGATGTTAACTACCTTAACATCAGACTATGAAAACAAGATAAGTATTCTAGAGGAATTCATGAAATTCTCACAAGACTTCAAGAGAGAGACTTTGATCAGAAAAATCTCTGCATTTGAGATATCAAGATTGAAGACTGAACCTAAAAGTGAAACAACTTTCAAAGCGTCAGTCCATGGTAAGAAATCCTTACACATCTCTAGCCATAATGAGAAATAAGAAGTTGATGAAGGACTAGAAGATATCATTGCTATGATTTCTAAAAGAGAAAAGAAAGGAAAAGGAAAAAATGAAGGACAACTTCCTTTCAAATGTTTTTCATGCAACAAGATTGGTCACTTTGCATCTAAGTGTCCCAAAAGAGTCAAGAAGTTCAGATTTGATTAAAAACCTAAATATAAGAAGGAATGTTACCATGCTAAAGAAGGTGTGACTGATGAAGATTCTAGAGAGTATGAAATTGGATTTGTTTCCCTTAGAGACATGGAAAATTTGCTTGAGGAAATGGACATTGTAGTTGAAAAGGAAGAACAAGATTTAACCCTAATTTCCAAAGCAGACATCAGAACTGATTGGATCATTGATAGTGGATGCTCTCACCATATGAAAGGTGACAAAGATAATTTTTTCATTTAGAAAAATACAAAGATGGTATGGTTAGATTTGGATATAACACTCCTAAACCTATTATAGGCAAAGGTTCTATCACTTTGGATGGAAAGAACAAGACATATGATGTTATGTATATTGATGGATTACATCATAACTTACGAAGTGGTTATCATTTGGAATTCAAAGACAAAAAGTGCATCTGTTAGAAGTATTAAAAGAATGAAAACAAGAACATGAAGTAATCCAAGAAAATGAAATGCACGAAGGATTTTACCATAAGCCAAATGTGAGATAAAGTTTTCAAGATCAATCACCAAGCACATGAGAAACTCCAAGAATCCAACAAAGAGCCAAGAGATTTTGGTAAGGGGAAAAGAAAATAAAAACCCCTTTGTGAATAATAAGAATATGGAAAAAAAATCCTATGGATGAGAACAATAAGCTCAATACAATAATGAGAGCAATGAGAGATTGAGAGAAGAATTGTGAGAGAGGAGAAGATTATTGAAGAAAGTGTGTGAGAGGCATCTCTTAAGTAGAGATGAGTGGAGGGGTTTGCATGTAAATCCATTCTCCTATGAATGCCACATTCATATTGTGTGTGTGACAAATGTGTGATTCCTCTTAAGGAGGAATATCTATTTTCCTTATTAAAGGAAATACAAAATAGTGACATGTCCTCCTACTTGGACTAGAGGACAAATACAAATAAGGATACCTTGGTTTATCCTTTTAAATACATATTTTAAACCAAGGAAATATTAATTCTAACACCCCCCTTTAATCTTTACTTGGGGGAATTACATCGAGGGGTATTAAACCCAAATTTTTACAATGAAATTCAAATTTTTCTCTAGAAAGAGGCTTTGTCAAAATATCTGCAACTTGATCTTCACCCTTGCAATAGATGAGTGAAAATTGTTTTTCTTCAATTTTCTTTCTAATGAAGTGATGGTGGAGAGAGATGTGCTTTGACTTTGCATGGTAGACCGGATTCTTTGCCAAGGCTATTGCACTTTGATTGTCACAATATAAAGGTGTAGGTTCTTGTTGAGGTAGACCCAAA
>MU226523.1:2519172-2541039 GCA_018584345.1 Thuja plicata | reverse complement strand
TATTAAAGGAAATACAAAATAGTGACATGTCCTCCTACTTGGACTAGAGGACAAATACAAATAAGGATACCTTGGTTTATCCTTTTAAATACATATTTTCAACCAAGGAAAGATTAATTCTAACAGCATCATTAACAACAAGGATGGAGACATGATTGCATCAAGCTCCAAAAGAAAAGGTAATATTTTTCAGCTCAATTCAGATGTAAGTTGTTTTGTTGCAAAAGTGGATGATAGTTGGTTATGGCACAAGAGACTCTTTCATATCAATTTTGATAACATAGTAAAGATAAGTAATGTCAAGGAAGTCAGAGATCTTCCAAGTATAGCAAGACCAGTTGACACAATGTGCAAGAAATGTGTTATGGGAAAGAATGTAAGGAGTTCTTTCAGAAGTAAGCAGAACTCAGCTGAAAACAAATTAGACCTAGTGCATACAGATTTATGTGGTCCTACTCAAACAAGATCATACTACAGAGAAAGGTATTTTATTTTGTTTTTTGATGAATTTTCAACGATGATGTGGGTTGCATTCTTAAAAGATAAGTCTAAAGCCTTTGAGAAGTTCAAAATATTCAAAGCCAAAGTTGAGAATGAATCTGGATTAAAACTAAAGTGTCTAAGATCTGATAGAGGAGAAGAATTCACCTCTGACTAGTTTTATGACTACTGTGAAGAACATGGAATCAAAAGATAGTTGAGTGCTCCCAGAACCCCACAACAAAATGGGATAATAGACAGAAGGAACATGATCATACTTGATACAGCGTGTACTATGATGATTGAAGGAAAAGTTGTGCACACATATTGGAGAGATGCAATAAATACAACAGTCTATACTGTCAATAGAACTCAATTGAGGCCAGGTGTAGATAAGAGACCCTATGAACTTTGGTTTGTTAATGTACCTACAGTAAAGTATTTTAGAATTTTTGGCAACAAACTCTACATCAAGAGAGATGATGGTGTTGGTAAATTTGATGCTAGAAGTGATGAAGGTATTTTCCTTGGTTACTCTACAAAAAGCAAAGCATACAAATATTTCAATTTGAGATTGAAAAAGATAATTGAAAGTACTCATGTAAAAATTGATGAGAAGTTTATGGTTCAAGAGAGGTACTATGAATATGCACCTATGATTGAAGATGAACCCAAGCCTAGCAGCAAAAATACTGTTATTTAAGAAATGTTTGATTGCATTGATGTCTCATGCAATGACCCTGAATCAAGCAGAGAAGAATCACATATTACAAAAGAAGAAGTAACACCAAAGGTTCCTAAATTCACATCTAGATACCACTCTAAAGATGATATCATTGGAGATCAGAGCAGTAGTGTTTTGACCATATCAAAAACAAAAAGTCTAACAATGGATGAAGATGTATGTTTACTTTCATAGAATGAACCTTTAAGTGTTGAAGATGCTAGTAATGATTCTGATTGGAAGAATGCAATGAAAGAAGAATTAGATCAGATAATTAAGAATGAGACATGGGAATTGGTTCTTAGACCCAGTGACAAAAATGTGATTGGAACAAAGTGGATCTTCAGAAACAAGATGAATGAAGAAGGTATAGTAGTAAGAAACAAAGAAAGATTGGTATGTAAAGGATATGCGCAGAGAGAAGGAATAGACTACACTGATACATTTTCCCCTGCGAGTAGACTAGAAGCCATTAAATTGTTCTTGGCCTATGCAACATTCAAAGACTTTAAATTTTATCAAATGGATGTAAATTCAGCCTTTCTGAATGGTGACTTGAAGGAAGAAGTCTACATAGAACAACATGAAGGATTTAATCTTTTAGATAAACAAGACATGGTATGCAGATTGAAGAAAGCACTCTATGGTCTTAAACAGGCCCCAAGAGCTTGGTATGAGAGACTTGATGGTTATCTTACCAAGATTGGATTCAAGAAAGGTGCAGCAAATTATAACCTATTCACAAGAGAGACACCTGATGGATTACTACTAGTTGCCATATTTGTTGATGACATTATCTTTGGAGGTAATGACAAGCTTAGTGCAGAATTTGCAAAAGAAATGTAGAATGAATTTGAAATGAGCATGATTGGTACTATAAAATAATTTTTGGGACTAAATGTAAAGTAGACAGATAAAGGTATATTCATTAATTAGTCAAAATATGTGAAGGAAATATTGAAGACCTTCAAGATGGAAGACTGTAAGCTAGTATGCACTCCTATGATAATAGGAAGAAAGCTTTCAAAAGATGATGATCCCACAACAGTTGATAAGACATTGTACAAATCTATGATTGGAAAACTCATTTATCTAACTCAATCTAGACCTGACATATCTAATGCAATTGGCATTGTTGGAAGATTTGCAACTGAACCCAAGCAAAATCACCTAATGGTAATCAAGAGGATATTCAAATATCTAAAGGGAACTATAGACTATGTTTTATGGTATCCTAAATCAGAGAATGTACAACGTCATGTGTATATAGATGTAGATTGGGTAGGTTGTATTGATGATAGGAAGAGTACTTCAGGAGTAGCAGTATTTCTTGGAGATAGGTTGGTTTCTTGGATAAGCAAGAAGCAGAACTATATTTCTTAGTCAACGACAGAAGCTGAATATGTTGCAGCAACACTGAATTGTTCAACCATGGTTTGGATCAAGTAGAAGGTTAAAGACTTTGGTATTTAGGTTTATTATCCTATTTTTATTCACTATGATAACACTAGCACTATTAACATGTCTAAGAACCCTATGATGCATGCAAAGACAAAACACATAGAGATCAAGTACCATTTTCTAAAAGAAAAGGTTGCAGACAAATAAGTGAAATTAGACTATGTGAGCACCAAAGAACAGTTGGAATATATTTTCACAAAACCTTTATCAAAAGATACTTTTGATTATCTCAGAGAGAAGTTGGGAGTAATTCCCTCTCCTAAGTGTGATTAGAGAATACAGGAAGAACATCAGTCTTTTGTGACTGATAAATGGTTGACTATTCTACTTCTGGAGTAGTACCTATGCCTAATGGTTTATGGTGCCCTTTACCATTGATTTCAAAGGGGGAGTATGTACTAAGGGGGAGCATATACTCTGGGGGAGTATATATATGGAACAAAAACATAGTCAGGAGAATTGCAGTAGTGTAGAGAAATCTTTGATGAGGATATTGAGAAGATTGTAAAAGAAAGAGGGCACCATGAAAAGAGGATGTTTTAAAATCATATGTTGCCATCAATGTCAAAGGGGGAGATTGTTGGAGATTTGTTTCTGTGCAGTTGATTGATTGTATGTTTGTCATTGATGGCAACATATAATATAAAACAACATTCTATATGAACTTATCAGAACAGTGTTATCCAACCTTGCATGGTTAGATACATGTTGTAGACATGATTTGGTTACTATATTCATACACACAGGTCTAGATATGATGTTTCAGTCAAGTTGTGTAATTTTTTTATTGGCAGTTATAGTTCTGGAAGAGTATCTATTTAGAGCAGACGTATTTAACATGTTTCTTGAGTTGCGCCTATCTTCAGGATATGCGTGTGTATATTCATGATTATTTATGAGTTAACTATGTTTGGTTGAAAATGCCTATCATGTAACATCAGTATCGTGCTATTTGAGATGATTTGGTGAAGCTGACTTAGTGAAGCATCGTGTCTATTAAATTTGTGTTGCGCAGACTTAATATTGTTTGTGTGCTTGGTTAAGCCAACAAAGATGTTGTTGAAGTGTTTCCAAGAGCTGTCATGATCTTCTACTTTAAAGAAGATACTTATAGTATTTCATTTGTATACACAAAGTGTGAATGATAAGAATAGAGACAAAAAAAGTATAGAGAAAAATATCATAGTTTTTTCATTCATCAAGGATCTATGTGAATAAGCAGTTGAAGATTAAAATACATTGGAACTGATAAAGATAGTAGGTCTACTCTGCAGTTCATCATCAGATATAGTGTATATCTATTCTATAGAAGGTTGTAGCCTTCACCATTGAAGCAGTGAGCTTTTGGACAGTGAGTCTGCACCCCTAATAGGGTTATTTGTAAAAGACTCTTAACAGGGTCAGACCCTTAATAAGGTCACTATACTTATTTCATTGTAAAGTACAACTTCTAACAGGGTTGAAATATCTTCTAACAGGTATTACTATAAACAATTATAGTTCATTGTGGGTACTAATTCCCACCAGGGTTTTTACCATTTGGTTTCCCCGTAACCAAATTGAAGTGTTGTCTATTGTGTTATCTAAATGTGTATTTACTTTATTGTATTTTGAAGTTAATAAGAGAAAAGAATTAAATTGGTTAATAACTGATTCACCCCCCGTCTCAGTTATCCTTTGGGACTATTCTAACATTTTCAAACTCACAAACTTATTTTTATCTCCAGTCATATGATGTGAACAACCACTATCTATAACCCATTCAGATTTCTTTTCAACACAAGATACTAAGGCTTTCTCCTCATGTATAGGTTCATCATCGTTTATAGAAATAAATCTAATTTCATCATAGTCACCATCATCATCATCAAAAATACCCTCACTAGCATATTAAAATTCCTTGTCTTTATGATACTTTGATTTGTAAAACTTAGGTTTGTGCTTAAGAACCCTTGTAGGACATCTATAAGCAAAATGACCAATCTTGTTACATGAAAAACATTTCAAAGGTAATTTACCTTCAAATTTACCCTTACCTCTCTTTTCTCTTCTAGAAATCAGTGTCACCACTTCATCTAGCTTTCTTTCTTCCTCCTATATCTATTCCCATTCATTAGCATATTCTCCAAGCTCTTCTCTCAGTTCACTATTGTTGGTTCTCACATTTATAGATAGGTCTTTTTGTTCTTATGCATGGTTGCCTTGAATGTTGACTCAACCTTAGGTAAATAATCTCCCAATTCTTCTTCCTCAAAATTAGTTAGCTTTCCAATAAACATCTCTCTAGTAAAGTTTGATGTCAAAGGTATAATCTCCTCTATAGCTTGTAATTTGGTTTTGTAGATAGGTGTCAAAGATCTAAGTATCTTTTCAATCACTTCTTCTTCACTGTAAGTACCCCCAGAGTTTTTGATGCCAATAACCACTTCTGTAATATTCCCTAATGTTCTCATCTTCTCTCATCTTCATTGATTCCATTTTTGTCTTCTAGTTTTGTAGTTTTTCCTATTTAGTAAACTTATATCCAAAATATAATGCTTCTAGTCTTGTCAATATCTCATGTGTAGAATCCAAGTCTTTTTCTTCTATGAATTCACCTTCAGAAAGTGTGCTGATCAAAGATTACCTTGCAACCATATTACATGAAAATAACTTCTTTTCATCTTCAATAGCCTTCTCCAATTCATCCTCGGTCGCTATCTTTTCCCAAATATAGAAAATGTGTTATCATCTTGTTCTTCCAACTGTCAAAGTTTTTAGGATCAAATTTCAAACTATCCTTCCTGTAGTTAGTCATCTCTAGGATCACCTCAAGCTATTAATATTTCTCTCTAAGGACTAGTAGCTCTGATACCAATTTCTAGGAATAAAATTCCACAAGGCAATTGAGAGGGGGGTTGAATTAGTTGTGATATATATTATTAAACTTTAAACTTTATAAACCAAACCTACAATATAAATGATAACATAATAAATGCCAACACAATAACACAATACTTATTGTCGAGAAGGAATTATGTTAAAGGTAAAACCTTTGTTGGAAAAATCACCCACAAATAACGTACTGAGAGTAAAGTATCCCTGTTAAAAGATTTAGCCCTGTTACGAGCTTATTGCAATATTATAGTACACAGTCCTTGTTAGGAGACAAAACCTGTTAGGAGTCAAGAAAATTAGTAGGCTCACTACCTAGGCACACTGCCCAAAGGAGGTTAAAGCTACCCTCAAGGATTCACAATTCGAACAACTGTATACAGAGAATATACAATCCAGTGAACTGTCTGATAGAAACTATCTTTTCTTGGTCAATTCCAATGAAGTATAAAAATCATCAACTCTTCTCTAAATCCAGTAGCCAACAAGCCTCGTCGCTTCCATTCTTCTCTGCCTTTTCAATCTCTTCCACATATTTCCAAAAGAAAATATCTCTCATATATATATCGCTTTAAAATAATTCATCAAGTCAGCCAATTAAGCTTTTCCAATATATAATTAATTAATTAGGTCAGCCAATTAAGGCTTACCAATATACAAATAGTTATATAAACCCTTGCTAAGATACACACGGTACCTATAAAAAGAAAACATCAATTAAAATCCATCAATTATCATGATAGAATTGGGAAATACTGAAATGTAATTTTTCATTATTGTCTATGTCTCACTAAACTTCATTTTTGAAGGTCTTCAGGGAATTTCTGGGATGATCTCCTATAAGGAAGGGTAACCTTGGTTTCACTTCCTAGATTTGGGTCTACAATTTTTTATTATATTTCCAAAAAGTAAACGGTTCAAAAATCAGACCTAGGACTAGAAAGGTATGCCTTTTCCTAGTAGGCCTAAATTTTTATATAATTTTTTTGACATTTTTGGTAGTTTTAATAAGTTTATTTGTATTAAACATTATGATGACTCTTCATTTCATTTCCAAGGTATTCTAGTGACCCTTTGGATCACTTTTTGGCTTACAATTCTGTTGTTAGTCTTCTGGTTTTTATACTCAGATTGACAATACCACAGGTATCACACTAGGTATTGTAATTTGATTCATAATTTAGATCAATCATATACTCCCAGATCCGCAATCCACGCTCATAATTCATTTTATACACTACATGTCTGAAGTCAGCCATCAAATAGGTCTTCTTCAAAATACACACCATAGATGATGTCATGAGTAATCACATGACAATCAAACTCAACCAATTATTCAAACATATGTCAGTTTTCCACAAGTAAGCTCGCTTCATCAGAAATATCTTTTCCAGTAAGATATACCCGAAACACAAAGACCTGCTCTGTCAAGCATCACAGTTACGGTCTAGAAACTAGTCTTCACCAAATCAATGGTAACATCTGCAATATGCAACATAAATCCAAGCGACCTTAGGAATAAGGTCAACATAGATCCTTCTTCATATATCAAACTTTGATCATTTTGAATCATCCGTACACTTTCTGTACACTTCTATCAGTCAAGTAACCAGTCTATTTTCTCCATAGAAACATATGTTGACATCAGTGACAAAACATGAATATCAATAGAATGATCAGTACCAAAAACTGATATCATCCAATAGAATTAATATTTAAATTTCTAAAGTCCACACATAGTCTTATATCTCCATTTTTCTTTCTAATTGGTACCAAATTGGATACCCATGTTGAATGTCTTATAGGCTTTATGATTCCAGCATCCTCATATTTTTCAACCAAACCTTTGGGTACCTTATTGCAATTTAGTTGGAGAACCTCCCTTCCAAGAATATTATCTTTTCCAGCTATGCTCTCCACAAAACTAGTAAAGTCCATCTCTTTGTCACCATAATTTGATTCACAAGATAAGAATCTTAAAACATCCAAGTCATCATCAAAGAATTACCAATTTTCAGCATTGTCTGGGATGGATGGTCTAGATTGAATCTCTATACTAGAGATTCTTGCAAAATTAATATCTTTAGGCCTCAAGGAAATATTAGCTAGTAGATCTGCCATCTTGTTCTGATTTCTCTCCACCCAATTAATGCCAAATGTATCAAAGATTTCAATCTCATCCCAAACATCATTCCTATACTATTTTAACCTCTGATTCTTTGAAGCATATTTAGATCTTATTTGAAAAACAACTAATTTAGAGTCCACAATGACTCTGATACATCTAATATTGTGTCTTGAAGTTAATCTCAATCCTATTAGCAAAGCCTTGTATTCTACAATATTATCAGTGCAAATAAAAAGCAGAGAAAATGAGAACTTGTAGGTCTTACCAGTAGGAGCCACTAATAACACTCCTGCACCAGCTCCTTCCTTTGAGTTTGCAACATCAAAATACATTTTCCATAAGTCAATATTATCTAAAAGATTGTCCTTCTCTTCTGACAAAAGCATATGTTGGACATTTCTCTTAGCATTGTCAGCTTGGACTTGAAAACATCCAATGTCAGTATCCAAGAAAAAATCCATTGCTTCATCTTCACTCTCCTCAATCATGTGGGGAGTTCTGAATTCTCTGGATACCTTGACATTTTTACCAGCTATGTCAAAAGTTACAAAGGATAGATCACATTGGATACTTCCTCCCATTGAGGCACTCCATTTCCTAGACAATAACATCCCATAATAAGGTGGGATGTCAACTACTAGGATACTCATTGTTAGTATCTTTTTTGGAAATGTAGCAAGTGTATCAGGAAAATCCTTAATAATACCTATGATAGGCACTTCCCTTGAATCCATTACTTGCAATCTCCCATGATGAGTATCTACCTGTAGTCCCATTGATTTCATTATTTCTACAGTCATGACTGTATTAGAAGCTCCTGAATCGAACATACAATTCTTGAGAATCTTGCCATTAATAACCAGTGTTAAGAAAAAGGGATCCACAGCTCCCAAAGGAGAAGTGACTTGATTTTTATTTAAGAATATTTGAGGGATCTTAGAAACAATCTCATCTTATTATTTTCCCTTTGTATCAAATTTATCCTTACTTTTCCTTTTCTTCTCATCCATTTCTGATTTCAAGGTTCTTGTGGTAGAAACACTATTCATCTATGTCAAATCTATCTCCTTGTTCTCAGGAATCCTCATCATTTCTAAAAGTGGCACCTTGATTTTGATCTATGAAATCAATTTTCCCATGTCAATAGGAGAATATTTGATTTCAGAAATATCTTGCTTGGTAGTAACAATAATTCTATCCTCATTTTGAGTAGCCAAGCTGGGCTCAAATCCTTTAACATCTTTTTGAATAGAAGAAGCACCCACCTCTGATGTATTTATTTTTATCTTATGAACAATACTTGGATTACTTGGTTTATACTTTGTTTTCACTTATCTTTTTCACATTCTCAGCAGTTTTTTCTTTTCCTGGTGTCTACTTCGGGATTGCTTTAGTATCTGTAATGAACATGCCAGCTGATCTTCCATCTACATTACCAACTATCCTATTCCTTAGATTATAGTTACTCTATTCTTGAGCAACCAATTTTTCTATGATTCAATCCCTTTTTTCATGTGAGGATATTCTTTTCATAAAGGCTCCTTTTATCTTGCAACGTTAGACGTGATTCTATCAATGTCTTCTTCTTCTTCATCTAAAAAAAGGACATCATGGTTTTAAGCTTGATCATCAAACTCCTCTTCCTCTAATGAATATAAATCTTGATTTTGGCCTTGGATATCAGATTCATCACTCCTTAAATTTGCAGATGCCATTGCATTCCCAACATCATCATATAGTTCATCTTTGTCTTCTCTTTCTTGTTGGGTTTGATTTGGATATGTCTTCAGATAAATAACACAATTGGAAGGGTTGTGTGGAGATTCAAAAGCCTCACACCAATAATCCTCACTACACATGTTAGCTAAGTTTCTCTTAAGAGGGTTTGGAGTTCTATCATCAATTATATCTTTCCTTTATGGGATAATGTGTTTCCCATCCTTGAATTGGGTACCATAGGGGTAATTCTGCATCTTAGGCTGCTGACTGAAATTATTGTAGGATTACCTATTGTTATTCAAATCTCTTGGATTTTTACTTTCTCCTGGCTTTAAATCTTTTATAGAATTTAGAATCTATTTCATATTGACCTCCTCCTTAGGCTTAGCATTTGAAGGTTTATCCAGTTCCTTTCTTGCAGGCTTCTAATTATCTCCTCTACCCAATTTCCTGGATACCCTCCTATTTATTTCTATATTAATAGATATTTTATAAGCTTCTCTTATAGTCCTTGGATTCTTTTATGTTAGGAGGTATCCCATCTTAGAATCAAATGCATTAAGATAAGTAGCTAGAAAAACTTTGTCATCAAGTCTCATAACCTGAAAAAGTTTATGCATAGCTCTTTGAAATCTTATGTTGAATTCTGCAACATCTTCATTTTGATTCTTTTTTATATTGTTAAATTCATTAACATGAATCCCTCATTGTTTTTATCACCATATTTCTCTTTAAAGGAATAAATTATTTCTTCCATTGACCCTATAGAATTATAGGGTAATCCCCTGAACCAATTTCTAGCACCATCTACTAAAGACTAAACAAAAAATTTCATTAATACATCCTTATGGTTAAGTTCACAATCATCTATCATGTTAGTAAATTGTTTCAAGTGTTCTTCACATGTGGTTACATTATTCCTAGCAAATGTGGGAATTTTATCTCTAATTTCACTTGGAACTACATTAGGATAACCAAAGATGTTATGGAAAGAAAATTGCTTGTACCTTTCTGCATGAGTAGGTCTTCCTTGAGATGAGGTATTGACTTGAGAAGAAGAGGAATTAACACTTGATGGTGTAGCTTCTTTGATACCAAGATGAATAGGCCTTGTTGTCCATCTAAGAAAATCAGCCTTCTTCTTCATCTCCAAAGTAGCAACCTCCAACTCTGCCTTCTCAAGTTCCTTAGCTATGATCTCCTTTTCAACTCTAGCTCTTTCAATATCCATGTCCAATTCAGACATCTAATTTAATGGACCTCTGAGATTCTTGGGCTCATTTATTGAAACCCCTACCATCCTTTTCTTTCCCTTATCTTTAGGGCCTTGATGATTAACCATTTGAATGATAGGTTCCTCTTCAAATCTCTCAGGCTTGGAAACATAATTGATAGCCTCCTGGTTTTTTACTCTCATATTCAATTTCTCAATTTCGATCATCTTTTACATTTTTTCATCTTCCTTTTTCTTTGTTCCTCTATTGTGTGATAGCCAGTTGCTTTTGGAGATGTCTTGTCCATTCTTCTTCATCATCATCAACATCTTCTTAATCATGAAGTGTGATGTCAAAATCTCTTTCCTCTCTTTTAATAGGAGAGTTATAATCTTCATTTGTACCAAGTCCCACATGTGCAGCCTCCTCATACTTGGATGCATTTCCTTCTTGGCTATGTTTGGCTGGTCTTGCTTCTCTGATTTCATCCTCTTGTCTTTCATTTTGAGGAGCTCTTCTATTACTCTTTCCTTTTCTTGGTAGCTCAACTCTAGATGTGGTTGGGACTTCACCTCCCAACCACTCCTCAGGATTTTTCTTTGACCGAGATCTAGTACTTCTATGACTCATATTGGAAAGTGTGTGAAAAAAAGGATTTTTAATACTCAGCACTGCTGTAGAGAATACTTCAGAGTCACCACCCAACACTAACTGATATGAATATATGAAAATAGATAACTCTTCAAGATAAAACAATAAAAAAAGACCAAACATGATTAACTCTATGCTTCCAATGATCAACTTATTGGCTAGTTATGCAAATTTTACTATATTGTTCCCCAGTAGAGTCGCCATATTGTTGGTGACTTGGATGGGTCAAATGATATAAATAGTAGAATACCAGAGATTCCTTGAAAGGTTTAGCAAGACTTTTACTTCTCTATCCCCAGAAGATTCACCATCTTGTTGGTGTTTAAAAATGTTTATGCTATGAAAAGCCACCAATATATCTTCAAACTAATATTAGGAGTGGTTAGCTCCAAGTGTGAATGCTCTGGAAGATAACTAGACCAACTTTAGGGTCAATACTTCCCTCTGCACTTATAGATCTGCAAAACCAATGAAGGTACACCTAATCCAGACTAAACTCAATTCTTTACAGCACCTTCTACTTTTGAATTTAAACAATAGATGAATGGTAAGTAAGTACTGAATGCTAACCTAGAATTCATTGACTCTCCATGACCATCAGTGGGATAATAAGAACAACTGATAATTTTAGGGATATAACATAGCCAAACCATTCAGATATGTATCTCAATAGAAATATTAATTCTAGATCAATGCCTTATCCATTGGGATAAATCATAGATACAATACTGAAACTAAAACACCTTATTGGTAAAGATTAAAATCCATAAAATTAAGAGCTCTCAAACCACACACTACAAGATCCTCAAATAGATATCCAGGAGAATCAATGTAATATCCAAAGCATTAATTTTATCTAAGATCAAAGACTTGTGGAATACACATATGTATAAGGTAAACTTATACAGTAAGCCAAACAATTACAACTCATAGAGATATCACAAAGGAGAGACTTAAAATCTGAGAATACTTATATTAAGTATGATGAAACTAGTTTGTGAATCAGTATGACAAGGAAATATGCAATATGAAAATATAAAAAAGATCAAATAAATTTCAATCCTATCTTAATACAAACTAAAAAAACATCTTGTATATCCTAGAATGGAAAAAATACAAGCACAATGCTTTACAATATTTCTCCCAATTCTTCGGCTCTTTCTAAATGGTCTTGAATACTCTTTTATAGGAAGAATAATGCTACGAGCTTCAGACCATTTAGGGTTAGGGTTATAACCAATAAATAAAAGTATTCAATTATGATATCAAGTTGAAACCCTATCTCTCTTTAATATGTTCAAATCTGATTTGCAATTAATTTTTCCTAATCCATGGATGTGAGTGTAGTACCCTGAAGTTGAAGAATTCCCAAGTATGACTCTGAATGTACCACACATGTATGTAGAAAAGACCAAGTGGCTTTGAATTTACTCATCCTTTGATTATAAAACTCTTATCTATCAAATTTGGTCTTCAATGCATCTCAGTATATCAAATTTGTATCTTTTTGGTCTTCAACAGCTGTTTAGAATTGATCCATAAGATTAGATCACAACATTTATAGCTCTGAGACAAAATATCAGTCGACCGCCATGAAACCCTGAGAAACAACACTTAAATATTTTAATTTAAATACAAAAATCTATAGGTGGCACACAACCATTTTGGATGGCTAATATTGAACTTCCATTAAACTTTAAAACATGGCCCCTAATCTTCTTATGTTACCTGGGCTCAAAATCTGATCTTTTCTAGGTGTCATTCAAGCACAAAGCCTTAATGGTTAGATCATGCGCATCTTTTTCATAAGGATTTACACCCACCATTTTATCTTTTCAAGACCTATCTGCACTTTAATTCATCCTTTGTCCTTGGCCTTTAACCAATCTTTAACCTACACTTTAACTTTGGCTTTATCTAGAGATTGCGCAACTATGTAATCTCCAAGTCACTAAACACTTTGACTAACTCTGGATCTATTTAGAGGTCATGCGCACACCGCTTGATTTCATCTGTATCTACAGTTAGGATTTATCCATGGAAAAATTAACTTTAATTTTATCCTGACTCAGGTTCATTTTGAGATTGCACAGCTGAATAGATCTCCAAGTCTCTGAATAAAATACCTGACTCATGGTTTACTTCGAGATCACATGCCATCCATAGGATCTTTTCTTTAATCAATGGTATAGATCATATCCATGCAACTTGACTTGGCTTAGAACTTAACCATGATTGACTCACTATCTATCTTGAGATTCAGTGACTATGTAAACTCTAATTCATTGAACATTTCACTTAACTCGGGTCACATTTAGAGATCTAGTGCAAGTCCTTAGATTCACCTGTCCTTGGAAACATGTGGAAACATCATGTCAAATCTTTGGAAATCTGACTCAGCTATGAAACTAACCATAATCAGCCTTGGGTCTATTTTGAGATCATGCAACTGAAGGGATCTCCAAGTCTCTAAATGATTCTTTAGCCCTTGAGTTTACTGAGAGATTACACACAAGCCACAACATTAAAACATGATCAACATTCTATGCTAAGTCTTTAAATCTTTCTGTACTTTCTCATTTCTTTCCGAGATCACATGCCAGCCCTAGATCCTAATCTGTATCAATGATTAGCATTGAATCTCATGATATATTTGTACTTAATCTTTTCATTTCAATATCGAGCCTAAACCATGCATCTCTGACAAGATTGACGACCCTCTTTTAATCTCAAGACATTTCACTTAACCCTGAGTCCATCTGGAGATCTCACGACCAAGAAAAACTACAAACCTTGTGCTGACTCTAATTAAATAATGAGATTACGAGACTAAAAGTATCTCTAAATAAACTTAACCTAACTCAAAAAACCATGGGTTCATTACAATATTAAGTGACTGAAGAGATCTCCAGGTCACCATATAAAAACTTAACCCATGATTCTATTCCGAGATCATGTGCAAGCCACACAATCAACACAAGAACTTAACAAGATCAATGACATGCGCATGGTGCAGGAGCACCTAGGATATCCTCTAGGCCCTAGTCATTTTTGGCTTGTAACTGACCTTAGCCAAGTCAGTGTGTGTTTTCTTAAGAACTTAGAAGGTCTTGTTGTTGTGTGTGACTAGATGGATTAACGGTTAGTGCTAATTTCATCTTAGTCTTTGGTTTTTTCTTTTAGTCCTTAATTTGGTCTAATTTAGGGAAATGATGTCAAAATGTGTCCAAGACCCATGTGTGGGTTTTAAGATTCTTAAGGAGGCATAAATGATTTTATTTCATTGAACTAAATTGGTTAGAGGCCCTAGAATATAGTTTGCATCATAAATGCAAACGATGCCAAAAAGTTGTCATGACAACTTTTGCAACTTTGTCATGCCCAAAGCTAGGGAAAAACACACACACAAAATTTTCATACATAAAAATTTAAAACATAAGAATTCCTTAATCACCATGACATAACATTCATAAAATAGTCAAGTCAAATCATAATTCAGTCTTCTCATCAATTCACTGATCTAAACATATATGATCAAAGTCAACCACCTGTTCTAGGTCTAATCCAAATCAAAATGTAATCCACACAATATAATCATCATCACATCATAATATCATGAGTCCCTTTTGGGATAAAAAAAATTGTATCAATGTATCGAAACATAAAGTGTCAAAGTGTGATCAAACAATTAAGCTATAATGGGTCGGGGTGAGGCCTCACAAACTTTTTGCAAATGTTGCATGCAACTCAACAACATTGGATTCCCACCATTCTAGGAGTGGGAAATGAATTTTAGTGGCCTAAAATGGTGGAGGAAGCATCTTTAGACACTCTATGGCTCGTTTCCTAAGGTAGAGTGAATGTATGCAAGTTTTGGAGAGCAATAGAGAAAGTGTTTTTGGAAATAGAGTATAGTTGGTGTATTTGAAAGATATTTGTGTTTTAATACATTGAATTAACTGATATAAGTGTGGATTCATGTGGTAGAGACATATCTAAGTCATTTTCATTCAGAGTGCAAGTAGATCAGAGTTGATTTAATAGGTGTAGGAAATTGTTTACTAACTAGGTAGTTTGTTGGTTCAGTTTAGGTAGATTTTGGTTTCATGGCTCCCCCATGAAATTCAATCATGGTAAATGATTAATGTTGAATGAATGTGTTAGGGGCACCTCTATACAATGTACATATGCAGGAAGGAGGTCAAGAGAGTCAATTTGAAAATTTTAAGCCATTCCCTCAGAGAGCTAGGACAACCTGATTAGGTGTATGGCAGGTGAAAACAGGAATGCAGAGACAAGGGTGTGCATGGGAGTACTAAACCAAGTGTCGTCTCAGTGTCTCTAGGGTCTCATAGATCCCTAGCATTGATTTTAGAATCCATTTTTTCATAGAAATTAGAGAAGTGCTTGAGAGGAGCCAAAATAGACCTAATAGCCCTACATTTTAGATTAGAGGTGTACGAACAGTTTGGGGACCCTAGAACTTATAAATATTTTAGGTTTCCCAAAAGGGTATCTAGATCCTAGATTGGTTTTAGGGGTTGCATGAAATTTTTCAGAGAAAATATTTATAAACCCTCTGGATAGGGCTAATTGGTGTTTTAGGCCTAATAGGACAATTTGGGTGCAATTTTGGAACTCGACTAAGTTGGGATTGAAGACCTATGAAATATGGATTGTATGGATGTAGAATGAACATTAAAAGATTTTAAAAGACCCTTGTGGCATGTATGGTGTTGGTATGAATGATTTGGGGATGGAATTCTTCAAATGCAAGTAGAAGCATTGAGACAAAACTAGTGATGGATGTCCTTCAAGGTGAAATACAATTGGTGTAACTCTTGGGGAAGAGTTGGGAGTAGTCATAGGCTCAGTGTCTATAGACTTGTGAGGTCCTAGTGTGGAATTAGGATCCTAAAGTGGACTACAAAAAGTAAGATCCTATCTAGTGTATTTTGTAAGCACACCTTGGGGTTACTTCTATCAGAGTGGTATCAGAGCCTCTTTTGATCCGGCTTGTGGTTAATGTTATAACCAGAGCAATCCTTTGGAGAGTCAAAAATGGTGAATAATGCTAAATTAGAAAAGAAGGTAGATGAAAAAGAAGAGGATAATAGACTATTCTAGGATAGGTTGGCTCAATTGGAACAAAAGTGGATGAAGTTGATGTGGAAGAAGATGAAGTGAAGGACAGAATGGAAGGGAAAGGCAAAAACATTGTCATTGAAGATGAAGTCTCTAAAGTTGATCCTGTCCTTGACCAAGAACCATTCCTAAAATCCCTAAAGGCTATGAGAAGTAAAGCATTGGAAGGATTTCCCATTTTTAGTGGAAAAATGGAACCAAAGGTAGTCCTTGATTGGATAGAGGGACTAGAAAACCATTTTGAGTGTGATGGAATCCCAGAGGCTCAAAAGGTGAAGGTTGCAAAAGATAGATTGAGAGGGTCTTCTCTCACTTGGTGGAAATTCATCCAAGATGAGAGGGAGAAGGAAAGTAAAAGGCCCATTGCTTCATGGAAGGCTATGGTAGGAAGATTCAGAGATGCTTACATCCCTAAGGATTATGAAATCTAGTTACACAAGATAAGACAAGGTCTAAGGAAGAAGGACCTAGATGTCAATTCATACACTGTAGAATTTTAGACTTTGCATGAGGTCAAGAGTAGAAGAGGATGAGAAGGTGAAGGTAGAAAGGTACCTTAATGGAATTAAATGGACCATTCAAGATGAGATGAGTCTTTTGACTCTAGACACAGTTCATAAATGCCACCAAATTTCTATCAAGGTGGAAGACAAGTTGAAGAAGAAACAAGATTCAAGCACTTCAAGAGGAAGGGGTAGAGGAAGAGACACTAGAGGCCAAAGAGGTGGTTATGGTGGAAGAAACTCTAAATCTAAAGCTCAAGCAGAGACTAAGCTCACTGAATAGAATGAAGGAAACTTCAATAGAGGAAGTTCAAGTAGAGGAAGGAACTCTAACAATAGAGGAAGAGGTAGTAGCCAAGGAAGATGCAACTATTTTTCCAATATGAAGTGCTACCACTGTAATCAGTTAGGACATCCGGCATATAGGTGTCTAGAGAAGGGAAGTACCTCTCAAGAAAGTGACAAAAGAATGAACTATGTTCATGAAGAGACAAGTGGAAACAAGAACCTTGAAGTACCATTAGAATCAAAGGAGGGAGAGAATCTCATGATGAGAAGAACTCTAATCAAAGAGCCAGTGAAGGAAGAACTCAGTCAAAGGAGATCAATGTTTAGAGTAAAGTGTAAGATGATGGGAAAAGTGTGTAGATTAATCATAGACTCAGGGTCAATTGAAAACATAGTGTTAAAGGAGGCAGTTCATAAGTTAAAAATGACAAGGATACCCCACATCAGTCCCTATAAGGTCACCTAGCTAAACAAAGGACAACATGTCCTTGTTAATGAGAAAGCTTGGGTAGAATTCTCAATTGGGAGATACAAGGATACATTTTTATGTGATGTCTTACCTATGGACACATGTCACTTGCTCCTAGGTAGACCATGGAAATTTGATAGGAGGGCCATGCATGATGGAGTGAAAAAATCATATTATTTCAAAAAGGAAATTGTGACATATAAAATCCAGTCACTATTGGAGGATGCAGAATTGAAATCTATTGGTCTAATGTTCTCATGGTAAGTGAAAAATATTTCTTATAGACTTTAGATGAAGGAGAAGGAGTTGGATTTACACTGGTGTTAAAGCCAAAGGAAATTGCAGACAAAACAAAGAAGAGGACAGAGCTACCAAAAGAAGTCCAAGAGATGTTAGAGAAGTATTAAGGAATAGTGAGTGATGGAAAACCATCAAACCTACCCCCTAAGAGGTGTGTAAGCCATCAGATAGACCTAATACCAATATCTACCCTACCCAATAAGGTAGCATATTAAATGAATCCCCAACATAATGAAGAAATTGCTAGAAAAATCCAAGAGCTTTTAGAACAAGGCCTTATAAAAAGAGAATTAGCCCTTGTGTTGTGCCCACAATCCTAGCACCTAAAAAGGGAGGAACTTGGAGGTTATGTACAGACTCTAGAGAAATCATAGGATTACAATAAGGTATAGGTTCCCTATCCCTAGGATAGAAGACCTAATGGACTATCTAGGAGGGGACCGATACTTTACAAAGATAGACCTAAAGAGCGGCTATCATCAAATAAGAGTAAATGAAGGTGATGAGTTGAAAATAGCCTTCAAGACTACAGAAGAACTGTATGAGTGGATTGTCATGCCATTTGGGTTTTCAAATTCTCTATTAACATTCATGAGGTTGATGAATGAGGTACTTAAAGATTACAATGGAAAGTTTATAGTGGTCTACTTAGATGATATACTCATCTATAGTAAGACAAGGGAAGAACACCTCAAACACCTTGAACTAGTTTTTAAGAAGCTGTAGGAGAAGCTGATGATCAACTTAGAAAAGTGTGATTTCATCAAGACAAAGTTAGTGTACCTTGGTTTTGTACTATCTCAGGGTAACTTAAAGATGGATTCTAGAAAAGTGGATGCCATCATCAACTTGCCTACTCTAAGAACAAGCATTGAGGTAAGAATTTTTCATGGAATAGAATAGTATTATAGAAATTTTACTGAGCAATTTAGTGAAATTTGTGCTCCTATGTTGGACACTATTAAAGGAGGCCTGAATACTAAGTTTATTTGGAATGAACAAGCTAACCATGGTTTTGAGCTACTAAAAAAGAATATTGCAACCCAACCAATTTTGGTTTTTCCAAGCTTTGAAAAGTTATTTATAGTGGAGTGTGATGCCAACAATGTGGCAATTGGAGCAGTCTTGAGCCAAGAGGGAAGACCAGTGGCCTTCCACTCTAAGAAACTAAGTGAAGCTAAGAAGAAATATTCTTCTAATGGCTATAAGACTAGAAAAAGGCATATTAAGCATATCTAGGAGACCACAAACCCTAATCAATATGCTACCTATCTAATCTATCATGAAAGCCATTCAAAACAAGAGTTCATAAACATAAAGCATAAAAATACTAAGAAATCCATTTAAATGTAACTCCCATGTTCTCCTTTCTTCTCCATAATCATATCTAATATTTTCTCTTTGACAATAACACAATTGCACAAAGATACAAAAAGCCAAGTTTGCAACTAAGAATACTAGAAGATAGTGGTCTAACCTTGAATGACAAGAATGCATCCCAATTTATAGAAAATGAGAAGCAATTAGGTCAAATTGCACAAAATCAGTGCATAAGTGAAGATATTGGTTGGTAGGATGTTAGGAAGCATGATATGGGGGAGATCAAATAAGGAGATATTGAGAATATTCATGAAGCAACTTAATAGGGATGAGAATGCTCAATTAAGGGATATGGAAATTAGGTAAGATTAGGAATCATTAAGTAAATTAATAATTCAATATTCTCAATATTCCTCACAAATCAATAATTAGATTTATGAAATCATGAAAATCTCATAAATTGAAATTAGTCAATTAATTAATAAAAATTAATTAATTGTTGGAGACTTAGGGAAAAGGGAATAAATAAAGTCTATTTATTTATTAAATTAGGACCTAGGGATAAACTATGGGTTATTCATCCCAAGGGGGAAATTAGTGGATTATTGATCAAATTGAAGGTGTTAATGTTGAATTTGATGATATTGATAAGCATTTGGATCAATTCCAAGGGTTCTAGAATAGTTTAGGAAATCACGAGGCATCAATGAGCTTTGACAATGCGCCCACGTAATGATGTTTGGAAATGATTGAAAAGCGCCAATGAAATTTGATGGCATCATAGGATTGAAATTGAAATGGGGAAAAATCAATGATCTTGGACAATGTTCCCAAAATGATAATGATTAGAAATAGTATTGAAAAATATGGACAACACTATCAAATTGATATTGATAGACTGATAATGATAACAACAATGAACTTTGACAATGTTATCAAATAGCTGATTGAAGGGATATGAAGCATCGATGAACTTGGAAAATGCTCCTGAAATGATGACAATATTGATCGAATTGAAATAGGGTTTTGATCAGTTTGAAAATTGGGTTAATTAGGCATTGATGATTTTGGACAATGCCCCAGAATGGTTGGAATGAGTCCAAATAGTTATGAAAGTGATTAGGAATAGAATATAATGAGTTTGAATTGATTTAGGAAGGTTTGGAATGATTTAGGATTGAATAAGATTAGTTTAGGATCGAATAGGATCGGTTTAGGGTTGATTGGAATTGATTAGGAAAATGATCAATTTGATAAAGATAGTAGAAATGTTAGTAAATAATTGAACAATTTTGCAATATTCAATCATTGACGAAAGGCACAATGTTGTCATATAATAAAGATTATATGCGCAACATAGAGGAATAATTAGGTTCCAAAAAAACATTTCGATTGAAATGCTAATATGTTAAAAAACATAGACCAGCAGGCTTGAACCATTTTTGGGTGTCTACATTTTACCCCTCTTTGATACAATGCAATTATGAGCATTGTGTCAAAGAATCCTAAAGAAAATAGAATTAAAACATGCCCCAGTGATAGTGGGATACATAGGTGCCCCCTCGAGAAATTGTTTGAAAAATGCAAATGATAGGTCAATTTGTCGACAATGTTGAGACTAATCCATAGCAATGATCAGATCAAAAATCGGAGGTCAAACACAAAAGATATGAGGTCCAGAGTGCAAAAAGAATCACAACCAACACAAAATGCAAGGGTTGCACATCCATCTAGGCAACCAAGAGGCTATAAAAGGTATTGGAGATCATTTTCACTCTCTCATTTAGAAGAATTGAGCTTTGGAGCAAGGAGGATGGATCGAGTGCCAGCGGAGAATCAACATAGGGAATGAGTGTGTACTACTGATGGCTGGCCGATGCGGGACCCGAGGTGAGTACAACTAAGCCCCTTAGTGTTTTCTAGGTTTTCATGCATTTCTAGGTAGTTTATAGGTCAAAATAGGGTAAAATAGGGCCTATAGGGGGTCCACATGTATCACCTACATAGGTCACATGCCCACTTGCACTAGTCACATGCCCACCTATGTAGCCAGCGCAGGTGGTAAGCTAATCTATGCAGGTGGTAAGCTAATCTGCGTAGATGGTCAGAAGGGTCTGTAAATGGTGTTCGAGGGTTCCTAAACCACCCTAAACTTCCCTAAATAGGTCAAAACCCTAGGACAAGGTCAAGATTAGGCCAAATTTGGTTAAAATAGGTCCTAGGTTGGTCAAAAAGGAACATAAAGTACAAAAAGTTGACCAAAGTTGCATGGTGATCGCATGAGGAGCTTGTAGTTCCACAGACACAGGAGAGTAGACTAGCATGTCTGGACATATGAAATCGACTGAGTAGTCACAAGAGATAGATCCTAGCCTCGCTAGGACTATATTACATCACATATAGGGAAAATCTGTTGGAAATATAGATGGAGTAACTAAGAGGGGAGGGGTGAATCAGTTACCACAAAAATAAATCCACAAGTCCCTTAGATGTCTTTAATATATACTGTTGTTACTCGGTAGATTAACTTATCATTGTTCATTAAACATTCACAGTTATTGACATGCATAAATCAAATAGCATAAACACAA